>OX359265.1:2197500-2665084 GCA_947179155.2 Hedera helix | reverse complement strand
TGGGTTGGCAGTTACGTCCTTGATTTTAGGTAATTTTTTAATTGTTGTTGGATGTTGCACTTTTTCCGTAATTATGTTTTGAGGAAATAGCAGTGGTGTAAATATTGTTGTGGACACACTAATTATGTAAATATTTTCTAAAAGGTGTATAGTTATGTAAAGAACCCTAAAAAATATAACTCTTTTTAGCCCAAATATTTTTGGCTCAACCCAATCGTGATCTAACTCATTTGAACCGCTTCAATTCATTTGCCATATATATTTCTATTTAATTTAAAAAATATTTATAAACGTAATAGAAAAACAAAGTTAATAGTAAAAATATATATTACATAGATCGATACAAAAAGAAAAAAAAAGAAAGAACAAGTGTGTAATGGATGGATGTACATTACAAAAAAATGATTAAAATGCAAAAAAAAAATATAGTTTTAAAATTTGTTGGACCAACATACCCTCTATAGACGTTACAGACGTAGAAAGGGATAAACTCATAAAATGGTAAAAAAATAAATAAATTAATTAATTAAATTACGTAAACCCTAAAAACTTGATTTTATATATTACACACGTAATGTAATACTTTTTATTTATTTATAAATTTCGTAATAAATTGTATTTATAATTATAATTTTATAATCTTGATGATATTCTATTCAAAGTAATAATGGAAGCCAAAATTCAGATCAATAATACGAAAATATTGTGCTAACATGTTCTAAACTCTCAATTTACATACTCAACGAACAACACTCAAATCTATATTGTGAAAATACATCAAGAAGGAGAGAAAAATAGATCTATAGTATGAGAATATATCAACACAATAAGTTCAAATTTGTAGTAAATAATGAAGAAGAGAAAAATAAAGTTTATAGCGAATATAAAGTAGTAGAAGATATGCAGGGTGGAAAGGTTTGGACCGTCCATGCATTAATGGAGATCGAAGAATTATAGACATGGGGAGAGAGAATTTGACTTTTGTTTTTGGAGAAGATAACGAAATTAAGGTTGAAATTGATCTTTATATATCTTTTAATAAAATGAGTTGCTTCAATTGGTTATTTCTTGGTTTTCTATTTTATTAAGTATACATGTTAATTATTTCATCCCACTTTCCTTTCTTTATTCCAGTTATAATAGCAGTTCAAGAAAAAAAAAATAAAAAAAAAAAAAGCAAGATATATAAAATAGTATGCCACAAATAAGGATGCCACCATTTTTTATTTCATAAAAAAAGTATTTTTTTAGTAATAGCTAGTACTGTAAAATAATATTATATTTTCAAATTTATTATCATAAATTATTATTATATCACTGAATTAAATTAATAACTTATTATTATTGAATAGATATACATTCTTAATATTTATAAATTTTGTAAAAGAAAAACATTTACTTTTTTTGTATAGCGAATGGAATAGTAATTTAAGTTCATGTTCAAGTTTGGAGACCGATTTTTGTATAAATAAGTATTCAAATATAATATCATTCTTATTATTAAAAAGTATAATTTTATCTTAAAATTTATATCATATAATATTTTTTAATAATAAAAATAATATTATATTTAAATTTTATATTTAATTTGTATGTACTTATATTTTTTCTTTTTGTATTGTATATACCAATTGATTGAAATAGAATAGTTAAAATATTTATTGAACTTAAAAATCCGTACTACTTGTACGACTTTGTCAAACAATGGCTTATTGTGGTGTAACAGGTCATGGAAAAATTAAGATATTTTGAAATAATATTGTGCAGAATATCTTGTTACATTTAATTCAATTATTAAAGTAGGATTCAGATGCTGATCAAGTCTGTGGAGCCTTCTGAGCGCAACTAGATCCACCTTTTTATATATCAATATAATTATGGAGAATTGATATTTTTATATAATTTTTTAATATTTTTATATAGTAAGATTCATATATAGAGTTATAATAACAGATAAATCATCGTTATATATTTATAATGACACTTTTATCAAATTTATTATGTAAAACTATTAAAAATACATATAAATTTATCAATTTTCTATAATTACAACACCTTGATTTAATGGATATGAAGGCAAGTCATTGCACGTAAATTTTCATCGTGTCCCAAATCACATTCTGTGAATCGAAAGAAGAAAGTATCGAGAATACTCCATCTTTTTTATAAAATAATTTCATTTGTGAAATAATACTGATGTATTGTTATTGTAACACTCTAGTCCTACATTGGCTAGTGCGGAATATTTAGATGTGTATATAATAACTCAAATTGCTATAATTAATACATTCAGTCATGACCTTTTGGGTGAACCTGTGGTGGGCTAAGATGATCCAAGAAAATATTATTGAGACAGCGTATTGGGTATTATTCTGCTATGATTTAATTCGGACTCGGGATTTGACCTGGGTTGTTATATATAGTATCAGAACCAACTCTTGAAAGCTCAGGTCGGGTTATCTGATCTGGTTACTGGAGGCGGGAACACGAAAGCGGACCTAGTAGGATTTGACCCGAATTGTTATAGTTATTGTATATTTATTTTAAAAATAAAAATGTATTATTAATAATAAATTTAGGGCATTGATTGTTACTTAATATTAACAAACTAGAGCATTGATTGTTACTTAATAAATTTATTAGTTTTAAGAACCAATTCGTGAAAATTCAATATTTAAAATTAATCTAAGTTTATTTAAAATTTGAAAATAATATACATTGTAATTAATTAATTGTATGTTTAGATAGCTAACAATATTGAATAAAATTAAATAAATTCATATTATTTTACTTAAAACGTCAAATTATAATTCTTTTTAACAGCAGAAGGAGTACTAAAAAGATTATCTATATAAGTGTATTTTACATGAACAAATCTTAATATTCGAGAATAATAGGATTATCATCAAGAGGGAGTAGAGGTTGTTTGATTACCACTGAATATGAATAGGTCTGAATGGCTTATAATCTGAATCGGTAGGAGATGCAGATTGTTTGATAATCATCTGAATGAGTCCATCATGCTGAATCGATAAGCCCGTCTTGTAGAATTGTTAAGTCCGTCATCGCTGACTTATTCCATCAGAAGTTTAACTGAATAGATTTTGACTCAAATATCCTCGCTTAGAGACGGAGATTTGAGACACTTGTCGGAGAGTTTATGGGAGTAGATAGATTCAGAGAGGGCGATAATAAAGCTGAGGAAATTTTTGTAAGTGAGTGAGGATTGGAAATGGAGGATATTTGATTGGAAAGTGATTTTTTTGGAGGGGATTTGGAAATTGAAAGGAGGAAAGAATGGGGATTTCTTCTTGTTGTTGACCGTTGTTCCTTCTTCGACTTGTTCTTCCTTTTACAAAAAAGGGTAACTTTTTTCATTGTTCAGATTCAGAGCAAGTGAAGGCCTGGTGTGGAGTTTGGAGCATATTTTATTAGTATTAGATTTTTTATTGGAGCATATTTTATTAGTATTCAGAGCAGTTGAAGGCTTGGTGTGGAGCTTGGTTATTATATTTGTCGACGTCGGGATTTTCGTCGTTTCGTTTTTTAATATTAACAAGCCCTTTCCAATTTTAGCCTTTGGATTTAAGAGGTGATTTTGAAAATGGTCGGCTTAAGTGTCGACGGGGTTTCAAAAGGTCGATTTTATAATGAGCCAGTTGACCAGAGTCGTCAGTTGGTATATTTGAAATGGATGTACCAACTCATCCGAATTTTGTTTTCGTAATCGCTGGCTCATATGTGACTCCGATTCAAATGGTCCGCGAACCGAGATTCATAGAGTTCGGGGGCTTGCTTAAGCGAGGGGAAGGTGTTAGGCACCCCCCGACTTCCGTGAAACACGGTTACCGCAATCTCGATATTTTCCTATCCTCTTAAATCCTAAAATGTGGGTGTGCGCACATGTGTGCGTGTGTGCCTAAATGAATGTTTGTGGTGAATTTTTTGCATAAAAGTTGCTTTAATTTTATATAGCAAATGTGTTTTGTCGGGAAAGCGTTTAGACGTCTTTTGACCCAAATGACAAGGTTTCGTTTTTTTTTATAATAAAAATTGATTTTAATTTCGAAAACAATGAGGGTTTTTTATTATATGTCATTTTTAGAAAACAATAGTTTTTAAACTTTTGTCAAATAGGAATCGAAACTATACATTGCCTTCTAACAGTAAATTCAAATAAAATGAAGGCAACTTCTAGAACTCTTTAACCCTATGCACAAAGTTTAATGAAAACGTTTATCTATTTTTTACGAAAACATTTTTTATGACATTTCAAAACCAAATGGAGCCTTTTCGTTAAACAAGGATCAAAGTTCGCCAAAACTCTTAATTTTTAAACCTCGTGAATCTAATATCCTAATTTGATCATTTTTAGAAAATCTTCATCGTTTGCCTTATTTTGGAAAATCGTTTTTCGTGTCGTAAATCAAAACAAGCATTCAAAACGTGTCAGGGCTATCCATGGGCATGTGAGCCGTCTAAATACCCCCAAACACCCACAATCACACATTTTACTATTACGGGGCCTTAAACCCGATCATGATTTGGTATCGCTTTAAGGCCCGATATTACATATATACAACCATAGACCCTATACAATGATTACATACACCGAAAATGTCCATCATCGGGATTTGATCACGAGGATCTCCTCCCTAGGCTCACAGTTACCCAAATCACTGCACAATCGTACCGAGGCAAATCTAACAGTACTTAACTTGTTATTACATTACACAACTCAAAGATCACAAACCCAACACTACGAACTATTCATTACCACAATAAACTATATATCACCGTACGGATGTCATCGGGGCATTAGGAGGAAATTACGTTCCGACGGAACCCTCGCTAATAACCCCTAACCCACAGATCATCATCAATATAACAACATACTACATTACACAACCCAAAACACAAGATTATACTAGCAATACAAACAATGAAATATCAAAGAGAACACCCTTTTCATCTTGCAAAATACCGACGAAAGCTTCTTATTTCACAAATCGGACAAAACCACAAGAACACTTGACTAATTAGCAAAAGAAAATGGATTTATCACTTGAATCTATCAAAGACCCGAGCCTTTCTCTCTCCTCCCGCGTACTCTATCTCTCTAAAACTTAAATTTTCTTTCTTTTTTTCATCTTTCGGGTGGAAATGGCAATGTATAGCATTCCGCAGGCAGCCGCAGGTGCAACTGCGGCTGGCCGCAGGTGCATCTGCGGCTGGGTTCGCTAGCCGCCCGCGCCGAATCCTCGACTGCCGGGTTGTTTCCTCGAGCCGCACACTGTCTCATTTGTCGGTGGCCGCAGGTGCACATACGGCTGCCTGATTTGCTTTTTTCGATTTACGTGCCACGCGGTCTTAAATCGCCAATTTTTGTTGTATTATTTTGGAAGGCTGTTACTTGATGTATAAATTGCTCGCCAGCTCACCGGCGAGCTGGGCAGCCGCTTGCTCACTGGGGAGCGAGACCCCCGAACATCGTAAGCGTAGTGGTCCTTAGTCATCTTTTGTGATCAAACCAGGTTCTTCTGGATCAACTGTTTGCCTTGCCTCAAGTAACCTGATGCTCGTTGTTCGTTGTGGCGACTTTGACCGTAAGTGTAACGTCCCCAAATCCGGGTTCCTTGAACCCTAGACTTGGTACGTCACGATACATCATCTTCATACATATTCTATAACTAATGCGGAATATATAAACATAAATTGTTTGTTCTACAATATTTCCCAAGGTTTCTAACCTTAACTTACATATATACCTTTAGATTCATAAAAAGGTTTACAAAATTACTTACATCATATAACAATTTAGTTATCATGCATAACACTATAATCTTGTCTTTTGCTTCTGTCTCCGTCTCTCCTCGGACATTCGTATTATTCTGAAATTTGTTATCATGATATAGCAAGAGTGAGCAACGACTTTGCTCAGCACGTTTAAATACGATAACGATATATCATGATTGAAAGAAAGAATCAACTTTTGGATTTTCAACAATATAATAATTGTGAAAGAGTACGAGTCATAATTTCAATAATTGAATGACTGAATTAATAAATGTTGAGTGTCAATAATGACCATGAACAATTTAACTGAACCTTATGGTAATGAAGGTGATCAGCCTTTCATACCTGATGAACACATGCAACATGCACTATGTGCGAATCAACAATTTAAAGATGTGGAATAATTATACAGAATTAAACCATAGCATGCTTGAAACATAATAACTTGAGTTTGAGTTAGGAACTTGAACAATAAAATAATATATCCTGCTCGAATATAAATTGAGTAGGGTTTAGGAAACTTGCCTGTCTGCTCAGCTACAATAAATGACTAGCTTTAACTAACTGGCTTTGAAAGACCTAACATCAATAAAGTTGGTCTAATAATTAATACGGCGTATTTGCACAACTATACGCTTACTAAGGAACTTATCTACCACATAAGTACTAACACATGATATACATCAGTCAAAACAATATCATTAACCTTATAGACCCTCAATCATATTAGGTTAATAATTTAATAAATTAGAAAATAATTTTCTCATGTGTGAAACACTTATTAAACTATTAAACAATTTATTATAATTGTTTAAACAAAAGAGTTAAAAGACATTTTCTTTATTTCATTTAATTACTATTTAACATTAATTAAATAGTAAGTAATTAACTACCTTTAGTTATTATTTAATAATAAATAATAACTTACTAGATTTATTTATTATTTAAAATTAATCAAATAATAAATAATTATATTATATTAAAAATAATCAAATATCTTTAGTTATTATTTAATAATAAATAATAACTAATTAACTAGATTCATTTATTATTTAAAGTTAATTTAAATAATAAATAATAAAATTATATAGTAAATACTCAAATATCATTAGTTATTATTTAATAATAAATAATAACTAACTGAATTTATTTATTATTTAAAGTTAATCAAATAATAAATAATTAAATAATCAATCTTAGTTGTCTTTAATTATTATTTAATAGTAATTAAATAATAATTAATTAATTTATCATCCTTGTTTATTATTTAATATTAATTAAATAATAATTAGTTTAATCATAAATTCAGAAGATATAATATTAACTAGATTAATATTTACAACATTTAAATATTAATCCTAAATACTTATTATATTTAAAAAAAATATAATATTAAACTAACTAGATTAATATTTACAACATTTAAATATTAATCCTAAATACTTATTATATTTGAAAAATATAATATTAAACTAACTAGATTAATATTTACAACATTCAAATATTAATCATAAATACTTATTGTATTTGAAAAATATAATATTAAACTACCTAGATTAATATTTACAACATTTAAATATTAATCCTAAATACATATTATATTTGGAAAATATAATATTCAATACCTAAATATCATTTTTGTATTATTAATATTTTTGTTATAATTTTAAATTAATTTGTAAACCTTTAAATTAATTTAAATTATCCAGAATGGCAAAATCGTGAATAAACTGAAAAACCGGACCGATGGCAATTTCGTAATTTCGCAGAAAAAAGACCGGAGGGGCAAAATAGTAATTTCAGCCGAAAATGTCTTCCGCGCATGGCGCGCCTTACAAAATCCCGAGGCCAAAACGGTGCCGTTTTGGAGACCCCGGAGACGGCCTCCGCGTATTGCGCGCGGGTTAACTTTTTATGCGCCAAACGGCGTCGTTTTGTACGGTTGTCTGGCAGATTATTTGGCTGGCGCGCATTGCGCGGCCAGTCCCTTTTTTTTTTTTTTTTTTTTCCCTTCTCACAGAACGTGAACAGTACTTTTTATACACAACTTAATAAAATTTATACCTTCAAGTAAACTCTTAATCTCTCAATAAAAATTCAGAAAAAATACTAATAACTTAACAACAATTTATAACATGAAAATTTAATTTTTCATCATTTAATATTAAAAAAATTTATAAAAATTTTTACATCACATAAACTACCACAAATCATAACTTTTTGTGTATAACTCCATTTTGAGTGATTCAAACTTTGTTTTTCTCATGATTTAATGTTCTATAATATTATAACATTAAATCTAAGTTTTATAAAAATATTTTTGGACATAAATTCCAAAACTTATTTACACACTATTAAATACATATTTTAGCATATCAAATATACTAAAATACAAACCAAGCATATTAAACTCAAGTATGGCATAAATATTACTACTACACATTATTAACTATATTAATATGTTTATACTCACATGTTAGTTTATTTAATTAAAAACAAACAAACTACATTTAAAATAACCATTACCTCATTTTAATGGCTATCTTTATTTTTCTTCCAAAATAGGTTGTGAATGGCATGAACTAACTTATGTTTTCTTCTTCTTTCTTGAAGCTCCACCCAAAATCTCTCTCAAATATTTTCTCTCTAATTTGGAAAGTGAAAGAAGAGAAAATGACTAACAATTCTCTCTCTCTAATGACTTAAGTCTTCCATGATGTATAGATATATATCTTATATCTATGAAATTAGACCAACACAAGCTAGCTATTGGATGCTTACACAAGAAAGATAACCCATGCTTTAGTTGGTGAGGATTTTGTGGGAAAAGACTCACCAAAAAAATTAAAACAAGCAACCTAATTATTAAATAATTAAAAATAAAATAAAGAAACCATCAATTTACTCTTTCTTATCCCTCCTTGCCGGCAATACATAGAATTGTCCCAAAAAGAATGTCACATATGCTTACTTTTATTAAATAATAGTTTAATTAAGTATTTTTCAAGTGGGCCAATCATTGGGCTTTAATTTAAAATACCAATTGGGCTTCTATTAAATTGTTTGGGCTACTAAATTGTCAAATTTTATTATTCTGCACTTGGGCTACTAATTGACCCATGTTGGGCTAATTTAATAATTTACACATTAATTATTCAATCCATGATTAAATAAATAATTAGATTGAATAAATAATTAAATATTCTAACCCATAAGTATTAAATTACTAAATGGACTAATAATATTATTAATAATATTTTGCATTATTTACATTAATTAATTATCATATTAATTAATTTATAAAATTTAATTCACTCATTATATTCAATTAAATTGAATATTTAATTAATGACAACTTGTCAATTATTTTGATATTTAAAACTTTAGAGTGTGTTCGCTAATAATAATATATATAAACTATATATATTATTTATACACATTACTTTACCTCAAAACAATTTCACAATAAATTATGAAATTAAAATAAATACAATATATAATTTAATATATATTATTTAGGCCATAAATTAAATTATATAATACATTTACATTAAATAATTCATTTCTCATCAATTATGGAAATAATTCCATTTACCCGAAAACACATTAAAATAATAATATATTTACTCAATTTCTTATTTAAATAATTTATTTAATTATTTAATTAATATTACACAAATAATTGTATAATTAAATTTCTCAATCCCATAAATCATTTACAATGATTTATTTAATTATAGAATATATTCATTTAATATATTCAATTACTATTTAAAATTTCTCAATTAATTTAAACCCTTTATATATATGTACATATATATGAAATTAAATATTGTACAATATATATAATTATTAATCTCCTTTAATTAATTCAACTACTTTATATAATTTATAATTATATAATTTACATAATTATTCCTCACAAATAATTTATCAACAATTTGCATAATCGTTGATTAATGAATAAATTAATTCCACAATAAACCTTTTTAATTCAAATTTGGATTAATTTAATATTAATCTATCTATTTATCACAATTTAATTAACCATTAAATTATGTTACTAAATGTGCACGCATATATATATATTCATATAAATACATATTTAATTTACACGCAACACGTCGCATAATTACATAACTCCACTAATTAATTCTCTTAATTTAATTAGACTTGTTGTTCGTCAAGTTTATTGAATTATCACTTTACTTGCTAACTTATCAAAAATTTTGATATCACCATACCTAAGTTAGTCCGTTAAATTTAATTTGGACATCTATTTATCTATCACTACTAGGTTATCAAACTCCAACCTTTATTAAATATTAAATATTTTATTTCTAATTCATTTAAATATCCGGGATATTACAGTAAGTCGTTGGGGTGGCTTCGTGTTGGGGTTCACCTTCCTTTTCGCATGTCGGGTCAAGTGACGATTTTGCCCTCCTGCCAGGGTTAGTAGAGAAGTGCAAAATTTAGATGTCTACAATATTTTATACTGATGTACTTTGTATAATTGTTATTATATTTAAAAAATAAATATATTTTGTAAATTTATTTTATTGACAAGTCTATTAATTTGATTTAATAATTAATATATATTTATGTTGCATATATTTTAAATTATCAAACAAACTAGTTCAAAACATATTTGAGGGTTAAAATTGTAAAATATACTGATTCGGATGTTTCATACATATTAATTATCAAATAATTTTTTTTTCTTCAGTATTTTGAATTATACTTTATTTAATTTATTTAAATTACTTAAATATTCAGAACTGTTTCATTTAATTTTATCAAACGACCTCTAAATCTAATAGTACTTTGTTTTTAAGGGGATAAAAAATGAAATGTGCACCTTGGAATAAAAAATACTCCTAATGAATGGTGCACTAGGGAATAAAATAAAAAAAATACTCCTAATGAATTGTGGACTTTGGAATAAAATAATATATATATATATTCAAAATATATATCCAAAGACACCCGTAAAGATAAAATGATAGTATAAGAGGTAAAAGAAAATGTTATAAAAGGAGAAAAGAGAAATATTTTACTACTATTACCTTTGGTCTAATATCCCCAACTAATTAGTTACGCTAATTAGTAATTTATAAATCATATATAGAAAGGATAAAAGAATTACAACAACAGTCGGTGCTTGTTCATCTAACATATATGAGTATGTACATAATTACATATGCTTAACAAACACGAAAAAGCTACATATATGTTTGTTTATGGTAAAAAAAAAAGAAAAGAAAAGAAAAGAAAAGTGAAAGTTATTAAAGCAAAACTGGCTACTAATTACAGTCTGTCAAAACTGAAAAAGAAGAAACCTAGCTACCTAGCCGTCCGTAGGTATCTTTATTTATTCTTTTCACATTTACTTTCATAACTTAATTTAATCTTTATATATTTACGCGTTGATGCTGTGGAAGCCTAAACCGGACCTCAGACGCCGGCGACTTCACGGCCACACCGTGCCAGCAGATGCCACCCCGACACATATCGTGGGCCTGATGATGATCATCAGGTACCGTCAGCAGCACGTACGTGGCCTTACGGGAGACATCCCACGTCAGCGTCCCAACCAAGATGCAACCCACTACAACCGTCGATATTATCAGCACAAAACCTCCGGCGAAACTCCGGCCAGTTGCTAAACCGTAGGCTTTGATCAACGCTATCACCGTCAAGTATAACGTCGTTAAGTTCCCCGCCACGACGTCAGAAATTGCCATCTCACTTATGCCGCGTTTGGATTAAAAGAAATGAATAGGAAGAAATTTAATTTGAAGAGAGAGAATTGGGTTTGTGTTTGGCTTTTGGGTTCTCTCTATGGGTTTGAGCTTATCTTCTTTCTATTCCAGATTTTGGCACTGTACGAGAAAGTGATTGGTGAGCGTTACCCACCTGTTGTCATACTCGCACCATTATTTGGGACAGTCCAAATATGTGATGACACGTGGCTACACCGACTCTACGTACTATGAATTTTGTATACGTGGCTGTACTACATTATGTTGTCTTGGACTATAAAGCCGGGAGATTCGTCTTGTTTAGGATCTTGGTGCTATGAATGAATAACCTAAAAGTAGAACTTAAATATATTTAGGATAAATTTATCCACGTAATAATTAAATATTATATTTATTTATATTATTAAAAATAAAATATAATATAAATTTTAATGTTATATTTTATTTTTTAATACATATATATAAATATAATATTTAATTATTATGTATTTATACTTATTTAATTAAGAAATTTAAATTAGACAAAGTATATTAAATAAAATCGACTTTTATTTAGAGTAAATTAATTAGTTCATAAGACTTTATTATAAAGTTATTTTATTTTTTTATATTATATTAATATATTAATTATAATATTATTAAATATTACTGTTATGTATCAAGAATATGAATTTTAAAAAATACTAAATAAATTAAAAAATATATGAAAATAAGAGATAGTGATAAATATATATTTATATGATAATAGAATATAAATAAAAAGATTTTGAAATGGTATAAAAGATGAAAAATTAATTTTTTTTCCTAGATTTTAGGTTTTTATTATTAATTTTTTGTGTTGAAGGACCACTCTTAAATTTTAGAGTCGAGAGAATATTTTGTACTATTTATTTTATATATATATATGTGTGTGTGTGTGTGTATTTGAGAATCTTGTTTGTTTATAAATAACGTATTTCAAAGGTAATTTATTTAATTAACAAACAAAACATTTTGACCTCTAAACGTATTATACATTATCGTTGTAAATGTTAATAACCGTACTACACTAGGATTATTATTATTTTTGATAATTTATACTATTATAATTTAATTTTATAGATACATCAATACAAAATATATAACAAGAGAAAAATAAATCATTTTGGTTAATTCTAAATCAACTTAGTGGTTTAAATTTTTTGTTGTTGTCAATTTAGTAGTTCAAGAGTTTTTTTTAGATTTTAGCATTAAACATGCAAAGTCAAAGAGTTTTTTATTTTTATTTTTTTATTTTATTATTATTAAAGGAAAGTGATATTTTCACATAAAAAGTTTTATTACAGGATTTTTGATATTTTCACATGTAAAATGTCGCTATAAGTCTATAACGACACTTTTCATGTAAAAATATCAAAAAATATTGTAAAAATATCAGTTTTGTTATTAAACATTTAATGTATCATTTATATTAGTATTATTATTTACATTGTATTCAAATTTTTACTTTTAAACTTGCCCAATATATTGTATAGTATTTTGACCTTTAGTTTTCTTATTTCATGAGCTTAATTAATATAAAGTTATCTCATTTACTTTATAAATAGGATTCTTACTAAACACCAAATTACATCCAAAATTTTTATAAGTTCAGTATGGATCAACAATTTTTTGGACTAATTATATTTTAGAAGTGATGATCTTAGTATGCAAAAATGATTATCAACACTAGCGTTATCTTATTAGATGAAGAGATGTGTATTATTGAAAATCATTCTTGAAAATAAACTAGTCTTCGTAGAGCATTTGCTTTACTTTAGTCATGTACATGATGTACAATTTTTTATACTTAAAGCCAAAGTAAGAGGAAGGGAGTATAAATATTAATTTTTATACGATGAAGGTTAGCAAATAAAATAAAATAATTAATGTCGGTTGCACAAATCACGACGGGCAGACGGGGCCATCAGTTAGGTATCCTGTAACTAAGGCATGGCCACATTCTGTCGAGAGCTACGTTAATTCATTCTTAAAGTGTATACAATTTGCCTTCGCTTTAAGCTGCCTCTTCTGTGTTGCAATCCTTTTAATAATTGCAGTCGTCACCTTAACAATTATAACATTTATACTATATATACTACTATCACTTTAATTTGTTGGATGGTGAAATTCTACTCTACAAAAATTACATAATATTCAAATTTATTTTAATTAGAAGAGCGTTTTTACGTACCTAGATGTAAGAGCTAGCTAGCTAGCTCGTTAAATCATATTTATAATTAAGAGTTGTATTTTGAAAATTTTAATTTATTTTCATGCATTATTAAGATTTTCACAAAAAAAAATTAGGACGGACGTGTTTTATAAATAGTTTTTAATATTAAATTAGAATTAAAATGGTTAAAAAGGTCAACAATTAAATGAGATTCGCAATTTCAAGCAAATTTCAATCAAATCAAGGGAGCACAAAAGCAATTATACTTACTTTTCTTTTTTCCATTTTCAGGGTGCTTCACCGAATGGAATGAAATAATTACTACGCATAATTATATTAGAATTTTTATTATGTGACGAAGGGAATAATTTATTGAATATTATAGAACAGTCGGTTGTACTCTTTTTTACATGATACTAGTCCCCAAACTTTAATGATTAGGCATCGTAGTTATGTTTATTTATAAAAATATGTGTTTAACATTTGATTATTTGTATTAGTTTAATAATATTTTTGATTATTTTATTTTATAATGAGAGATTATTAGTCTCTTAATATTAAATTATTAGTTCTATAAAGTCATTTATTAACTTAAAATGAGAGAGACTATTAATTTTAAATTTATCATAAAATTATATAATCCTTCATACATAGTCAGCCTTAAGAAAGATAAAAAAATAGTACATAGAACTATTTAAAAAACTATTAATATCTCATTATGTGATAAAATAGTCTGAAATAGTGTTAAACTAGATTCAAACCCGCGCGATGCGACGGGATTATTCATGTTGTTAATAATAAATTTATACATGTAATTAATAAATTAAAATATAATATAAAGATGGTAAATTATTGTGAAATTTTAAATTTTGGTAGCATATGTTATATAGGCTTGGGTAAAAGATTTATACACAAATACATATCCAAGTATATAATTAATCTGATCACCAAACTATAGGACATGACATAACAGTAGTGTGTGCGTGTGGTGTGTGTGTGTGTGTGTGTTCTCAGGCCAGAAGGAAAATCACATGTTACATGCGGAAATTAAAAACCATGAGCATTAATAATTATGTTGGATTTTCATGTCAATATGTACAAATACCATGTCCAAAAACATAACAATATAGAACCGTGTCATACATAACACAATGTTATAATTAAAGAACGAATACATTGCCTCATTAGTTTTTTTAATCCATTTTTGACAATTGTATAGGCACTCACAGTATTACCATAATAACATGAAAAACTAATAATGATTTATTGGATGCTATTACTTAACAAATCATGTAAAGCTACATTCCAGATAATAGAATTTAATCGATCAAGAAGCCATAAATATAAACACCGTGAGATATAATCAACAAAAAAAAAAAAATCATAGGTCCTCCCCTTGAATGCAATGTCACCATAATCTGAATGTCTTCATTTAACTCATTTGCACTTTCAACAGAATATAGATTTGCATGGCGCAAAGTTGTGTTATGGTAAGCATAAAAAAATCCACGAATAACCTGAAACAGAGCGAGAAATATGACAATAAAAATTTCAATTTGCCAAGAACTAAATAAACTCATTGCCACATTACCATTGAACCAGAGGTACCAGGATTATCACAATTAAGTTGCTTCAAGTTTAGGTTTTCAATCCAATTATGTTTATTGAAAGTGTAATTTATCCTTACATACAAAAATTAGCAATTAAAGGATCTTCTTAACAGTCGCTGCAATCTTATAAATATTTGCAACAGGAATATAGGCAATAGTAAGATATAAGAATTGAGACATACTTAATGCTTGACAGTTGACAGCATCAGGTAATGACTCCCCTTGTATAGACTGTAGTAACAAAAATTAAGCAAACATATAAGAAATAGTTGGTAACATAGGTAATATTTGTTGTTACCAAATTATATGTGTAAAATTAATTATACCTGAGGTTCATCACATAAGCCTATGTAGGATTCAATTATTTTTTCATTGTCAGTCATTCTAGCAACTGTGAATGTTGCTTAATTTGGCTTCAAATTATAAGATGATATTTGTATTTTGAAAAGAAACCTCTTTTGCAACAATAAATTGAGTTCATCCGGAAAAGAATCAGAGTCTCCATCCTTTAACACATTTAAACAAACATAAATTAAAAGAAGTTATTTACATGAGCTTAAAACTGTATAGTTTCAATATATAATAATTTTGCATATTTTAAAATGACCTTAATCAATTGATCCCTCAATTCATAAGCTGATTTTCTGATGATTTGTTGGGCTTCACGATCAAACAGAACAAAAGATGCACTGGACGTATCATTCATGACTTTAACTTGAACTTTGAATCTGTAATTAAAAGTTACACTTACCAAGTATGAAGATAGTAATAACATAGTATGAAGATTAGGAATATATAACTTATAACAAAATACTGTAACACAATATCTAGGGGTAACAGAGTTAACATAGTCACAATATTTATCACACCAATATTTTTCGCTATCAGGTTTAACTTTTTTGCGGCATTTTTTGCAAGAATTGTAAAACCAATTGTATTCGGTTTCTATACATAGAACAGTAGCAAGTACCACACATGTTGACTCTTGGAGTGTTAAATAGAAAATGAGGTAAAGAATATAAGATAATGATACATTTATGTTGTGAAAGAAGTAGGGTATTTTAAAAACGGGTTTACCTCTGTTGCATCCCGTATCTCATCAAGAGTTTTCCTATCACAGATTTGGAGGAATTCATCTGTAATTGATAATGTGTTATGGCTGGATAAATGATTTATTGTAGTTTTGTTATTTGTTGCATCAGAAAGGTTGATAAACAGATAGACAACAGTGAGGGTAGATATTAACTTCCAGTAGTAATAGAAGTATTGAATATACCTATTTTTGAAAGTATCGACCTCTGGGATATCTGTATTTATAAGAAGTCGAGAACCGAACATTGAGTTTGACAAAGCTGGTATACCTAGTTAATGGCAGATGTTGATAGTTCATAATCAGATGTCTGAAAAGATATTTTTCATTAAAATAAAATTGATAATACATTTCCAGAACTTGATCTTTGCAAATTGTAAAACAATTATAATGGTATTTTAATTGTCAGTTTCAGTAAAGGAACAAATCTGGTTTGCATAGTCATCCCATAAGGTGCAACTTAATACATTATTACTATACAAAAAATACAATGTAAGATTAATTGAAATGATCATAGTTATTAATAAAAGTAGTATTAAAAAAGTTTAAAAAGTTACCTGTTATCAGTTAATTCAATATTAACTCTCTTGCTCTGTTTACCATTATTTGTGCTGACTTCTACACTCTCTATCCCAGTTAGTTGTCCAATAACATCTGAACAAAATAGTAGAAATAACATCTAAGCAAAACAATAAAACAATTCAGTATGTAAAGAATGGAATGGTTAATTATTATTAAACATACCAATTAAATATGAATCATCAACCGGTTTTGATAGTATTTGCTCGAATGTAGTGAATTGAAATTCATATAGATGAATAAGAGTCTCATCTAACTCTCGTAGTGAGGTGGAATACAGAAAATTAATCTTGTACGGATATTTGGTAGCTTTGAAAGAACTACCGTTCTGACTGACAACGAAATTGGTGATAATAAAAACTTTATGTTCCTTGACCGTGGATTGAAATTTAGTAAAAAACGATCTTTTAATACTCGCTTGTATTTTGCCGTCCTATAAAAGTAAAATATGAATATGGTAAGATGTTGTAATTTAAGAGGTTGTAATTTCGAGTTTTATATGTATACCTGTTCATCCAACAACACCATCTAAATGCTGTTTACGTGGTCTGCTTTGTTGAAGTTTGGCATATTCCAGAGTCTAGTTATCCTGACTTTAATCTTCCAAGTCTCTTTGATAGGGCTGATGTCATCAACAAAATTGTATTTAGTCGTCATCTAAATAAGAATGAGAGAATTATTTGTAGTGTGAGTTGTTGAGGAGTAGTTGGTATGTATTTATAGGGGGGAAATAGAGAGAAATGAATGATAGTAGGAGAGTAATGATAATATAGTAAAAGCAGTTTATATTATCAGAAAAATTAGTAAGGATAATATCAAAACAGTTTATATAGTATTGATAATTAGTAAGGATAATATCAAAACAGTTTATATTATCTGAAAAATTAGTAAGGATAATATCAAAACAATTTATATTATCAGAAAAATTAGGAAGGATACTATCAAAACAGTTTATATATTATTCAAAAGGTGGAAGTAATGTTTAGTTATTATCAGAAAATTTTAGATTTATTTGTTATTATTTGTTTAAGGAAGACGTTTTTGTTATTTACGTGTAAATAAATTGTGTAATATTACGCTGTAATATAATTAAATTAGTAATGATAATATCAGATTAATTAGTTAAGATTATCAGAATAATTTAGATATGTACTGAATTTGTTATTTTATTTGAAATATATATATGTATGATATAATGTATGGTATGATATTCTTAATGATATATTATAAATTTCAAAAAGGTGGAGGTAGTGTTTAGTCATTATCAGAAAAATTTAGATTTATTTGTTATTATTTGTTTAAGGAATACGTTTATGTTATATAAGTATAAATAAATTGTATAATATTACGATGTAATATAATTAAATTAGTAATGATAATATTAGATTAATTAGTTAAGATTATCAGAATAATTTAGATATATACTGAATTAGTATGGTTAATATCAAAACAGTTTATATTATGTACTGAATTTGTTATCATTTTTGCAATATATATATGTATGATATAATGTATGGTATGATATTACAAATGATATATTATAAATTTAAAAAAGGTGGAGGTAGTGTTTAGTCATTATAAGAAAATTTTAAATTTATTTGTTATTATTTGTTTAAGGAAGACTTTTTTGTTAAATAAGTGTAAATAAATTGTATAATATTACGCTGTAATATCAGAAAAATTTAGATTTATTTGTTATTAAAATGTATAATATTACGATGTAATATAATTAAATTAGTAATAATAATTTCAGATTAATTAGTTAAGATTATCAAAACAGTTTATATTATGTACTGAATTTGTTATTATGGTATGATATTACAAATGATATATTATAAATTTCAAAAGGTGGAGGTAGTGTTTAGTCATTATCAGAAAATTTTAAATTTATTTGTTATTATTTGTTTAAGGAAAACTTTTTTGTTAAATAAGTGTAAATAAATTGTATACTATTACGTTGTAATATCAAAAAAAATTATATTTATTTGTTATTAAAATATATAATATTACGATGTAATATAATTAAATTAGTAATAATAATTTCAGATTAATTAGTTAAGATTATCAAAACAGTTTATATTATGTACTGAATTTGTTATTATTGTATGATATTATATATGATATATTATAAATTTCAAAAGGCAGAGGTAGTGTTTAGTAATGGTTAGCAATTTAGGAAGTAATGTAACAGGGCATTAATTGCACAGGATAAGTGGGTAATTGTGGGAGCGCCACTTTTTAAGCAAAGTAATGCAACATGACATTAATTGTATAGGACAGGTGGTTAATTGTGAGAGTGCCATTTGTCAAGATATGGTGTTATGTACTGCAATTTAGTATATATAATAGATTAATATAAATAATCTAATTCTATGTATATTTTTTGAAAACAAACATAGCTTTAGAGAAAAAAAATCTATCCATATTGATTAATTAACCTAGTAGTGTCAGAAAAATTATACCTGGACTCTCATGTTACGTTTGGATTTGAGGAATGAAATAATTTTTTTTTGTTTGATTGCTCTATTGAAATGGAATGAATCATTCTCATCCCTCTTAAATTTATGAATTTTATTCTTTGAGGAAGAGTATAGAATGACTCATTCCACTTGAAATTGAATGAATTATTCTACTCTCCATTACATTCATTTCTCTATTCCATTCTTCCACTCATTCCCTTATTTTAATCTAAACTTAACATTAATATTTTTTGATTCCATCACAACCGAACTCTTTTGGATTTAAGGAATGAAAATAAAGATGAGAATGGAATAAAGAGTGTAATAATTCATTTTATTCTAGGTGAAATAAGTTATTTCATACCATCTCTCAAGAAATAAAATTTATAAATTTGAGAGGGATGAGAATGATTCATTCTATTCTAATGGAGCAACCAAACACAATTTTTTCATTTCATAGAAATGAGTCATTCCATTCTCACATTCATTCATCAATCCAAATGTAGCATCACTATTGTTAGGGTTACTCCCAAGAATCTTCTCTTCATATTGTGTGTCTTCTAAACACAATTCATCACCACAAAACTTCCAAAATAGCACAATCTCTCCATTTTCCTCAAAACTCTATTTTCCCTCTCTTATTACCATGCAATTTGCTTAGAATGATGTATTCTTACGATTTTTAGGTCTAAAATAGTTAAAGATCTATTTTAATGGCGAGAAGTAAATAATTTGACTTAAATATTCCACAAACTTGGGTCAAAAAATGATGCGGAGTGTTTATTTTTCGGCAAAAAGTTTAAGCTGTATTTAATTAAAATAAAGTTTAGAATACAAATTAATTTCAGGACTAAAGTTTAGTGCGCAAATTGGATTTTAGTTAACGGTGCTCCACCAAAACCAAGGCCAATTGTTTGGAGTTTGGACTGCCTTGAATTGTGTTCCAACCATTTTGTTTGAAAGAGCTAATGTTATAATGTTGTATTATATCTAACTTTAACCACATTAGACAACGGACTACAAGTTAGAGACAAAAGGCCCAGATCAATAAGCCCATAAGACTCCTTGCTCCTTGGACGAGTTTTGTATCGATAAATATTAATTGAAATAGATTTTTTATTTTTTCTTGAACTTTGAATGCTTGCTACATGTTTCTAAGTAAATTCATTCTTTTTTATGCAATTAATTAACCATCAAATTCAAAATATTGAGTTGAAATCCTTTTTGATGTTCATCAAAATAAAATTCACAATATATACTGACTGAGTTGATTAAGCTTAATTAATTATTCAAGTTTATTTGTTTATATTTTAATTAATTAATATGCTATATATATATATATATATATATGTCAAAACCCTAGCTCATTAAATTTAAAAGATTAATCAATAGGCTACGTCCTGGGACGCTTATTGGAATATAGCTCATAAATATAAAAATGCCAAGATTATATCAAGTTGACTTTATTCATATATGATGAGTATTTAAGTAGCTGAAAATTTTAATAGCTTAAACAATACACCAACGTACAAATTAAAGTATTGCTGCATTCATGCACACTCTGTAAAGTATAAAATTAGCCTTATTTTAAGTTAACTAATTAACTAAAGGGCAATTACTGTTTTGCAATGCTCATCATGCACTCGATCAATATAATTAGCTTCCCATATACATATATATGTGTGTGTGTGTGTGTGATAAAAAGTAACAATAAAGAAAAGAAAAAAGGAAAAAACTTAGCTTAGAAGATAAGAAACCGATCGATGTGGGCCATGTGGTAGAAGTAGCAAGCCTAGTAGGTACGTAGGCTCCATGCATGAAATGTGAGTGGGTGCACCTATATCTGTTATCCCATGCACAACTCAAATGAAATTCTTTATATATTATCATCACTTTAATTCACTGCATGCCATATCCTCTCCACCTCATGCATGCTCAAGTCCTTTTTGACCTCTTCTCAAAATCTTGTTTTTTCCCAAATTTCTGTGCTAGCTAGTAGCTACTTATCCATATCGATCTACAGCCGCATTGGCTAATATATATCCCCTTTATCTCTTTTTTGTTAAAATTAAACTATTTTATTTTTTGGAAATCCAAGACATCATGCATGACCATGCAAATACTAATGAGTAGCTGTAGGGTTAGGTTCCGACTAAATATTGTTACAATTGCTAATAATTAAGTGACTTTTTTAGTTCTAAATAGTAAAATAAAATGAAAAATGATAAATAAATTAGATAACTTTTGTCTAGTCGATTTATTTAGACAATTTTTTAATTAGTTGTATTGTTGACAAGTGACGAATTGTAAAATTTTGTCTAGTTATGAGCTAACAGTACTGATCAAATAAGCTTATAAGAATTTGTAATTTTTTAGGCGTAGAAATTAATTAAAATGGAAAACTAGAAAAATGGAGATGATCGTAATTAACTCTAGAAAGGAAAAGTGCAAGGACCGACCTCCTTTGAGATCGAGGTTGCGATTCAATTATACATCACTTTCAAGAGGATGACACAAGTGTTTCCTCAAAGAAAGTATAAAGAATCTAAAGTAGAAGAAAAAGAAGAGATTTATCCGCTCTTTACACGACAGATAACATGCACGTTCGATACACGTTCTTAATTGGCTGCTCAAAGAACTATCACTACATATCTTAGGGCAAAATTGTTGGTTCCCTTTGCCGTATGATCTCAAAAAGTATATATTGCTTGCTCCGGAAAATATTATCTTGTTGACAAAAAAACAAAGAAACTAAAGATTAAGATTCTTTAGAGTGTGGTAATTCTTTTTATTTTTTATATTTTAAAAGCCATGCATGAGCTACCTATTATTGCAATATCACATGCTATAAATTAATGTCTAAAGATAGTTATTATGTACGCATGCATTGAGCGAATATTGATTAATTAAAAGCAATGTGTTGTATCGGAACATGAAATTCAAGATTAATATCGGCGGTTAATTTGTATGGTGAAAATCTAATAAGTTAAGTTTTTGAGTAAAGAGGTAATTCATTAAACACTTTTGTTAGCCCAATCAATATAGGTGTATTCTCATGATTTATGCATTTGTTTTAAGATCTCGAATTTTATGAAATACAAAATTTAATTTTTCTTCATGTATATTTTTCCTGAAACAGTAAGTGGTTAAATTGATAAAGTTAAAAGTTAATGATGTTATGTGTAAATTATATTATATCGGACAATATTTGTTTGGTCGGGGAATATTCGTTCTGTCGGGGAATATTCGTACGATGGCACCGTACGAACCAATCATTGGTGGACCCCACAACGAATAATTGTCGGATATAGAAAACGACATAAACAATTTTTAAATGGTTAATGGTACTATCACTTTTAATTGTTAAAATATCCGGCGGTAAAAGAATAATAATATACGGTATTGTACAATAGCACACGGTATTGCACAGTAGCACACGACATTGCACAGTGTTTCGTATTATTGAACTGTTAAGTGGTTATCGTATAATATTTGACTTTATTGTCACATGCACAATAATTCATATTATTAAAATGATAATTGTCAGAGTAGCATATATACAGTAATTCACATTATTGAATCAATAATTGTCATTACACAGTAATATATTCTTTCTTTTATATACTTTCTGCATTATTGTTATCTCTATTATGATGTTAATTAAACTGTTGTATTTCATTATTAATTAATTTGATATCTAACTCAGAGAGCCAACTACACTGTATTTATAACAATTAGTCATAATAATGAATACGTGTGAATTATTGTTGAATAATTGAATTGATAAAGTTATTTGTTTTTATTATAATAAATGATATAAAGTTAGGTGATATAAAGATGAAATGAATGATATATATTAAAGATAATGTAATAATTATAGAATTTCAAATGAACGGTGTATATTGAAGATGATATTTAAATGAATGGTTTAGATTAAGAAAATCTTAAAAGATGAAATGAATGATATAGATTAAAGATAATATAGAATTTGAAATGGATGGTGTAGATTAAAGATGATCTTTAAATGAATGGTTTAGATTAAAGAAATCTTAAAAGATGAAATGAATGGTATGGATTAAACATTATCTTGAAATGAACGGTTTGGATTAAATTAGAAAATTTTGGTTATGATAAGATTTTTGGCTATAAATAAACTTCCTTACTTGTTCTTTATTTCACTCTCTAAATACTTCTTTGTGTAAGTTCTCTCTAAGTGTGCTTAAGTCATCTTGAGTATTTGTGAAGATCTATAAGTATACGAGTACTGTTCAAGTTAATCAACCTCATTTAAATCAATATCCAGTCACGTGTTAAGGTAAGTGATTCCATCTTTTTCATCTTTCACTATTCAAACTTACCACGGTAAGAGATTATCATTATTTGATTCTCGAAAATAATATCGTTTCTTTCTTACTCATAAGATGTGTCATTTATTTCCATGTATTAAATTGTGGGAATAACCTTACGGCGCGAATTACCGCCTGTTGGTGAATAACCTTTCGTATTCATTCTTTATTAATCTCTGAGAATAACCTGACTACGTGGATTACCGCATGTTTGGTGAATTACTCTTTGTATTCATTTCCTATTTTTCTAAACATTTCTATTGAACTGTAACCGTTATTCTGAACTGTGGATTTTGAATATTATTTTTGAATTTTACTCTACATCATGTTGACAATTTGGACATTATTTACTCCACATCCGTTACTTATTGTTCATCATGTTTCTTCTGTTCATCATTTGTATCACTGTTATTTGTACTAATCATAAAAAATCAAGTTGTTGTGAATATATGTGGCCGGGGACACATATGCGATATAATTGTTGAACATATGATAGGTTAAAGGCGATATAATAGGTTAAAGGCGATATATCTGTTCGGTGTCTTTTATGACACGTGGTGAAAGTTCTCTTTGGCCCGTAGTGTAAAGATGAACTGTTGTTTGGTATAATTATGACCAAAGGCTGAATACTAGTATAATCATGACCGTTGGTGTTATATTGAATATCTTTGGCCCGTAGTGCAAAGATGAACTGTTGATTTGCATGATTATGATAAGGAACTGTGAATTTGTATTATCATGACTAATAATATTTCGGATGATAAAAGTTGATGATATTTTTCTAAAAAAGAGAAGCGAGTGGACATTATAGTCTGCATTATTCTTCTAATAGATTGCTCATTCCGCTGATGTTATTAATCTGAACGTTGTTCAAGAATTTAACTGCAGTTTTTGATATAAACCTTGTAGTCTATTGTATTCTATCAAGAACTCAACTGTTGAAGGCTAACAATAATTTATTCGTCATTATCTTAGTCATGATATTTTTTACTGGGCTATTTGTGCTCACCCTTTCTTTTTGTTCCATTATTTTTCAACATGAGACGAGAACGTAGCTGGGTCTAGCCAAGGGATGGAGTGAGAGTCCTAGGGATAGCTGTCGTAGTCTTCACGTGTTGTAAAATAGTGTGACAATAATAGTGAAGACTTAGTTGTGTATTATTATACACTGTATTGTTAAACGTTATAATAATTTTGTCGTAGTCTTTTGACAACTCAAGTTTGGGCTGTGTGGGCCCAGATTTGGGGTTGTCACATTTGTGGTTACATTCTACATACTACATACCAAAAGGAAAATTAATATAATGCTTAATTGGTGATGGAGCTTGCTTGTGATCAACTTGTTGGGAAAAAATCGGGGAGCTAGCGTACACGTTTCTTTCACGTACGCACTTCTTTCACATAAAAAAAATCGGGGAGCTAGCTTAGAGTACACGTTTCTTTCATGACAAAGTACTAACGTACACGATACACGTTTCTTTCACGTACACAAAATCGGGGAGCTAACATACACATTTCTTTCACGTACACCTGCTTAGAATCCAACTTGGCCTAAAAACTTAAGCCATTAAGTCTTGGATCCATTCATATATTAATCCTTCACTCTTTTATTATTTATCTGATATGAAACTCCAACTCACTTGTGATATTCTAACAATTTATCCATCACAAATGAGTTTATCACATCAATTGTTCTCCCTCACTTGAACATGTTCTCTTTAATCACCACACAATACACCAATTCTTAGCTAACTATTCTGAGTCAACTTCCATCAAGGATTGAACATCTTCTCTTCAATATATCACCGTACGTAGATCACCAATTCTTGGATAACCAATCTCAAAACCAATTTTCGGCTAAATTTATCGAGAATTCAATATCACCTATTGAGAGCATCTTAAGAGAAGTATCAACCTCTTCATTGAGAATTCAACATCATCGGGTGTTTTTTGAAGAGGCTTTCCGAAATTAATTTTAGAACACAGGTATTCTTTTGAAGAGGCCCAGGATCAATCTTTCGAAACTCTGATATCAATTGTCGGGGAAGAACCAGGGAGCTTACGCGTCTCTTGTACGTACACAAAGTACTAATATAGATGTTTAGAACCCAATTTTACCCAAAACTTAAGCCATTAGGTCTTGAGTCCATTTATGTATATTAATCATTTACTCTTTTATTATTTATCCAATGTAAGACTCCAACTTAATTGTGATATCTTAACACACCTAACTTACTAGCCATTATATGTGCACTACATGTTATGTGTTTTACTAGATTTAGTAAGTACTAAATCACTCACTTCCTTGAAAGTTTGAAACCCTGCAAATTTGTAATTATGTCGCATATATATGTATGCATATTAATTTTATTTATTGTGGAACTTGGAAAACTTTTTCAACGCATATAACTAAACAAAGTTTGAGTTTTATGATGAGAGGTACTTAGTTCATGCACGTATGGGCTCTCACATGTATGCGTAGCTATATAGTTGCTTTGCTGTGTAGACGTTGTTCCTTTGCACGTCATTTTGGGACATGTTGCTCTGCATGCATGGTCAACCACTAACTTTATAGAGTTACAATTAACTTTATCTATTTGCACCATCAGCGTATAAATTGCTTTTTCAACATATATAACCTTTCTTGTTCAAATGATCTTATCTTATCTCAAAGCAAATTGCTATGTGTAGCTTTATTTACATCTCAATCTAATGTTTTGACTTCGTGCTCACAAGAATTCAAAACCAACACGAACATTTGCTGTCTAATAATCTAGTTGCATAATTTGCATTTAAAAGATTTAATTATATTATATATATAGGAGCCATGAATTCCACACAGCAACTATATATAAGCTTCTTACATTGTTTTTAATCGCATATGAATAACTAAACACTAGTTTTGATCACAATAAAGATGAGTGTTTTATTTTGGACGTGTAAAATGAGACGAGTGCTTATATATACACCATCATATATTGTCATCTTTGTTGTGTATAAATTAAAATTCTAGTACCCCTCCATCCTAAAATTAAAGTTATATATAATGCGTGTTCATTTATATGATTATATGATTATTTCTTCTATATTTATCCTTAAATTATTTTAGTAGTGGTGGTTTGTTAGTGAAATTATGTTGTTGGAGGGAATATATACAATCAAACGTTGGTAATATCTAGGTCTTGTATTGTTGTGAGTGAGAATGTTTTTTTAACTTAATTTTATTTTTTTGCAAAAAGTTATATCGTGGAGATTAATATATTAAAGTTAGTTTTATAGATTAGGCCCCTCAGGACTAAACTATGTTAAATATTGTATTATTTTATCTCTTTTTATTTTATTATTTAATTTATGTCGACTTAATTCTCAACACAATACTTCTCAATACAGCAGAATAAAAACACATCTAATTAAATATAAAAACATTTTAATGTTTGGCGAACCTATATAGTCGGACAGAATTAATGTTTGGCGAACCTAGTCAGATAGAATCTCGAACAAACTCATTTTTACTAGGCAGGCAATATAGAGTTAGGTGGATTCCTTTGACCATGCAAGGCATGTTGACGTACGTAGTACAAGTCAAGAACAAGGCTGAATAAGCAAAATCCGCCTCAAGTTAATCAAGTCATTAGGTGATCTGTCCACAGCAATAGTTGCTCCTATTTACAGGTGTAAAGGAGTAATTGTTGTCAGCTGAGGCAATGACCTTTATCCTTTTCTTTTTTTGGCTTATCAAGAAGGAAGCAAATCATTCTCACTATTTATACATTCTTTTGTCCTCTTAACCATCTCTGATCTCCTGAAAACAACTTAAACTTGAAGAGTTACCACAACTCTACCATCGATCCCAAAAGAAATTAAACCAGCTCTCATCCCTCCATATCTTCTTCAATTCCTTCTCTAGTTAAACGAAACAATCCCCCATTGTTTCTTGGTTTCATTCTAATCAAGAGACATCTCATCATTCCAAATGAATCCACTCTTCTCTAAATTATCTTATTTTCTATATATAATGATTCTTATTTTTCTTTCAATCTCCGAAGGTATATCAGGAGCTATGTTTACATTAGTAAACCGATGTGATTATGTGGTATGGCCGGGAATATTAGCCAATGCGGGTTCCACCAAGTTAGACAGCACTGGGTTTGAGCTCACACCCGGTGGATCTCGGAGCTTCCAAGCTCCACCGGGCTGGTCAGGCCGGTTTTGGGGCAGAACGGGTTGTTCTTTCGACCCGAATACTGGTCAAGGAAGCTGCTTAACAGGTGATTGTGGGTCGAACCAAATGGAGTGCAATGGTGCCGGTGCAACCCCACCAGCAACTCTAGCCGAATTCACAATCGGGTCGGGGACTCAATCAAGTACCCAGGATTTCTACGATGTTAGCCTAGTTGATGGGTACAATCTGCCAATGGCTGTTGAGGCGAGTGGGGGGTCGGGTGCATGCGGGTCAACCGGATGCGCAACCGACTTGAACCGGATGTGCCCGGCAGAGCTACGGGAAGGGGAGGGTCAGGCATGCAAAAGTGCGTGTGAGGCCTTTGGTAGCCCGGAGTATTGTTGCAGCGGCGCGTATGGTTCACCCACCACTTGTAGGCCGTCGGTTTATTCGGAGATGTTTAAGTCAGCGTGTCCAAGGTCGTATAGCTACGCTTACGACGATGCTACGAGTACATTTACGTGTACAGGAGCTGATTATACCATTACATTCTGCCCTTCATCGACAAGGTATATTGATCCCACACTTTTTACTGATAACCAATGCATCAAATCAAGAAGACATATGAGATAATGCAATATTAATTTGGAAATATATATTTTCTTTAATACAAAAGTCAATTGACATTTTTGCTGAGTTATAATCATTATTATTTTTATTGCAGCCGGAAATCTTCAAGAGATTCGTCGCTCCCAATGAGTACCCCGGGAACAACAAATGGTTCAGGATCCGGGTCCCAAGATAACCCAACAGCAGATATCGGTTCATGGTTTCCAGATTTATTCACAGGAGATTCATCAAGAACAAGTTCAGATTTCGCCATGCAATTTACGTTAATCTCTTCCTTTTTCATCCTCTCTTTTCTTCAGTTATAGTCTCTAAGTCGTGCTTAATGCTGAAGATTAATGGAATGAAATCCAGATGATTGTAAAGGCATGCCCAATTTTCAATGTATAGATCGATATAATAATTAATTAAGAAAGAATTGACGTATATACAATGCACATTGTGTTATTTTTTGTTTAATCTAGATCTTTCTTGTGCTTTAAGTTTGATGAGAAGAATTATAAGAATGGCCTTTTATTTATTTTTAATTTTTTTATATTAGAGTAATTATTAAATTTAGTATATTTAGAAGTAATTAAAATGTAGAGTTTGTTTATGAATTATGATTCCATGCATATAATAATGGTTTGGTGTGTGCCTTAAGGTTACTGGAATAACAATCTTGGTAGTTACAATGTAATTGAATCACAGTGTCTGCCATGAATCATTTAGTGCTGCGGATTTTTCAACAAGTAAGAAAAAACAAATTTACTATATTGATATTGGGTATATAAGGAGTAATAGAAAGAATAATGGAGGTAACATAGAGCCTTGTTAGTTACAATTTGTTTGATGTAATATTAGGCCGTTGATATTGTCATAACAAATAAATAAATAAATTGTACTTGATTAAAGCGTTGTTAATGAGTAAAGACAACGGACATTGAATGCGTGGCAATTAAGACTAATTTTTAATCAATTGGCAGTTGGTGTAGAAAATTATTTGTACAATATCCCTGAAAACCAATCCCGCATTCTTCTACATATAGAATAAATTTGTTCAATTACTAACATTTGTAACCTTTAGCGGTTTAGACTTCTAAATATATCGTACTTTTTTAGAGTTCGAGTTTGAATCATAAATACTGTAATTGTGAATTAAATAAATTACTTCGAGACGAATAATTTTTTTAATTATGTTCAGATTTTCAAACGCTCTATTGACTCCCATTGAACTTTATGGAACAATGCAAGTCTCACGAAGATCTCGCAAGCTAAGCTCCTAACTAGGTTTCCTAGATGCATCTTGCATGTGAGTATTCGCCTAGACTTTCCTCAGAGGCACATGCTACGCAATACCAACTAACAAACCTATATCTTGTCCGTTAGTTATCAGGAAAGTAGTGAGAAAAGCAATTCAAAAGGACATCACTTTTAGATTTTACAGAACGTACATTTTCATTCAACCAAAGTATGGTCTGAGTGACATATAATTGGAGTGCCCTAATTAAAGTTAGGGAGACAAGAAGAAGAACACATGAAGATGACAATTAGTTCAGCTGTGAAGTTCAACTTGTATATTCCAGCTCTGATATGACTATTAACAGCGTCTGATCCACTCCATTGCCAGGTCATAAAATTTTTAAATAAATAAATAAATAAAGATTACGCGTAAGCTTAAGAATGCCAACTAAAATTTAACCAACCCCATAACAAGAAACAAACATATTTTGATTAGTTTAAGTTGGCTTTGTGGCAAGAGAATCAAATCTTCTTCTTTAAAGTTAGCGGTCTCCTCCATTGATTAGTGGCGGTGTTAGTTTATTCATGGGCGGCTGCAATTAAAAGCCTGATTTGTGCATCAACCAACTAAATTAACGAATCTTCTTCCGATGTGTCAAAAGTTGCAATTACAGACTGCCGATTTGGTGTAATAAAAGCAGGCGTAATTTTGGGTAATAGGGAATTATGGTGTTTGAGCAGCTACAGTAGGCACAAGTCCATTATAACTACGATAATGTTTGTACTCTCATGTTCTTGTACTTCTGTGCTAAATGGTTAGTTGGTTCTGAGGGATCAAACATCGGTCAATATAATTATTAGACTTAAAAAGTAAAATGCAAATTACCACCTTTGCGTCTACACAAAAGCTTTGAATTTTAACGGCGGCAAGTATAATGAGTTACAAAATATAACAGACCCAAGTCTCGGACGTCAATAGGAAAAAAATGAAGGACTCTTCTAGGGGACCGGTCTAACGACTGATTGAGTTATTTATTTATTTATTTATTATTTTTTAAATAACTTTTAAAAAATAAATCTGATTTTTTAAATTATTTTTTTTACAAAATACAGTTATTTATGTGTGATTTGCATGCATATAAATAAACAGCAACACTGTTTATTTACATGTATCTAAAAAAATTTAGTTCCAAAAAATCAAATTTAACTTTTAAAAGTCATTTAAAAAATAATGAAAAAAGAAAGAGTAAACCGGTCGCTAGACCGGTCTCATTCCCCTGTCCCCCAAGACTTTCCCAAAAATGAAATGGAGCAAGTTAATCCAATCATGAAAATTTACATTCTATCTACCTATAACAAACCTAAAATCATTCTAATCGTTTTGATGACTCAGTTTCTTTCATTATTCGACCATTTAATTTTCCACAAAGTACCACTTAAACATGTTATGGACATGTATACAGTTGTAAACAGGACAGAGATCAGGGATTTTTCATTTTCAAACCACCACTTCGGCCATTATCCGAGGATTTAGACGACTTGTGCGAAAATTGTTCAATTTCCTGATTTTGACAAACAACAAAGGTAAACTAAGACAGACAATCTACACAAGGCAAACACTACTTTGCTTAGCCTAGAAAACACATGTAGTTTCACTTCAGAAAAACTAAAAGTAACGAGACAAAATTCCCAAAAGTTATAGTTGCACTAATCTATGACTTAATCCTTCCTTTACTTGAACCTCACATTTAAGCTTAGCGCAGTATGCAACCACGTGAGGTACTCCTCTTATAACTGGGGGCAGTATTAGAAAGAAAAAAAGGCACATTCATTGGTTTTAACAATCTACAACTCATCCTTGACGTCACTGTCATCCTCTTTAGCAGGATCTGCCCCTTCTTTCGTGCTAGATTCAGTCTCAGTTTCTTCAACATCATCTTCCTCCTCAGCTGCAGCATCAGGGCTGATGTTTAGACTATTCTTCACAGAGCCATATATACGAGATGCAAAATCCTTGGGGTCGCTGAGAACAAAGCCACTCTCCATCAGTGCTGTTTGGTACATAAGCTCTGCCGTGTGCTTTACACTCTCATCCTGAAGATAAAAGCTAACAGTCTTTAGAGGCAAGATATAAAAATTGCATGATAGCAACCAAACAAGGGCCGTGCATTTGTTGATCTAAGATAGAAATCAAATCATCGTTAGCAATATTGATCAGAGAGAGATCTGGCAAGGGTACCTCAGGATCCTTCGCTACTCTTGCCTGAAGCTCCTTGATGATTGGGTGCCTCGGGTTTATTTCGAGAACCCTTTTCCCATGCATGTATGCCTGTTTACTAGCATCTGATAGAGTCTGGGACTGCATAATCCTCTCCATATTTGAACTCCAGCCATACTTTGATGTCACAACTATACAAGGACTGTCAGTCAGACGGTTGCTTATCTTCACATCAACATTCTCACTAGCCAAAATACCCTTCCACCATTTGGTCAAATCCTTGAAGGACTCCTTGAGTTCTTTTACTTTGGAATCCTTCCCAAGTTTTAGACCCTCCTTGGACACATTTTGGAACTTCTTATCCTCATAATCCATCAGGTATTGCATGAGATATTCATCCACAGGATCTGTAAAGAAAATAACCTGCAAGAACATGGATTCAGCAATGAGAAAGAATGTGTACCTACTAATGAATGACAGACAAGTTAATGACATGATGTAACAAGACAAAAACCCTAATTCCACCTCATAATTTTTCTTAATCAGCCTCTCTAGGAACGGAGACTTCTCCAGCTGTTCCTTGTTCATTCCTGTAATGTAAAAGATATCCTTCTGCCCAGATTTCATTCTTTTAATGTACTGGTCGAGTGAAGTTAGTTTACCATCTGACTTTGTGCTGTAAAGAATAAGAAATATGACACTTAGAAAGAAGCTCCAGCAGGAAGTCGCTATAGGGGGGATATTAATACATTTTACAACATAGATACCTTTCAAATCTAAGAAGTTTAGCAAGGCGGTTTCTGTTAGCTGCATCCTCGATTATTCCAAGTTTAATTGATTTGCCAAATTCATTCCAGAACTTTGCATATTGGCCTTTCTTCTCATTATCGTCACCAGATTCTTCAACATCTGCACCATGATTTCAATTAACATAAACAAGGAATCAGAATGTAGAAAAGCAATTAGGAGGATAGTACGCCACCATTAACATGACAAAGAATACATCCGAAAAGCAAGAAAACAAGCCAGAATCAAGGCTCATTCAAATACACAAGAAACTCTAGTTTCCAGAATGGTAACACCTGGCCCACTACCATTTACAAGTTACATACCTCATATTCAATAAGAATAAAACAGAGCTTTTCTTCTTCTTCCAATTGGTAGTTATTATTCCATTTGACGTGTTATTATTCACATACCTTTTTTCTTCTCCTCATCGCTAGATTCATCAGGATCCTCATCAGCAATCTTGCGAATCATATCAAGGGCCTTCCTGATGAGCTTCTTCTTGATTGTTTTCAAACTGCTGTGTTGCTGAAGCATTTCTCTTGATACGTTAAGTGGCAAGGTATCGGAATCAACAAGACCCTAGTCATAGAAATAACTATTAATATTCTAGCCAGAGCACAAGTGTTGCTTAGTTTACATGAACGAATTGGAAAGTTTTAAAGACATATATTTTACCTTCAAGAAATTCAGATACTTAGGCAGAAGTTCATCAAATTCATCCGAGATGAAAACCCGTCTAACATATAACTTCAAGTTGGACTTGTTTGCATTATAGTAACTCTCGTACAAATCATGAGGAGCCTTGGGAGGTACAAAAAGTACAGCCTTGAACTCAACATCGCCTTCAGCATTGAAGTGACTCCATGCTAGAGGTTTCTCATCACTAAAGTCCTGCAAGCAAAAATATGAATGTCAGACAATGAAAACAGATGGAAAATTAGAGATTTCAAGAGCATTCGACCTGTAAATAGCCAGCAGCTTACCTTGGCGAGAGACTTATAGAATTTTGCATACTCTTCCTCTGTCACCTCCTTTGGACTTCGTAGCCATATAGCTTTCACATCATTCAAAAGTTCCCACTCATAAGTTGTTTCTTTGACCGTCTTGGTCTTGGATTTTTTTTCATCTTCCCCTTTCTCAGAATCATCATCCTCTCCTTCCTCCTCAGACGAAGAGTCAGCTATTCATTATCATTAGAGAAAACAATAGGATTAAAAAGCAATAAGACAACGAAACTTTGATGGAAGTAATGTACAATAACCAGTGTTCTAAAAGACGCTAGGCGGGAGCCCGGGGGGGGCTAGTGCCTAGGGGGCCTAGGTGGGGCTTAGGAGGAGCCTAGCGGGATTTTTTTATTTTAAGTCAATTTTAATATTTTATCTTACATTTATCTAAACAAAACAATAATACAAAGCAAAATAATTTATAATAAAGATAATAAAGGCATTTGCTTAAAGTTCAAACACATATCCATATTACTAATGTCAAAATTTAAACACAAATATGCAATTGTTCAAAGTTCCAACATAAACAAATAATAAAAAATACAAACTAATAGTCATCATTTCCATAGCATTCTATATCTCTAACTCTTCTTCTCTATATCCATCCAAGATGATGCTCCCATCGAACTCACACTTATACTCCTCATCCCTTTCTTCCTCCGTATTATCATCAGACAAAAAATATTTTTCATGCAATTCTATGACTCTAACATTTCTACTACTTCTCCTTGGCTCTAGCACACTATCTGCTCCGAATGCTTCACCAACCGCCTTCCAAGTAAGGCCCAAACAACCCTCAACTTCATTATCTATTCTCACGATGTCGTTTTGTAGTTTAGTTATTAAAATAAATAAAAACAATTGCAATCCTAATTTCTCCGTTTTGCCTACCTAATCATGTTTAATTTTCTAGAGGGATTTTTTTCCCCTTTAGGCCTAGGCGAAGCTCCAGGGGGGGCCTATCGCTTAGGTGGGGCGACAAGGGGACCTAGCGCCTAGATAGGAATTAATCGGACCTAGGCGGAGATTTTTAGAACATTGACAATAACATTAGGAATTAACATAAGACCAATTAAGACATATGAACAGCTAAGTTAATCATACATTTCTCCTCATCATCGCTTGAATCATCTTCATCTACAGGAGCCTTTACATCAACCTCTTTGCTAGCCCAAAGGTGTATGGGAAAGTTGATGAACTCGGAGTATTTCTTCACCAATTCCTACAGTCACAAGTACTTCAAATCGTTAGACAACTTCTCATGGTCATCCATAAACAACAAGAAGGCGGTGTCATTCCACAGTTTGCTCAGATTTTTCAGTTTTTTTTTTTTTTTTTTTTTTTCTTTTAAATATACCATACTTCATAAAGCTTTTTGTGCCAAGTAGCAGCCTTTCAATAGAAAATTCCAAATACACTTGACCGGATATATAAAACAAAGAACACATATAGAGATAGCAAGATATCTAACCCTGCCTCCCTTCAACTTGAAAAACTAAAGCAACTGACTCTGAAAGTGGATATCAATTTACATTCTTTTGAACTAGATTTGTTTAACTCAAGGGACACCTATATGCTCTTCATAATAAGAGAAAATATGGATCTAAGACTAGTTCATCGCTGCTGAAAAATTTGTTTAAAACAATCACGCATTTGAAAGCATGCAACAAACATAAGATAAATGAAAAATCGCAAGGCTTATGCGAAGGTAACTTGCTGTAAAGTTCAATTCATTTGTATATTGTAAATGTACTAGTATATGTTAAAAATTAATCGAAGGACCAAATTCATGGGTCAACTGCAAGACTGGAAAAACAATGTTCCTTGTCCAATTATTTTAAAACAAAAAAGAAATTGGTGTATGAGATTTGGGAGCAAAAAAAGAAATATTATGATTTTGTTATACTAAACTCAATTGCATCGGTTTAGAAATGGTACATCAAAGTAGATATGTAGGATGGAGAGAAAAGTAGAAAACTAATTTGAATCTGACAATTAAAACTGCATGTGTTCACTAGTAACTTTTAATTTATATTTTGTTTTACCATTCCTATCCTAAATGATACAAAACAAAAGTAAATAAAAGGACGGAGAAGGGGGACAATTATTTACAATAATAATAAAGACCTTTCTACAGATTATTAAACTTTAAAAAATATTCCAATTTTGTGCTATCCAGTGAAATCTGATGCATGGGTTATATTACTCTGTTAAATCAATCCCAGATCAAATATGTTTCAAAACCCACACAGACTAGACTAATCCACGTTTACGTTTGTGTAAGATAATTTCATTTCCACAAACACCAAGAACAAATGCCTTTCATTCATTCAATAGTGTTCTTAACAATTATAACCAAGTAATATAGAGAACAAGGTCACTGCTAATTTTTGCCATTTGCAAGAATGTATAATATGCAAAATAAGTTTATGCACCTTTAGTTTGGATTCTTCCAAGTATTCCCCAGCCTCGTCTCTTAGGTGCAATCTGATTTCAGTTCCACGACCAAGTGGATCATTCCATGTGTCCTCTGAAATTGCAAATGCCCCATCAGCCTTTGACTCCCATACATACCTGAGAAGAAAATACAAATTTGACAAGGGTTGCAACATTAATAAGCTTTAAAACATGAATACAAGTATATTAATAAAAATATAGTACAACTCCATAAGACATACTGTTTGTCATCATTGTGCTTGCTAATGACTTCTACATAGTCCGCGACAAGATATACAGAGTAAAACCCAACACCAAACTGCCCAATCAGATTAAGGTCTCCACTTGTCTGCATTTTTTCCACAAAAGCTGAAACAGAAAGGGGTAAAAAAAAATAATTAGATCATCAATTCATAATAAAAGCCAAAATAATAAAAGTGCATGCTAACTCCACTTTGTTTACCTGAAGTTCCAGATTTAGCGATGGTTCCCAAGTTCTTGATTAAATCCTCCTTTGTCATACCTATACCTCTGTCACGAATTGAAAGAATTTTCTTTTCTTTGTCTAATTTAATCTGCAAATTGTATCAGATAATAAGCTCTATGTCATGTTTGAATATTTAAACTAACAAAGTACTAAAACCAATAGAAAACACTGACCTGGATATCTAGCTTAGCAGTATCACCTTCACCCAATACCTCCTTATCAGTGAGTGAAAGGAACCTAATCTTGTCCAATGCCTGAATTAATAATAATTGTGTTTGTGTATCAAAACATATCTCGTGCTAGTAAAGTTCAACACTAAACTTATTGCAAAATAAATTATTATTTTTTCAATGTGATTGGAATTAACCCATTAAGGAAGGAAATTCTTACATCAGAAGCATTGGAGATCAATTCCCTTAAGAAAATATCCTTGTTACTGTAAAGAGAATTAATAATGATATCCATAAGCCGAGACACCTCAGCCTGAAACTCAAACTTCTCGGCATTACTGCGGAGTGTTTTTCTTGACATAGATTCAGCTTCTCTGAAATCAGTAAATCCAAAGTTCAAACACTGAGTTTAAATTACCAAAGATTTTAAGTAAACAATTTAAAATTTTAAACACTAGGGATTTACAAACCTTTTTGCAACATCAGAATCTGTTGATAACCCATGAGGAACAGCACCAATCTTATCTTCAATCTTTGGTGGATCAACCAATTCTTCCGAATCACCTTCTGCGTTCGCTTGTAACTTCCTTCCTATATAATAAGGACCCAAATCAATTACACACATCAAATATAAACCCACTTCAACCACTCCCAAATTGACACACAGCCAGCCCACTATTTCTCTCTCCTTCCACCAACTACGAGCTAATTAAACTCCCGAAATCACATTGACACCTTTTTTGGCACAAATCAGAGTATTTAATGTTAATAATATTAGAAAAACTCATCAAAAAGACATAACATGAACTGCGGAAAATATGGAGCATAGAAGATCACACTATCAAAATACTAAAATACAAACAAAATTAATTAGTAATCGTTTCATGATCCAGATCCATTCAAACACCAAATAGAAATCGAGAACATACATATATCAATCACAAATTATACGTATGAATAAGAACAAAACTACAGGAGGAGATCTGGTATTGATTAATTGGGTGAAAGATAAACCCTAGCCCTTGCAGTACCTTGATCTGGGAGGAGAGAGAAAATAACTAATAGAATTAGAACGGACGGTAACGTCCACTTCCTCATCTCTTTGCTTCTGCTGTGATCTCTTCTTCTTCAACTTCCTGGCTTTGTTCAATTCAAACGGTGTAATTTTTTTGGATGTACAAGTTATTATAGTGAAGTGTACCAAGGGCATGTTGAAATGTCCATTTTACCCTCTTTTATTTTAACATGTTATTTTTAGTGAAAATTGTTTTAATAATTTTTATATTTTATTTTAATTTATAAATCATTATTAACCAAACACATCCATAATTATTATTTATAATTTCTGATTTATAAGTAAAAATAATGCCGAATATTTTTACTTATAAATTTATTAAAATTTTAATTTTAAATAAAAAAAGGTCACTCCCAAACATGCCGTATTACTGCCACGAATAAAAGCGGTCTGATTGGTTGGAGTCTGCCTGCGTGGAAGAATCTAACAGCACGGTCAAGCCGTGGCGAGGTTTTATTGGTTTGAGTTGCCTCATATGACGTGGAAAACCACAGAGTTTCTGGAATTCTTCATGAGAACTTGAAAGATTTGAGTGAATTGTTTCCCGTGGAACTCACGTCCATATTACATATTGCACAATTGAAATAGAAGGTCAGCTTAAATTAACTTCTGAAAATATAAAATAATCTCAAAAAATTATTCTTTTTATTATGAATTAAATGCACTTTGACATCTTCAAGTTTATCTTATTTTATACATTATATTTTATATACTTCAAAACGTAGCACTCTGTATCTCTCTCGCACGTTTAGCGAACCCGCACATAATACCTTTTATCTTAAAAGTCATTAATCGGAGTGACAGAGTTAGTGTTTTTTGATTTTTGTGTTGACTTTGACCGTTTTTAATATATTAATTTATCAACTAACATATTTTAGATTTTATAAAAATAAATAAATTTACCAATTAAATAAATATTTATTCTGTTAAATCATATTTATTGACAAAATTTATTAATTAAATAAATATGTATTATATAAAAATTACCAACTAAATAAATATGTATTACGTTTAACCATTTTTAATATATTTGTCCCTAGAGAACATGGAAAATTCCGATAGGTAACACGCTACTACTCTAGTGTTAAGTTGTTTTCTTCATTTGAATGTAGAATGCTTGTTTTAATTGATTGTTGTTAACTAGTATAGTTGTTGTTTAATTGGCTATTAAACCTGCAACATTTTTGTATATTAAACCTACAATTTTTTTTAGATATTCGTATCATATATTTCGAGGGGTTTATACATATATATATATATATATATATATATATATATATATATATATATTCAATTTGGTTACTTAACTGAAAATTTAAATTTGGTTAAATTTAGTTAGATTGATTTTATTTAATTTGTCTTATTTGTTATGTGGTTTTTTAGTTTTTAGACCATATATGTATTCCGAGAGGATCCACCAGCAGCAGCGGATTTTATTTACAAATGGACGTATGACATTTTAATCCGTTCTGTGAACTTCATTCATTAGACGCTTAGCAACGAAAATATATAGCTGTGTTAGCTTTGATCGAGTAAGCTACATCTTCTTTTAACTTCTCTAATTTTTCATAAATTATTTTCAAATTGCTATTTTTATAATTTCTATGTGTTTTTACGTGCGTGCGTGTATATATATATATTATATATATATTACAGAATTTAATTGCGGCCATTTTTAGTGTCCTGGCTTAAGGAATTATGTTGGACTGCGATATATTATACCCTGGGAAGAGGCTTCGTGGTATGGCGGATTCAGCACGTATTAGAGAGTTCAGACTCGTCCTTACCATTGCAATGTGTCTATGACTTCATGATCGATGCATATGATGATGATTGTTATATTAGGCGTTCTGAGTGCATTTTTCTATGGTTAATAAATATTTTGGTTATAATATTAAGGGTTAATTTTTATTATGATTATTGATTATTTTTTTGTTATAAATATATTATTATATTCAAAAAATATTATAAAATAATTCTTAATATTTTGTTCAAAAAAATGACAGAAATTACTCCATGTGCATGTCACATGAGTGAAAATAGTTGATGTGTGAGGTGATGTGGCACATTTGGCCACATGTAAAATCATGTGCAAAGAACATGATTCTTCATCTTTTATCTCACGATAAAAAAAATAAAAATAAAAAATTACTTAGCAAATTAAACAATTAAAACATGTTACGTTGTTAACCACATATCTAAACTTTGCTTCAATTTATTCTTTGCAACTCCCAAGGTTGAAATCAAAGTTCTTCAGCCACAAGATTTCCTAAAAAAATAACTCCAAACCTTGACAGAAAAAAAAAGCCCATTGATCCGCCATCCAAAACTCAAGTCAAATGAAGATTTTGAAACGCAGCAAAGCGTTGACTGAAATTGGAAAAAACAAAGAGGCACTGAATCAAATGCTTGGTGTGCAGAATTTGAAGGTTGAAGAATTGGACGATTTTGTTATTTCTTCTACTGACCGATTGGGTCCGGAACCCCAACTTTTGCAGCTCTCTCCTCCTTCCCTTCACAACCCTCGAAGCATCATGTGAGTGAATCAACTGTGATATGTGCTTTTAGAACTAGTAAATTGGCTTCTTGTAATTTTATTTGGGGATGGGGGTTGGAATTTTGGATTTTGATTTGGGTTTGAGATTTGGGAAAAGTGAAGAACAGCAACAAAAAAAAAAAAGGAAAAAAAAAAGGGAATTTGAGCCGTACTTTCAAAAATGGAGGAAGATGATTCATCTTCTATCACAACCGTATTAGTAATCTTCTCATTGGCATATAACTGAGTAGTTGCCTTTCTCTTTCTAGGAGATTGATTTGTGGCGTAGGAGAAATTCTGGGGGAATTAATCGGGGATACTCTTCGGTTCTTTGACATCTAACAGCTCGACCGATGAGAGAACGATCTTTCTAGTTCCAGATCCGTATCAGAAGTCCCAAGATTTGTGGCCCTTTGATCTGATTTATTTTTTGTTTTTTGGATTTGATGGCTTTTGGATTGAAGACATGAAGAGTATTGGGGATGTTTGTGGACATATAATTAAGAATAAGTAATCTAATTAAAGAGTAGTAATCTAATTAAAGAATATTTTAAGTTATTGTTTGTTTTTAAATTATTAATTTGTTTTTTAGGATTGTTTTGTTAACTAAACTGTGGTCTTTATCAATTTATCTTATATTAATTAATTATTGTAGTTATTCTATTTGAGATTAATTATTGTAGTTATTCAATTTGAGCTTAATCGATCAGGTTAATATTTAGTTGATAATATTTTTATTTTTATTCTTTAATTTGATTTTGTTGTTTTCTTTCTTTTAAAATAAAAAGGTAAAATATAATAGATTATATGATCTTCCCATCTTATCCTTGTTTATCCATGTAAGATAAATTTCACCTGTCGCGTCATTTTACACATGTTAAACGTTAGTTTAGTCAATAATTTTATCATTTTTTTGGATAGAATGTTAAGTAATAACTATTTTATAAGTTTTTTTAGTATAATAATGCGTTTGTAACAAAAAAGAGAGTAAATAACTATAATAAAAATCGACCCTTAATACAATGACTAAAATATATACAAATACAGCCATAAACAATAATCATGAGATTTTTATTTCCACACATATAACTTCTCTCTTATTATTCTATTCTTTTTGACTTGTATTGGTTTTTACATTGGAATCCCAACGACGCAAACTGTCCGAGCTTTACACCGGAGCCCCGATGACATAAGTTGTCGGAGCAGTACAAAATTTAATGTTAATATTGACACTAAAAATAGGGCAATTGATATTTGTTACAAAATCACTAATTATTGATTATATAATTAAGGAGAATATTCGAGTACCTCTACGGGCCCGTTCGGCAGTGACTTATTTTTTTTTTGACTTAAAGTTAAAATTTTAGTTGATTTATAAGTTAAAATTTTAGTAGATTTATAAGTAAAAGTGTTCGGTGTCACTTTTACTTATAAGTCGATAATTATAAATAGTAATTATGGATGTGTTCGGTTAATAATGACTTATAAATTAAATAAAATATAAAAATTATTAAAATATTATTTAATAAAAAGAATATTAAAAAAATAAAAGAGAATATTTATGTCATTTCATAATAGTTGACTGACTTAAAAAAAATGACTTATAAACTAATTAGTTGCTTATTTTTTTTTATTTTTTTTAAACTTATAAACCAATTTTTTTTTATCTCAAACTATTTTTTTAACCTTAACTACTTATAAATTAAATTGACAAACTTATAAATAATTTCCGAACAAGGCCTACATAATCTTTTTAACTTGTTTTCCCAATTCACAAGAGGTAGACGGGAGGACGGCTCAAATTTTCTGCGGATTATTTGGACAAACTTACATCTGAAAGCTAAGTCTATGTCTATGTCGATTTTTTATATAAATATGCAGTAATATGTGGTAGGGCCAGTTTATGCATGCCTTGGAATTTGGATACTCGTTAAAGCAGAGGCTTATTAACACTAAAGCCATCACTTAGTGATTTACACATGTTGCTAATGGTGGGTCCTCTTTAATTTGTTTGTCTATTATAATTTGTACATCCTTACAAAGTCTGGGCAGGATCTGTTTTCACATGGAAATAAAGCTGTGGGTTTCTTGGCATTTTTGGCAAAGCGGGATCCACAAATTCCCCTGTTTACGGCGATTTTTATGTTGGGTTTTCTTTTTGAGTCCTATTCCTATTTTGAATGCTCTGAATAATGGAGGGCTTTCGGACTCCAATTCGGTAAATGGCTGGGTCTTGACGATGATGTTATAATTGGTAAACCCGAATAATCTCAAAGGGGTACATTAGAGCTCACAAAATGGGTCCAGGACCGGGCCACTGACCCGTTGACGTGGGTGATTCAGCTTTCCTCTAACCTTACGTCGGCCAGAGTTTCTCTCCCCTCAGCGGAGGCTGCCAAATTCATCGTTGATCATATCTGTTGGGAGAATAACATGACGATTATGTGGAAAATTCTCAAAATGGCTTTGGCCATGAAGATTGTATCGCCTATGCTCGTTCTCGCATTTTCGTTGGTATCTCAAATTAATGGTCATCAAAGGATCGTGGAATCTGTAGATAGCGTTCTTCATCTTTCCCAGATTTTTGGTCTTCAGGCATGTGAACAGTGAACCTGAGGTTCTTACTATATCGACTGGTGGTCGGCTACAATTCTCCTATGGTAAGGAAATTGAAGTCTCAATCAGAGTCATCTATCTTTTCTGCCTTAAGATCTGAAAAGATTCTGAAAGTAGACAGAACAATCACCACAATAAACTCAACTCTAGTTTTGATCAGAGACCATGACCCTATCATCGGGCACCCCAAATTACACCATGACTAGGACTCCTGCTGCTGCTCTGCCTTATTGCTATGCTGCGCCGATCTGTTGCCTAGCTGCTCGCTGTTTTTGGTAGAAACAACAGTCTGTCCGCCGATGATTTGAGGAAAATTCTCGGCTCTGGTTCGTGATTCATGGTTATATGGAGGTGATCAGATCTTTGCATAATGGAGTATATGGAAACAATGGGTCACTTTGGTTACGGTTATGCACACTATTATGGTCCATGCTCACTTGCGGGCCCACCTGTTTCTACTAGTAGTGGATATAATGGCCCTTCGATTACATTATCAATTCCTACTGGGAATGGTATTCCATTATCAATGAATCAGAACGGTTATCCTCGTTCACACCTCATCGAAACATTTGGCAACATGCATCGGAAAATTGGAGGAATCTTCTCCAGTCTTTGGACAGTTACAATCTTTCGAGATATTAAATTAACTTCAGAACTCTATAGAAGATCATACTATATCAAGAAACTCAAGGTTAACTTGGCAGCATCATGGCGAGATAAGGTGAGGAGACATATGGAAAGCCCTGTCCCCGAATCGTCATAAAGTCTATTGCAGGGGTTGGGACGACTACTTAAGTCTATCGTAGGGGTTGGGATGACTACTTTGAAGATATAAGGTGGAGAGACATAAGAAAGTCTGATTTCTCAAACCGGCATGAAGCATCCCTAGGGGTTGGGAGCGCTACTATCGGAGGCAGTTGGAGTTTTTTTCCAGAGTCTATCTAATCTTTTCTTGGAATTAGTTGGAGTTTTTTCTCAAACTATTTGAGCTTTTCTCGGAGTTAGTTGGAGTTTTTTCCTCAGAGTTTATTTGAGCTTTTTCTCAGAGTCTATCTGAGCTTTTAAATGAAGATATAAGGTGATCTCTCTCAAAGATATAAGGCCAGACATAAGTTTCCCACCAGGGTGGGATAACTACTATGGTGTTATAAGGTCGGACATAAGTCTCCTGTATAGGTCGGGATGACTATCTTGAAGATATAAGGTCGGACAAAAGCCTCCTTAAAGGGTCGGGGACGACCATTATGGTGATATAAGGTCACATAAAAACCTTCCCATGGGTCGGGAACTATACTAACAGTGAAATAAGGAAAGGGGAAATAATGTAATCTAGGTCTCTGGATCCTAATCGAGTTTGAAAGTAGCTAGGGGCAACAATTTTCATCATCCTAAATTTTATACGTGGACGATTCCTTGATTACAGATGTATATCTTTCGGAAATTGACAGGAATTTGGCAGGTTCGGGTTTGTGCAGTCTTAGTGGTAATCATTTTAACAAAAAATTACTTGGCACTATAACAAAGTGGATTGGCAAGGCATATTTGGAGCTAGAGGTTTTGATATTTCGAAAGGCAGTGGTTACGATACCAAAGAATGTCAGAAATCCTGTGTTTTGGAGTTCGACAAGTTCAAGTATCTTGGAGGTTATTATGTTTGGAAATTTGGTGGAGTTCGGGTGACTCACTTCCAAGAGTTATATTCGGTTCAATTCAGATCTATTGAACGATGTTCAAGTTGAGGATCGACGGTGGTCGGAAGAGGCGAAACATGTTCGGTTTGCAGTTCGGGTGTTAGGGATTTTTCTTTCGTTTGATGTTCAGGAAATAGTTCGGAGGGGGTCGGTTTAATTGTGATAATGGATTCAAAAGTTTGGATATGACTTTGACAGATCTTCGGCATAGTGGTTTATTAGCATCAGACATTTTAGAGGCGTATTTCTTCTGGTTGTTTAGGAATTTGGGGGGTTTGGCAGTTTTAGCAAGGCAGTTTAAAGGTTTCGGTAGAAGGTTTAGTGACTTTGACAGTTTGGGTAAAGGGTTTAACAGTTTAGTAAAACGTTCGGTAGTTTTACAGATGTGACAGTTGGAGGGTATGATGAACTTTTTAATTACTCTTCAATTATAAATTATTTATAAAGGAGAGTGAGGGACAATGTTGTGATGTAATTATTTGAGCCCAACTAAGGTGCAACCCATATTATTTTCTTAGAAGGATCTAGTGTTGGTCCACTTCCATTTATTTGGACGGCTTGCTCATACAGTGGGATAGTCCATATTAAAGTAATATTGTGTTTCTTTATTTGTGAGAGATAAGGAAGTTTAATTTGAAAAGGATCCAGTCAATAATTAATTATAGTTATAAGGTAATTCTAAAAAAGATTTCTACTCCTAATTGGTTTCGGTGGGTCTATACATCTATAAATATAGCCATACGCAAGGAGTCACGGGATATTTAGTTTCACACACACATAACCTATCTTATTATTATATCATTAAATATCAATTTATTCCAACAATTTTTATGGTCTCCATTGTTACGCTTTTTGGCTTGTACTGATTCTCACACCGAAGCCCCGACGACTTGCACCGTCGGGTTCTCTAATGTGACTGTTATATGTGTATGTTAGTTGCTTTTTGGTGATTTGAGTGAGCGGTATAAAATTTGACGTTAACATTATACATATTCGTTATACCAGGTATACGAAACTAGTCTAGACTGGTTTTGATGATTGATCTAAACGATCCTAACAGTAGTGCAGTATGCTTTAGCTGTAGAAGGCAAGTCTTTTGTTTTAAGGTTCTCGGTGTTTTCGTTAGTATTTGTCTCTTTTATCGTCTCTTACTAGGATTCTGAAATTTGATAAACCAACATAGTATAGTTGCCTCTTGATATGTCCCTGCTATGTCACTATAAAAACCATTGCTACCTGTTAGTAATTGATCCGAGTCATACCCATAGATCATGGACATCCATTTGGGTATGGATATTGGATAACACAATTAAGATTGGGAGAGTCCCATATTACTTGGAAGTATTTTAGATAATATTTGATATGGTCAAGACTCTATATGAGATAACTCTCCTGATTTAGTCAGTTGTAGACTTATCCCATATTAATTGGGATTCATCGTTAAATACTTGTCTCCTGCAGAGTGTAGGGCTAAGGAAAAATAACGTATTATTTATCTATACAGTTTTCTCTTTAATACTATCTTTTTAATGTTTTCAAGCTTCCATCAATAGGCTTGGGTATACTTGGTGTGAACTCCTAAGTTCGTTTGCATCATTGTTAGTAGCAACTCTATATTGACGAGAAACGTTTGAAAGAAGGATCGTAGTAGCTATGATCGTGGTATTGCTTATAAATTTGGCATTTCGGTTCAACCGCTTCCACTTCATGGATACTAACCAATTCATATGTAAGTTTATATGTGCTTACGTGTTAGTTTTTATTTTATTTAACATTGGCATCATAGCCTGATATACTATGCTTAATCTCGCATAAATAATCGGTCAATTTTTTTCGCTAGAAAACTTGAAATAGGACATTAATAGCATAATATTCTATAGTACATATTAGAGGCTAAAAATACAATATGTTGTAGTCCATATGCATGTAAAGACAGCTGTAAAATTTTGTTGCAATCGACTTTGTATTTTATGAGAAAACATAAACCCAAATTTACATTTATGTTTTTTCAAATGTAAATATGTTTTTCTGCAACAGTCAAAATTATATTTTTTTTTACCTAATAAAATAGTACATGTTGTCAAAATACCAGAAATATAAAATTTATAATTTTTGGACATCTGTAGAATTAGTTATGATTTTTTTAAAGAGATATCAAACTATAATTTTGCTTTGGCTTGCTGAGGAAGAAGATGATGATGACATTAGCATGCGTCAGTGCGGGTTTGGACCACACACCAACAAAAAAAAAAATTTAAGTTGTGCAGACGCTCTGTCACGCCTAGAGGCGCGTGGGGGTCCACACTCTTAACTCTGGGCATGTTTTGAAAAACTTTTTTTTGCAGATTTTTTTTCTTTGGTCACTTTAATATTATTTTTTGAATTTTTTCAATAATGAAAAATATTTTTTTAGTTATTTAAAAATTGTTCAGAAATGTGTTTTAGGCCAAATTTTTTTCTAAGTATTCAGAGGCGTAATTACATGTTCTCCACTTAGAGGTGTTGAGGAATGGTTTGTTTTAGTGTCTTAAATTATTTTATTTTCAATTACTATTTATTTGAAAAGTAATTGTAATAAATAGTAAAAAAATTCAAAAAATCCAAAAAATTCACAGTATTACATTTTCATGTAAACATACTGTGAGAAAAATATTTAGTCAAGTTTGAGCAAGATTGAATATTTTTTCACACTTATTATTATGTATTTATGTGTATTTATTATGTTTATTAGGCATATTTGTTGCGTTCATCCCTTTAGGATTTGACCAAATTCATTCGACTTTTTAGTGGGAGCTGTGGTAGGCCCATTAATGCACATACCCCTTATTTGTTATTGCATAGTATTTTGAATGGATTAAAAATGGTTGATATTTAATTATTTTTGGAGACGGACTCTCACTTTGTGATAGAGTCTTGAAATAAAATAATTTTGATAAGACAAGTGCAGTATTCCCATTTTTATTAATAGATTGATGTAGTAGGAATCTTTTATGTAAAATTTTTGGTATTGATGTATTTATGTCGAAGCTTTATAAAGGAATATTATTTTGCACCTGTTCTTCAATTAATTGATTTTACCTCCCAAAGTACAATTAAAATATCAATAGGGATTGTTGTTTCGTATAAACCTTGTTTTTATTTTTGTTATAATGGGATTTTTGGATTTTTTGTCATATAAAATAAAATTAATCATAATCATTTATCTTATGATATGGAATGATGATTACGAGCTTAACGATTTTTCGATTTCTACCCATGGGCTAAATAATTATGATTAATTAGGATTTAATGACAAAATTATTAAGTGTATGTTAATATTCATATTTCATGCAACCTTATTGTAGTGAAATGACCTCTAAAATGTTATTGCTGACCTTAACAAAGGTAAAAAATTGGATGATAAAAATTATTAGTACCTGCTTAATGAGTTAGATGTGCTAGAAAATTCAATACCTGTTTAATGAGTTAGATGTGCTAGAAATTTTAACCATCACTATGGAACTGCTTGAGGAGGGCACCACTGTACAACATCATTGAGACAAATAAACCTATGATGAATGGGTCAAAAATGATCGTTGTGCAATTTACCATGTTAAGCAACATGCACAATGACATTTTTTTGCGAATTTGAGTCCTATAAAACTGCAATGGAAATGTGGATATACTTAAGAAGTACTATGGTTGGACTACTGCTACTAGGCCGCACGAGCTTAATTATAAGCTAGACCGCTACAAAAAGGAGCCCAAACACACTGTGGTGGAGCACCTTCGAGTAATGTCAGCCATAATCCGCGAGCTTAGTGCAGCTGACACAACCTTCACTGAAGAGCAATAGATTCAAGTTATGCTTAAGTCTTTACCTAATGTCTGGGAGCCTTTCATGGTGACTATGATACATAATGATAGTATCAAAACTCTTGTTGATCTGAAAAGATATCTTGAGCTTGAATATGAGCGTCACGGTGCCAACGATGGTAGCTTTGTCTTCATGGCTCAAGCTAGTCCGTGTAATGTAAAAGGCAAGTACAAGAGACAAGCTAAAGGCAATGATCAAGTTAAGGTTGACGCACCAAAAAAGAAGGGTAATGCTAAGCGTCGCAGGGGCAAAAGAGGAGAAAAAAAGAAGATGACTTGCTATAACTGTCAGAAGGTTGGACATTTTACTTGTGAATACACTGAGCAGAAAAGGTACAATATAAATTTCTTCATTGCGATGAATACTTTATGTGTTCACATACTTTTCTTGCCCAATCTGATCCTTTGTGGATTATTGACATAGGAGCAAACAAGCATGTAACTCGTGATAGAGCCTTACTATGTACTGGCGAGTTTGCAAAGGGAGTCAAAGTTTGTTAATGGGGAACAGTTCAGAGGAGTAAGTGTTTAGTTTTGGCACTTATCAGCTAACTTTGAGAAATGGCTGCACACTGATCCTTGATGACACACTTTATATACCAGGAATTCGACGGAACTTAATATCAGTTGTAGGTTTATAGTTAGAGTTGGATATTATTTTTCCTTCGATATTAGTAGCGTATCTATTTATTTTCATAATAATTTTGTAGGACATGGTGTACTTTATCAGATGGTTTTTATGTTTTGAATAAAGGTGAATCCCATTTTTCTTATATTTATTCTCATGATGATACTGTTAATGAATCATTGAAATGACATGCTAGATTAGGTCCTATTGGACAAGATAAGATGACTAGGCTAGCTCGAGAAGGCCTTTTAGGCTAACTCGTTAAAGTTAACCTACCAGTATATGAACCTTGTTTAACAGGGAAGACAAAAAAAAACCATTTAGGAAGGCAGTGAGTGCTACTAAGCCTTTAGAGCTAGTTTATTCAGACATTTGTGATCCAATGAATGTTAGAGCACTACATAGTGATAACTATTTCATCAATTTTATAGATGATTATTCGCGATATGGATATGTTTATTTGATTTCTCATAAGGCGGAAGTATTAGACTACTTTAGACGTTTTGTTGCTGAAGTTGAGAATCAAAGGGATAGATCTATAAAGGTTATTAGGACCGATCATGGCTGCGAATATTTATCTAAGCAATTTAAAGGACTCAGTAAGGAAAAAAGGCATCATCAGACAACTAACGATTCCTGGTACTCAACAACAAAATGGTGTTGCACAAAGAAAGAATCGTACGGTGTTAGAAATGGTTAGGTCGATTGTGACGCCCCCAAATCTGGGCCCACACAGCCCAAACTTGAGTCGTCAAAATACTACAACAAAATTATTACAACAAAGCACAACGTACAACAATACAGTGTATAATAATACACAACTAAGTCTTCACTATTATTGCCACACTATTTTACAAAACGTGAAAACTATGATAACTATTCCTCGGACCCTCACTCCATTCCCCGGCTAGACCCTGTTATGTTTCCATCTCCTGTTGAAAAACAATGGAACAAAAGAAAGGGTGAGCTCAAATAGCCCAGTAAAGAATATCATGACTAAGATAATGATGAATAAATTATCATTAGTCTTCAACAATTGAGTTCTTGATAGAATACAATAGACTACAAGGTTTATATCAAAAACTGCAGTTAAATTCTTAAACAACGTTCAGATCAATAATAGCAGCGGATTGAGTAATCTATTAGAAGAATAATGCAGACTATAATGTCCACTCGGTTCTCTTTTTAGGAAAAACATCATCAACTTTTATCATCTGAAATATCATTAGTCAAGATAATACAAATTCACAGTTCCTGATCATAATCATGCACATCAACAGTTCATCTTTGCACTACGGGCCAAAGACATTCAATATAACACCAACGGTCATGATTATACCAGATTCAGCCTTTGGTCATAATCATACCAAACAACAGTTCATCTTTGCACTACGGGCCAAAGAGAACATTCACCACGTGCCATAAAAGACACCGAACAGATGTATCGCCTTTAACCTATTATATCGCCTTTAACCTATCATCTGTTCAACAAATATATCACATCTGTGCCCCCGGCCACAGATATTCACAACAGCTTGATTTTTGGATGATTAGAATGATATAAATGATGAACAGAAGAAATAAGATAACAATAAGTATCGAAAGTTTACTTTGTACAGATTCAAATAATGTCCAAATTGTCAACATGATGTGGAGTGAAATTTAAAAATGATATTCAAGATCCACAGTTCAGAATAACGGTTACAATTCAATAGAAGGGTTCACGTAAATAGGAAGGTTCAGTTGAAATAATGAAGTTCAACTATTATGGAACATATAATATTTTCAGGAATTATAGAAGCAATAGTTCCATAATAAATTTCGATTTAGGAGTATGAAAGAAAATAATATCCCTTACCGTAGCAGGTTTGATTAACAAAAGGTGAAGGAAATTAATACAAAGGGTTATTCACCAACAGGCGGCAATCCGCTCCGTAAGGTTATTCCCACAATTTAATAGAATTTGAGTACAAAGAGTTATTCACCAAACAGGCGGCAATCCGCTCCGTAAGGTTATTCTCAGAGATTAATAATGAATGAATACGAAAGGTTATTCACCAACAGGCGGCAATCCGCTCCGTAAGGTTATTCCCACAATTTAATAGAATTTGAGTACAAAGAGTTATTCACCAAACAGGCGGCAATCCGCTCCGTAAGGTTATTCTCAGAGATTAATAATGAATGAATACGAAAGGTTATTCACCAACAGGCGGCAATCCGCTCCGTAAGGTTATTCCCACAATTTAATACATGGAAATAAAAGGCACGTCTTATGAGTAAGGAAGAAACAATATTATTATCGAGAATCAAATAATGATAATCCCTTACCATAGTACGTTTGAATAATGGAAGATGAAAAAGATGGTATCCCTTACCGTAACACGTGACTGGATATTGATTTAAATGAGGTTGATTAACTTGAACAGTACACGTATACTTATAGATCTTCACAAATACTCAAGATGACTTAAGCACACTTAGAGAGAACTTTCACAAGAAGTATTTAGAGAGAGAAAGAAAGAACAAGTAAGAAAGTTTATGAAAAATCCTTAAGTTAAGGCTTCTATTTATAGCCAAAAATCTCATCATTCATTTAATCTAAACCATTCATTTAAAGATCATCTTTTAATCTACACCATCCATTTCAAATATTATATTATCTTTAATCTACACCATTCATTTCATATCACCTAATAATCACCTAACTTTATATTATAAACAAATCAATTTAATTATTCAACAATAATTCACACTTTAATCTACACCATTCATTTCATATTACCTAATAATCACCTAACTTTATATTATAAACAAATCAATTCAATTATTCAACTTTAATCTACACCATTCATTTCATATCACCTAATAATCACCTAACTTTATATTATAAACAAATAACTTTATCAATTCAATTATTATGACTAATTGTTATAAATACAGTATAGTTAGCTCTTAGATATCAAGTCAATAAATTAATGAAATACAACTGTTTAAATAACATCATAATAGAGATAACAATAATGTAAAATAAAGCATACGTTACTGTGTAATGACAATTATTGATTCAATAATGTGAATTACTGTGCATATGTTACTGTGACAATTATTAGGTTCAATAATTTTAAAAACAGTGCAACAACAATTATTGACTCAATGATATAAAATACAGTGTAATGACAATTATTAAATCAATAATGCAAAATACTGTGTAACAACAATTATTGAATTGATAATATAAAATATTATGCAGTGACAATTATCGATGAAATGATGCGTAACAGTTACGGTGTCAATTATTAGACCAATAATATGAGACACTATGCAATACCGTGTGTTACTGTAGAGTACCGTGTGCTACAGAAAATACCATAAACTACCGTATGCTACTATTCTTTTATCACCGGTATTTTAACAGTTCCGTTGACTATTTTTATTTAAAAAGGTTACTTCTGTCGTTTTCTATATCCGACAAATATTCCGTTGTGGGGTCCACCAATAATTTATTATTTCGGCGCCGTCGTACGGCACGAATATTCCCCGACCAAACGAATATTCCCCGACAAAGCGAATATTGTCCGACAAAATAAAATTTGCACATAACATCCTTAACTTTCAATTTTGTTAATTTAACCACTTACTGTTTCAAAAAAAAAAATATATGAAGAAAAATTAAATTTTGTATTTCATAAAATTCGGGGTCTTACAACCTCCCCTCCTTATGAAATTTCGTCCCCGAAATTGACGTACCTGACATATCGAAAAGGTAAGGATACTTAGATTTCATCTCAGATTCTAGCTCCCAGGTCATTTCCTCAGTATCTTGGTTCCTCCATAAAACCTTAACTTGAGGTATAACCTTTGAGCGTAGGATCTGCTCCTTCTTATCCAGGATCTTAACAGGTACCTCCTCGTATGTTAAATCCTCTGCTATAACGTCTGGTTCTAACTCAATGACGTGGTTTGGGTCCTTCACATATTTACGTAACATAGATATGTGAAAAACGTTATGGATGCGAGACATACTTGGTGGTAGGGCTAGTCTGTAGGCTACGGTTCCTATTCGATCGAGGATTTCAAATGGGCCAATAAATCGAGGGTTGAGCTTTCCTCTCTTTCCGAATCTCGTAACCCCTTTCCATGGAGAAACACGTAAGAATACATGATCTCCGACGTTGAAACTTTCGTCTCTCCGATGAAGATCAGCATAACTCTTTTGTCGTTCTTGTGCGGTCTGTATTCGTTGTCGGATCATTTGGATCTTTTCGGTCGTCAAGCGTACCAACTCGGGTCCCAACAATTTTGCTTCTCCTACCTCATTCCAACATATTGGAGAGCGACACTTCCTTCCATACAATGCCTCGAATGGAGCCATGCCTATGCTTGCTTGGTAACTGTTGTTGTAAGAAAATTCCACCAACGGCAAGTACTTATCCCAACTTCCTTTGAAGTCTAATACACAAAGTCTCAAAAGATCTTCGAGGGTCTGGATCGTCCTTTCCGATTGTCCGTCCGTTTGAGGATGGTATGCAGAACTAAAACGTAGTTCAGTGCCCATAGCTTTTTGTAGACTGATCCAAAAGCGTGAAGTGAATCTAGGATCTCGATCAGAAACTATGGAAACTGGCATGCCATGCAATCTCACGATCTCATTTATGTACATACCGGCAAGACGTTCAAGTGAAAAGTTTTCTCGTATAGGCAAGAAATGAGCAGATTTGGTCAATCTATCTACGATCACCCAAATTGCATCTAAGCCTTGAGAAACTTTTGGAAGACCCGTCACGAAGTCCATATTGATGTGTTCCCACTTCCATTCGGGAACTTCAAGTGATTGTAATGGACCTTTAGGAACTTGATGCTCTGCCTTGACACGTTGACAAGTTAGGCACCTTGAGATAAACTCCGCAATCTCTCTTTTCATATTGTTCCACCAAAATGTATGTCGAAGATCTCGATACATCTTGGTACCTCCTGGGTGGATTGCAAACGGCGTGTTGTGTGCCTCCATCATGATTTTATGCTTTAATTCAGGATCGTTAGGAACACAGAGTCGAGAGTTGACTCGAAGTATTCCTTTCTCGTCGATTCTTGCTTCGGAAATGGCACCTTCTTGTACTTTCTTTATCATGTTTATCAGTTCCGGATCGGTAGCTTGAGCAGCTTTAATTTTATCGATTAAAGTTGGTTCTACTCGCACGTGAGCAATCTTCGAGTGGGTCCCTGGTGTCTTTAGCTCTATCTCCATCTTTTGCAAGTTGTACAAAATACACTTTTGTGTTGTCAGCAGTGCACTTGTACTTGCATAAGATTTTCTGCTCAAAGCGTCAGCTACAACGTTCGCCTTTCCCGGGTGATACTGGATTGTGTGGTCATAATCCTTTAACAGCTCAAGCCAACGTCGTTGTCGCATGTTGAGTTCCTTCTGGGTGAAGAAATACTTGAGACTTTTATGATCCGTATAAATATCCACTTTTTCTCCGTACAAGTAGTGTCTCCAGATCTTCAACGCGAAAACGACTGCTGCCAACTCTAGATCATGAGTAGGATAATTTTTCTCATAATCTTTGAGTTGTCGAGAGGCGTAGGCTATAACCTTTCCATGTTGCATAAGGACACAACCTAGACCTTTGCCAGAAGCATCGCTGTAGATAACAAATTCTCCTGATCCTGATGGTATGGTCAGAACAGGAGCTGAAACCAGTCTCTTCTTGAGTTCTTGGAAACTTTTCTCGCATTCCTCGCTCCATATGAATTTTGTGCTTTTCCGAGTAAGCTGCGTTAATGGAGTGGCGATTCGAGAAAATCCTTCTACGAATCTCCGATAATAACCAGTTAGACCCAGAAAACTTCGGACTTCGGTTACTGTTTTGGGTTGCTCCCAATTTAGTACCGTTTCAATCTTCGCAGGATCGACTGATATTCCTTGACTAGAAATCACATGCCCAAGAAACGCGACCTCCTCAAGCCAGAACTCACATTTCTTCAACTTGGCATATAATTTATTTTCACGGAGCTTTTGTAGTATCAATCTCAGGTGTTGTTCATGATCCTCGCGACTCTTGGAGTATATGAGGATGTCATCAATAAAGACAACCACAAAATGATCCAAATGTTCCTTGAATATCCGGTTCATCATGTCCATGAAAGCTGCATGAGCATTAGTTAGTCCAAAAGGCATGACTAAGAACTCATAATGCCCATAACGAGTTCTGAAAGCAGTCTTTGGAATGTCCTCAGCTTTAACCTTTAACTGATGATATCCAGAACGGAGATCAATCTTTGAGAAATGTTGAGCGCCTTGCAATTGATCAAACATGTCATCAATCCGAGGTAACGGGTACCTGTTCTTGATGGTGACATGGTTCAATTCTCGGTAGTCAATGCACAATCTCATACTCCCGTCTTTCTTCTTCACAAATAGAACAGGAGCACCCCAAGGTGATGCACTCGGACGAATGAAACCGGTATCCAACAATTCCTGTAGTTGGACTTTTAACTCTTGAAGTTCAATGGGGGCCATTCGGTAGGGAGCTTTGGAAATGGGCTTGGTACCCGGGTTCAAGATCAATATAAAAATCAATTTCACGGTTTGGGGGTAAGCCAGGAAGTTCTTCAGGAAAAACGTCAGGAAACTCATTAACAATGGGAATATCATTCAAGTTTGACGTATTTTTGTTCAAATCAGTGACATGAGCTAAAAAGGCTTGACATCCGTTTTTCAATAAACGAATGGCTTTATGGCTAGAAATAACAGTTATAGATTTCAATGGTTTAGTTGCTTGAATTTGCATGACAGGTTGATTAGGAATATGAAAACTAATAATCTTATGAAAACAATTAATTTTAGCATGATGGGTAGTCAACCAATCAATTCCTAAAATCACATCAAATTCACGCATCTCCAAAGAAATAAGGTCAACAGATAATGTGAGGTTGTTGATTTGAACTAGGCAAGATTTATAGACAGTAGATGTAATGGTCATTTCTCCTAATGGGGTTTCAACTGATAAGTCAAAGTCCAAGTTTTCAGGAGTTAAGTTTAAACGCTGAGCACATGCAGGTGAGATAAAAGAATGGGTAGAGCCAGTATCTAACAAAGCGTAGACTTCACGAGAATTTATGAATAGCTTACCGGTTATCACCTCGTTCGAGTTTCGTGCCATTTGGGATGTCACAACAAAAGCTCTCCCTTGAACTACAGATTTTCCTTTATCCGCGCTAGCTTTTGGTATCATCAGTGCAGCTGGACTTGATTTTGTGGCAGGACAAAACCGCGCAAGATGACCCTCTTTCCCACAACTGTAGCACTTTTTGGACTGCAGTGTACAGTTTGGGCTGATGTGACCTTCCTGACCACACCTATAGCATCTCACTGGTGGTCGATCTTCTCCCCTTGAAACTGGGGTCGGTGCTGGTGTTGGTACTGGTGCTGGTGCCCTTCCATAATTATTATGGAATCTCTTTCTTTTGAAATTGTTCCCACTAGATTCTCCTCTTCTGTTATTTGGTATGGAATTACCACCGAAGTGTTGGTTATCTCCTCGATGGTTCTCGTTCCTGTGGTTGTTGTCACTCCTTTCTCTATGCTGATCATTAACTCTTGGCTGCAATGTTTCATCTGTTTGCTCCACCCTTTGAGCCCTATCCACAACATCTGAATACAAACTAAATTTATGAGAGCTAAGTTGTTGACGAATTTTGAATCTCAAACCTCTTAGGAACATCCGACTCATTCGTGCTTCGTCATCCACAAGATGGGTGGCAAAGCGAGATAACTCGGCAAACTTAGCTTCATATTGGGAGACTGTCATGTTTCCCTGCTCCAGCTTAATGAATTCCACTTCCTTCATATGGCGGATGCTTTCTGGGAAGTACTTCTCGTTAAACAGTTCTTCGAATTCTGTCCAAGACATTTCGAGTGCTGAAGGTTGGATACGTTTTACCGCTTCCCACCAATGGTCTGCCTCACCTCGTAACATAAAAGTGGCAAATGGCACCTTCTGATCATCAGCGCATTGTAAGACATCAAGTATTTTTGTCGTCTGCTTCAGCCATGCCTTCGCTTTGAGTGGGTCAGGCTTCCCGTGGAATTCAGGTGGTCCTAATTCTTTAAATTGCTTAACAGTGACCATCCTCAAATTGCCAGCGTTTCTACCGTTATTATTGACTGGATTTCCTCTTCCTTGATTCTGTATGAACTGCATGAAATTCCTAAAGAATCCATCGTTCATCATGTTATCAGGAACATTATTTCCTGAGTTGGCAGGAGGATTGTTTGGGGCCTCTTGATTCTCGGCTACATTTGCTTCAGGCATTCCATAGTTAACCTCTTGATTTCCAGATGCCATACTAAACTGTGGTCACAAAATAAATGTTAGTTCAAATAAACTGACTCATCACTTCATGTTCCTACATTCAAATCGACTCATTAGATAATAAAATCTATTTTAGGTAGGACACACTAGTGACTGATTCTATTCGTCTCTCCCCTCCTAGTTCTACCCCAGATCTCCATTAAAGACCATATCCCTAAGCTCTGATGCCAACTGTGACGCCCCCAAATCTGGGCCCACACAGCCCAAACTTGAGTCGTCAAAATACTACAACAAAATTATTACAACAAAGCACAACGTACAACAATACAGTGTATAATAATACACAACTAAGTCTTCACTATTATTGCCACACTATTTTACAAAACGTGAAAACTATGATAACTATTCCTCGGACCCTCACTCCATTCCCCGGCTAGACCGTGTTATGTTTCCATCTCCTGTTGAAAAACAATGGAACAAAAGAAAGGGTGAGCTCAAATAGTCCAGTAAAGAATATCATGACTAAGATAATGATGAATAAATTATCATTAGTCTTCAACAATTGAGTTCTTGATAGAATACAATAGACTACAAGGTTTATATCAAAAACTGCAGTTAAATTCTTAAACAACGTTCAGATCAATAATAGCAGCGGAATGAGTAATCTATTAGAAGAATAATGCAGACTATAATGTCCACTCGGTTCTCTTTTTAGGAAAAACATCATCAACTTTTATCATCTGAAATATCATTAGTCAAGATAATACAAATTCACAGTTCCTGATCATAATCATGCACATCAACAGTTCATCTTTGCACTACGGGCCAAAGACATTCAATATAACACCAACGGTCATGATTATACCAGATTCAGCCTTTGGTCATAATCATACCAAACAACAGTTCATCTTTGCACTACGGGCCAAAGAGAACATTCACCACGTGCCATAAAAGACACCGAACAGATGTATCGCCTTTAACCTATCATCTGTTCAACAAATATATCACATCTGTGCCCCCGGCCACAGATATTCACAACAGCTTGATTTTTGGATGATTAGAATGATATAAATGATGAACAGAAGAAATAAGATAACAATAAGTATCGAAAGTTTACTTTGTACAGATTCAAATAATGTCCAAATTGTCAACATGATGTGGAGTGAAATTTAAAAATGATATTCAAGATCCACAGTTCAGAATAACGGTTACAATTCAATAGAAGGGTTCACGTAAATAGGAAGGTTCAGTTGAAATAATGAAGTTCAACTATTATGGAACATATAATATTTTCAGGAATTATAGAAGCAATAGTTCCATAATAAATTTCGATTTAGGAGTATGAAAGAAAATAATATCCCTTACCGTAGCAGGTTTGATTAACAAAAGGTGAAGGAAATTAATACAAAGGGTTATTCACCAACAGGCGGCAATCCGCTCCGTAAGGTTATTCCCACAATTTAATAGAATTTGAGTACAAAGAGTTATTCACCAAACAGGCGGCAATCCGCTCCGTAAGGTTATTCTCAGAGATTAATAATGAATGAATACGAAAGGTTATTCACCAACAGGCGGCAATCCGCTCCGTAAGGTTATTCCCACAATTTAATAGAATTTGAGTACAAAGAGTTATTCACCAAACAGGCGGCAATCCGCTCCGTAAGGTTATTCTCAGAGATTAATAATGAATGAATACGAAAGGTTATTCACCAACAGGCGGCAATCCGCTCCGTAAGGTTATTCCCACAATTTAATACATGGAAATAAAAGGCACGTCTTATGAGTAAGGAAGAAACAATATTATTATCGAGAATCAAATAATGATAATCCCTTACCATAGTACGTTTGAATAATGGAAGATGAAAAAGATGGTATCCCTTACCGTAACACGTGACTGGATATTGATTTAAATGAGGTTGATTAACTTGAACAGTACACGTATACTTATAGATCTTCACAAATACTCAAGATGACTTAAGCACACTTAGAGAGAACTTTCACAAGAAGTATTTAGAGAGAGAAAGAAAGAACAAGTAAGGAAGTTTATGAAAAATCCTTAAGTTAAGGCTTCTATTTATAGCCAAAAATCTCATCATTCATTTAATCTAAACCATTCATTTAAAGATCATCTTTTAATCTACACCATCCATTTCAAATATTATATTATCTTTAATCTACACCATTCATTTCATATCACCTAATAATCACCTAACTTTATATTATAAACAAATCAATTTAATTATTCAACAATAATTCACACTTTAATCTACACCATTCATTTCATATTACCTAATAATCACCTAACTTTATATTATAAACAAATCAATTCAATTATTCAACTTTAATCTACACCATTCATTTCATATCACCTAATAATCACCTAACTTTATATTATAAACAAATAACTTTATCAATTCAATTATTATGACTAATTGTTATAAATACAGTATAGTTAGCTCTTAGATATCAAGTCAATAAATTAATGAAATACAACTGTTTAAATAACATCATAATAGAGATAACAATAATGTAAAATAAAGCATACGTTACTGTGTAATGACAATTATTGATTCAATAATGTGAATTACTGTGCATATGTTACTGTGACAATTATTAGGTTCAATAATTTTAAAAACAGTGCAACAACAATTATTGACTCAATGATATAAAATACAGTGTAATGACAATTATTAAATCAATAATGCAAAATACTGTGTAACAACAATTATTGAATTGATAATATAAAATATTATGCAGTGACAATTATCGATGAAATGATGCGTAACAGTTACGGTGTCAATTATTAGACCAATAATATGAGACACTATGCAATACCGTGTGTTACTGTAGAGTACCGTGTGCTACAGAAAATACCATAAACTACCGTATGCTACTATTCTTTTATCACCGGTATTTTAACAGTTCCGTTGACTATTTTTATTTAAAAAGGTTACTTCTGTCGTTTTCTATATCCGACAAATATTCCGTTGTGGGGTCCACCAATAATTTATTATTTCGGCGCCGTCGTACGGCACGAATATTCCCCGACCAAACGAATATTCCCCGACAAAGCGAATATTGTCCGACAAAATAAAATTTGCACATAACATCCTTAACTTTCAATTTTGTTAATTTAACCACTTACTGTTTCAAAAAAAAATATATATGAAGAAAAATTAAATTTTGTATTTCATAAAATTCGGGGTCTTACATCGATAATAGCGCAAGCTGATCTCCCAGCTAATTTTTGGGGAGATGCACTTATGACTACTGCCTACATCCTTAATCGCGTGCCTAGTAAGTCAATTACTTCTACACCATATGAGTCTTGAGAAGGCAGAAAAACAGCCCTAGATCATTTAAGACCATGGGGGTCAGCATGATATATGCTCATTCCTTCCCAATAACTTGGGAAGTTAGACTCTAAAGGAAAGAAGATATCTTTAAAAGGTATCCTGAACACTAAAATGATTATGTGATGATATGCGAACAACCTGATAGAGTAATGAATGAGATTGAATCACGAGATACAGAATTCATAGAGAATGAGTTTCTAAGTCGGGGTGACACAAGAAAGGATTTTTAGTTATATGAGATAGCTGAATCCGTGGGAGACATTTCGTCATCCCTTGGCAAAGGAAGGGAATTTTATTCTCATCGTTTTGTCGCTAAGAATAGTGGAAATGACCTACTGCCTAACGGGGTACCTGATTCATAAAATCTTGAACCGCATCGAAGCAAACATTCAAAAATAGCTTGAATTTTTTTTTAAAATTGAAGAGGAATCACTTCTTGTGCTTGAAGGAAAGGCCCTTATGTGTGCTCTAAAAGATGATATGGAGCATGCTACATATAAGAGAGCTCTTACTTAACCTACTTGTAATGAATAGATAGATGCTATGAAGGATAAAATTGGTTATATGAGAAAGAACCAGGTTTGAAAGTTGGCTGATCTATCAGCTGGTCATAAGGTCATTGAAAATAAATGGGTTTTAAAAATTAAATGTAAGGCTGATGGATCAATCGACAAGTATAAGGCTCGTTTTGTGGCAAAAGGATTCACTCAAAAGAAAGGGTGTGGACTATGATGAGACATTATCACCAGTTGTGAAAAGTTGCACGTTTAGATTTGGAGCTTTATTAGATGGATATTAAAATTGTATTTCTATATAGAAAACTAAATGAGGAGATCTACATGGATCAATCAGTTGGCTTTGAGGTTAAGGAACAAGAGCACAAAGTGTGCAAGCTCAAACGTTCCATTTATGGCTTAACGCAATTATCTAGACAATTGTACTTTAGATTTCATCTAGCCATCATTGTTGATGGGTTTACAATGATTGAAGAAGATCATTGTATGTTAAACAAGTCGACAAAAGCTTCATGATCTTGTGTTTATACGTTGATGACATTTTGATAGTTGAAAATGATATGTGATTGATTGTCGCAACTAAAAAGTGGTTATCATTTAATTTTGAGATTAAGGACATGGGTAAGGTAGAATTTGTACTCAGAATTAAGATCCATAGGGATCGCTCTAATAGATTTTTGGGTTTAAGTCAAGAGACTTATATAAAATTTATTTTAGAGTACTTTCATATGCATAATTCTAAATCTGTTGACACTTTTATTGAGAATGGTCATAAATAAACTATTCTAAGATCTTTACCCTTAGACTGATCAAGAGAAAGAGTAGATGGCTCGTGTTCCTTATACAAGTATAGTTGGTAAGTTAATGTATGCAATGATTTGTACACGCCCCGACATAAGTTTTACAGTAAGGATGGTTAATCAATTTCAAAGCAATACTAAATTTGCTCATTGGGTGGTAGTTAAGAGAATTTTTAGATACTTGAGAGGCACCATGGACTATATGCTGTGTTATCAGAGTGGTGAGCTACAATTGCAGGGGTACAGTGATGCAGACTAGGCTAGGGACTTGGTTGAGCGTAAGTCTACCACTGGGTATAACTTCATGCTTAGCGGTGGAGCTATTAACTAGTTAAGCAAGAAACAAACATGTTTTACTTTATCCACTATGAAGTCAGAGTATATTGCATGTTGTTTTGCAGTACACGAGGCAGTATGGTTACGGAGATTCTTCAAGCGTTTGCGTGTTGTATCACATTCGAGTGACCCTGTCACTATTCACTGTGATAATACGACTGCTTTGTTTTACGTTAAGGATCCCAAATACCATGGAAAGGCCAATCATATTGAGATTAAATTTAACTACATTAAGGATATTGTGGCACAAAAGAAGGTGGTCCTTAAACATATCTCTACGTGCAACATGGTTGTCAATTCCGTGATTAAGCCCATTCCTAGGGATGTTTTTCGAGCTCATGTTAGAAGTTTGGGACTTCATAGGTCTTGATATGTATTATGTTTGATAATGGACATCTTTTAGATATCTTTTTATTTATTTTTTGTGCAATTAAGGTTATTACATAATGTTGATTTCTATTTAATTCTATGTTTTAACTTTTTGTATATATAAACACATATATAAAGTGTCACAAGGCAAAAAGGTAGATATACTCACACGAATAACTTGCCTCGACAATTGTAATAGCGAGCGAGATGAGACTATTTTGTGGAGGTCTAATGGTAGAGCACCATTTATGAGACAACTACGATTTAGTCGCATTGGCTAGGTCTAAGAAAATGTATCATTATCTACCGAACACTTGTAAGAGATGTAGCCTTATTTTTGGAGTTATCGGACATTAAATTCATACTTGATACTATTTGAAGTAACTAGGGATGTTTTCAAAGGTTAAACACTATAAAGCAATTAACTACTATTCGTACGATGTTATTTTAGTTAAAGTGATATTATTTTTTTAGAGCTCCACTGTAACATGAGAATTGTACCTCATGTGCAAAATAAGCGACATAGTACAGAAAAGTGATGTGGTCGATCCTTATTCAATCACTGTGTGAGCCATGTACATTAATTATTGTCCTTAGTAACTTGAACATATGTCATAAAATAGAGACTTTGTGCTGTTACTCTAGCTTGTATTCCTAAGTTCACATAATGAGATTCCATGGGTACTTGTCTGGAAAGCAACAAAGTTAATAAAGATTAACATGAGAGTTTAGGAAAGACATTTGTCTGGCATCACATTCAGTTGTTGGTTATGCTATGTGCGCGCAATTATTTTAAGCTTTATATTGCATGTATATAATTTTTTTTTAAAAATATGAGCATACCAAGGCAAATGGGGCTGAGTGTATTTTTGAAATATAATTAATGAGGGATTCAAAGTACTTAATATAATGTGATCGACTGGTCTGGGACATGGCGAGTTTTTGTTTAGGATATGTTTCACATTAGTTATGATGAAGACTTAATATGTGAGCTCCCAAATTTGATAGCATTTATTTCTCGTCAGTTCCACGCCAATGCACCTGTACGAGAAAATATAAAGATGATTGATTTGAGATGAGTACGTACTTTTATATCCCAAGTGTCTGAGTGAGAGATGTTAGTAATTGCTCAGGGTCAAACCCGTGGATCATGGACATCCACTTGGGTGTGGATATTGGATAACTTAATTAAGATTGGGAGAGTCCCATATCACTTGAAAGTATTTTAGATAATACTTGATATAGTCAGGACTCTCTATGATATAACTCTCCTGATTTAATCTGTTGTAGACTTATCCCATATTAATTGGGATTCATCATTAAATACTTGTCTACTGCAAAGTGTAGGGCTAAGAAAAAATAACGTATTATTTTTTCTATACAGTTTTCTCTTTAATACTTTCTCTTTAGTATTTTTAAACTTCCATCAATAGGCTTGGGTGTACTTGGTGTGAACACCTGAGTTCATTCTCATCGTTGCTAGTAACAACTCTATATTGATGAGAAGCGTTTGCATGAAGGATCGTAATAGTTGTGACCATGGTATTGCTTGTAGATTTAACATTCCGGTTCAACTGCTTTCGCTTCGTGGATACTAACCGATTCATATGTAAGTTTATGTGTGCTTACGGGTTAGTTTCCATTTTATTTAAAACTACTAAAGAGTGAGATGGGAATAGTGTTGTTAATTTTTGAATATGTCTGCACGTTCTACCACCGAGTTGGACGTGAAACTTCACACAAAAAATCACTAGAAAGTACTTGATGGGTTAGGCCATCGGAGGATACCTCCGATGTGAGAGTAAGTATATGCTTTAAGATGTATTAACAATAGAGGTGAGAAATATTCAGTATATTAGAATATCGTGTACGTACCTCTATTGTCTACCTTGGATTTATAGTAGTTATACTGTTTAACGGGATTATAATTCTTAAAAGGAATTATGTAGTAGAGATTCTATTAAAAAAGATAACTGACATACCAATTAGTATTGAATATGGTAACTAGTTAGTGTCAGGAGTGATAAGGCAGTGAATTTAAGCCTATCAAACTTAGGAGTTCTTTTGTACTTGCATTAGACCTAATGGGTCATGGGGATAAAACCTAATATGGCCAGCCCATTTACGTTAAAAAAATACGCAACTCAATATTGCCCCCATTCCTTCAACGCATAAAATGAGGTAAAGGAGTAGGTAAGAGGTTTTAAGAGTTCGAGTTCTACAACGACTGAAGATGGGTAAGTTTCGAGGACTGCTAAGATCAGGCTTCAAGAGTCTGAGGACTGCTAGACCAAAGATGTAATGTTTTCAGGAGTCCGAAGACTTCAAGACCGAAGATAAAGGGCTTTTGGGAGTCTGAGAACAATAAAACCAAAGATGTAAAGCTTTTGGGAGTCTGATGACTAGAAGACCGAAGATGTAAAGCTTTCGAGAGTCTAAAAACTGTAAGACCGAAGATAGAGGGCTTTTAGAAGTCTAAAGACTTCAAGACTGAAAGCTTTCGAAAGTTTAAGGAATGTTAGACCAAATATGTAAAACATTTCAAAGTCCAAGAACTTCAAAACTGAAGATAGAGATCTTCGAGAGTCAAAAGACTACTAGATCTAAGATAGAAAGTTTTCGGAAGTTCGAGGACTGCTACACCAAAGATGTAAAGTTTTTGGGAATATGAAGTTTTCAAGATTAAAGATAGAGGGTTTTCAAGAGTTCGAAGACTACTTTGACCGAAGATGGTTGGCTTCGAGAGTTCGAAGATTAATTTAACCGAATACAATAGGCTTCGTGAGTTAAAAGACTACTAGATCGATGATAAAGGTCTTTGAAAGTCAACAGATTACTAGACCGAAGATAGAGGTCTTCGGGATTCAAAAGACTATTAGTCCGAATACGATACTTAGAAGGGAAATGATCTGTTTTAGCTTAGGCCGATTGGGTATCCATTAAGTCCATATGGACTTCTAAGAAGTGGACTTTGACCCAAATAGTAGTTCAGGCCCAATAGTTCAATCTTTAAAAAAGGGCTTCAGAATCTGATTTTCTACTTTAGGAGTTTGTTCTTGAAGTTCTACATACTGTTGGGCTCAACTTCTTCTTCTTTGTGATGTGTGAGTTATGTGTTTATTATATTGTTTGATAGTATGTTAGCACTTAGGTTTCCCTGCCCCTTAGCCTTATATGATAGAACTAAATATAAGGTTAAAGAGCAAGATAAGTGATGCATTGGATCAAAATAGAAATATAAGACAGTAAATTAAGATAAGACAATCATTTTATTGATCTTGAAAAAGTAACATTATCGATTGAAATAACCTTAAAAAATGTACCAAGATTTAGGACTTCAGTAATCATATAGGGACCTTCTTAGGTAAAGGCATATGCATAGTAAGTTTCGGGAGTCTGAAAAGTGCAACAACTGAATGCAATAAGCTTTAGGAGTGAAGATTGCAATGACCAAATGCATGTTAGCAAGATTCCAAGTAAAGATATCTGAATAATCCCGTAGAAGGCCGATTAGGCGGTTTTAGAAACTTGCATGTAATTTGAGCACTATGGTTGTCTGGGTACAACTCTGTCTCATCTGTCTCTTTAGTTGGCGCAGCTATCGATTCAACACCTCCTTCGGTGAATAAGTTCCATCCCAATCTTCATAGTTTGCTTGTTTGCTGACCCCTACAAAAGTAGCCTGAAGAGTTTGGAGAACATTTCTAAACATGTCTTGATCTCTAATAACTTTTCCAACTCCATGTTCAGTTGAGAATTTCGTCTATGATTTTAGCCCCACTGATGCTCAGGGTGTATTCTTTATCCGAAGAATCTCTGTATTTATTTTTACCCTATCATCCCTAGAGTCATCATCTCTTTTGTCAGATCCATCACCTCTAGGATCTCTTCTCTGATGATAATCACCGTTGAATCTTGAAAGACCCCGAAAGTTAACAATGGTCTCTTCCATCTCTATGAATTTCTCAATTTTTTTATAAGACTCAGCAAGAGTCTGAGGGGCTTTAGAAATAATCTCCTTAATTAAGCAACTGGATTTGTCAACATTTAAACCCATTGTGTGCAATTGTACTATCTGAACTGAGTTTATGGTAGGGATCTTGGCTACTACCTCACAGAATCTCTTGATGTACTGTCGAAGAGATTCATTTGACTTGTCTTACATGAAGCAGCGAAGTCATCATATGTAAACACTTTTTGTTGCTACCGAAACGTGTGTAGAATTACCCATTTAGTTCTTCCTACGAGTCAATGGAGTGAGGAAGAAGTGTAACCATCCATTCTATGACAGTTTTCTTTAGGGTGGAGATAAAAATGTGGCACTTTCCTACAGTTTTATGACCATAAAAGTACATTACATGTTCATAAGGGTAACTGTGGTCATAAAGATCACCTATTCCATCATATATCTCCAAGTTCGATACTTTGAGAGATCTGTCAATCATAACTTCATTAAGGCCTTTATTAAAAGGAGATGAGTAGGGTTTTTTTTTGCCTTTAATTCCATTTCGCCTTTTATAGGACCTTTGGGAAGATGTTTCTCCAGAACAACTGTCTCGACGTTGTTTTCAAGTTTGCTCACCACGTTTACGCTGTGAATGGGATCTTGACCTTTTCCTTCCATCTCTAGAATTTGACAACTGAGTATTGGTTGTTTTGTGATCATGATGAGAGCCACAACGAGTTGATCATAAAGGTGTCCCTTGTTTGCTCAATAGATTGTCTTAGACTTTCGTCAGATCCATATATCGCTTATTAAGCTCCTTACGTTGCAATCGAAGAGCTTTCTTCTTATCCTGCACCTCTCGGAGATAACGCTGCTTATCAACATTTGTTGGACGATATGGTTGCAAACGTGTTTCTCCATGGGAGTTATGGTGGCTTTATGACGATAGTGGTGCCGCCATGCTAGTTTTCATTAAGAATGGTTGAAATTTTTTTCATATAATTCTTACTATATATTATACAATACCCCACTGCAAATAAGGATATATACAATAGGAATTAAAGGAGTAGGTAAATTTAATTTATAAAATGAGCAAAATGATTAGATTGGTAATAGCTCAAAATGCTGATCTATTCCATCCAATATATCTAAAATGCTGGACTTTGACTGCCCTTGCTCCAGCGTTCTTCTTGGAGAGCTTCCGGTGCTCCTACTGAGTGCCCAAACTTTAGTCGACCCCCTCTTGCCCATCACAAATTCTTGGCTTTTGCTTTTTCCAGGAACCAGTCTTCTCCGCTTCATCACATCTTCCAATAAATTTTTATCCTCGGAAGAAAGCTGGTTCTCTTGGACTTTACTGTTATTGTTTACCGATGACAGTCCCTGAGTCTCGAGATGCGGAATCATTCCTTTGCGAGTCGGAGATCGAACTGGAAGAGCCCTGAATCCATTATCTCTGTACCTTACTAGGTTGATCAGACGGTGAAGGTAAATCACCAGTTCAAGGATGTACTCATCCATCTTTTGCTTATCTGCATGATAGAGCGTCTGCAGGCGAATTACACTATTGTTTGTAGCGGTCTTCTTGCCACCAAACTCGATACTGTCAAATGAAGAAAACACGGTTAGTTCTCATACTGGAGGTTATACTTGCACGTAAATCCATACACTAAAGAACACGAGAGTTGTGTCCACTGACCCAGTATTTGCCCACTCTCCAACCCACCCAAAACCTTGATGTGCTCTGTTCCATTTTTTCACCAGGGAATAAGAAAAATTCACAGGATTAGCGCAATAGCAGAAGTGACAAATAAAGCTAGTAGGATAAATAACTCACCACAAACACTAATAATTTAAGTACAAGAACAACTGCAGACAAGCAATCTAGTTATAATGAGAACGAGCCACATACTTGGTAGTGTCCGAAGCAATTGGAACGAGCCACTGGAGAGTCTTTTCCATTTCAGCTTTGATTTGGGGAACAGTCAGCTGAAAAACAAGACCATGCAAAGCACTTATTAATTTCTAGATACAAGTAGTAAGACCGCAAGGAAGAAAGAAAAAAACAATGATCGAAGATCATGAAGCAAAAAGACACATTAATCAAAATGGTGATGCAAGGATGTCCATGTAAGCAACAGTTACAAGCAACTTTGTGAAGTGGACATACCTCTTCTTTGGCATCAAATGTCTGCAACCGCGAACGTAATGATGTCTTGACACTGACTGGCAACCCATTATACAAGCTATCTCTCGTATTAGGAGGGAGAGAGGTAGGGCGACAAGCCTAGTATCATACACACCAAAAAAAAAATCACTTAATTAACAGCAGTCCAATCACAGTACACCACCAACAAAAAAACCTACTCAAAAGAGAATATGATGACTAGAACTTACAATGTTATCTATTTGAGTTACTATGTGAGCATAATGTAAAGCAAGACCAGCAACACCTAGCCTTTCAGGTTTGTTGGAAGTCTTCTTTCCAGTAGACGTCACAGCTGCCATTAGTCACAGGAAAAAAAAAAATAGCGTAAGAAACTTTCTACAATAAATATGCATGATAACATGATTCAAAACAACAAAGCAACAATCACTTCCAGGTGATTCACCCCATCACATCAACGGATATTACTTCTTCTATAATTTATTTTGGTCCCAACTCCTATGATTGATGCAGATAACATTTCACACTTTGGAAATACAATCTTTTCATGAGAATCAAATTAGTATATGTGTCAACCATGCTACTCGTACCATTCTCTCCAAATGCTTCCAAGATGTCTTGATGTATGAAGGTAACTATATCAACAAGCTTCTCCACGATCTATATTGGTAAAAAAAGCAAGAGGAAAAATAAAGTTAGATTTCAACGTAACAACAATTTTTGTAGAAGGATGAAGCTTTTTCATTGCCTACAATAGTTTCACATTCTATTAGAAATCCTTTGTTTTCACCACCGTCCACATCAGGAAAAGAAGTCAATTTCATTTTGAGAAAACTTACAGAACAATGAACACTAGTCTCATGCAAATTTTGCAATATAAGAATAAAAAAGAATCAATTGAAGCCTTGTTCAATCCAGAAGTTCCATAAATTTGGGGTTCAGCTTTAAGGAATTGACATTAAATGACTTTCGAACATGTACCTCCTCCAAACTTTTAGACCAAAGAGATTTCTTTTTCAAGCTCCTCACAAGTTTTCTTTGATGCTTTAGCTCAGAATGTAATATCATGAGACCCTCTCCTAAAATGCCAAAAAAATGAATTGGTTATTAAGATTATCTATATTATGGAAGCAGATACAAACAAAAATAGCGAAAGCAAACAACAATGATACTGCACGTACAGAGTTCTGTTTACTTAATGATAGCCAAATGAACACCTTGAAAACGAAGTGAAGAAGTCCTCTAAGCCGAGTGTAAAAAATTTAGTATAGAACGACTGACACGCTCGCTGTGAGACATTTTTTCAGCTATCACTATATAGATGTCTGCTTCAGAAGGTATTAATGACAGGTCTTACACAATAGCTAGTTTCCAGCAATTAATTGCGATGCCAAAGAGGGATTTCTATTTTCTGCTTTAAATTAGCTAAACAATATCATATATTTAAGCTAAATTCCTCGAGATCAAAGCTATTATTACTTGGTCAAAGACTCGTTATCAGTTCCCACCATCTTCATACAATTAATTCTACTTAAGTGAAATAAGATTGATGAAATTGAGGCAAATTCAAGTGTTGCACAATTTAATGAGCAATGTTGAGTGCATTCTTCCTACATTAATTTCAGGATTGTTCAACCATTACATATTATTGGATCAAATCTGGCAGACACCATGTATATACTTTCTTATTTGTCGAACTTAGGTTTTATTCATTGCAAAATCTAGAGAGCAATAGTTGCCAAGTTATATAGGCCAGAAGGTGTTCAGTCTAACATGATGTTTACAAATAGGTTTTATATAATTGTTATAACATACGTCAGCCATATGTAGAACTAGTTCAGCTGTTTTGAAAAATCAAATTCTATATAGCAAGTCAATTTGAAGTCCAAAGTAAAAGATGAAAAAACAAATCAGATTATCATGAGCGAAATTAGTAATATATACTCTCTCCATTCCAAATTATAAGACTAATATTGACTTTTTAAAAGTCAATTTGAAATATTTTCAAATTTAAAATTGACATGATTCATTTAAGTTTTGAAAATAATAAATCTTATAACCAATAGTACTTTTTGGATAGTTTATAATATTCATAATTATATTGACATAAACTAAATAAATTTATATCAATTTTGAGTTTGAAAATATTTGAAATTGACTTTTAAAAGTCAATATTGGTTTTATAATTTGGAACGGAAGGAGTATGATGTTTGGTGAAAATAAACTTCCAATTATAAAGCATCTGCTGGAGACCCCTGAAGCAAAACCATCATAAATTTAAAGAGTGTATCTTGAAGAGAGAAAAAAAGGCTTTCCAAAAAAATTTATATCCAGAAGTCATCAAAATCATATCTGAATATAGATGACAAACAAAACATTGGATCAAATTGCTTTTCCAAATAGAATTTATTTTAATTATATTTAGAGTTCTTGAATAAAAAGAAGAAAGATGTCCATATCTAACCCCTTCGAGGAAGATGTAAAGATTCCACTTCCTCTAGCTTCCTTCGGTAATCTTGTTCAAACCTGTCCAAAGCATGCAACTCATGATATAATTCCTGCAAAATATGTTAACGAGTTAGTGTCTTATAGTTGATTGGCCTAACATAATTTTTTATTATGTAATGCTAGCACTATGTAAAACCTTACTTCTGTCTATAGTGAATAGTTCAAAAGCATATAATGGCGGCATGCATGAGCCGAAATAATTCAGAATGTGTAATTTTAAAATATTTATGATGAATCACATATACTTATAAAATTATGAAATACAATGTGTAAACGCCAAAAGTGCCTCCATATGCCACTACTACCAGCTCCTGTAAACACAAAGCATAAGATACACTATTCCTACCCTTCCCCCTCCATACAAAAAAATATTCCCCATCAACACGGGAAAAATAACAAATTAAAATAAAAAGTGAAGAAATAAAATTGTTATATATAAAAAAATTATTAAAAAAAACAAGAAAATGAAATGACATACCATATACAAACAGTAGCTCCACTGGGAATACACTCATACACCACACAAAGCACTCAAAAGGTTAAACAGGTCCAGGCATTCATGACACACTATCTGACAACATCTTTCATAATCACTTCCTAGCAAATATAGATGGCTAAATGCTAGGCTAACTCAATATACAAGTCCAACACCACCAATATCTAAAGTACTGACACAGAATTGCTGCATGTTTAAAGATAAATATTAGAAAAAGTTTTGAAAACATAATAATGCTAGTCTCCAGACTTCAGGGTCAATTAGCTTTTCCCTTCAAAATCATGCAACAAATGATAATACGGTCAGAAAGTAAAGTGTTTTACTGAAAGATCATCAGTATTTCTATAACGTTCTGCAACACACCGATGAACAATTCTACAACATGCCAAAAAAACATATGCCTCTGAATTCTTATAGGAACCCATAAAAAAAAAAAGGAAAGGAAAGAGGGAGGGAAATAACATACAGAAGTATAATGAGTCAGAGTGGTCAATTCTTGCATTGTCATCTCTGCCTCTTCCCGAAGCTGTTTTTGGGCAGCATCTGTATCCAATCTGACATGGTACAACCATTTATAAGTATTATTTCAAATCTTGGAGCAGACTATTAAGTGACTATCATAAATCTAAATTCAACTTACCTTGAGAAGTACCGACCCAGATTGTGCCACTGTGGGTCTTTACATAGGTCCCCGAACCTTATTACTTCTCGAGAAAAGACGCTAAATTCCTCCCTACAAGCACATATTTAGAATGACAAAGCTCTGATTATAACCGATTTTGCGAAGGAGGATGAATAAAACGCACAAAGCCAAGCTGGACAACATGTTGTAAAATGTGGCTAACCTTTTGTCAGAAGCAGCAATTCTAAGCAACTCTGTCATATCACTAGAAACTAACAGTTGTACTCCTTCCGAGTGTAGGATCTCCTTTTTAAGGAATTGTATATTTTCTTCCGAAATAGATTGTAACAAATTTGAACCTTTGGCAATGGTATTAGCGACTTCAAATGCCAGGATAGATACTTTGTTCCCTCTTGAAGCCAAATTTGATGCAAATCCACTTCCGACATTCAAATTTGTCATGCTACTTCCTAGTGTGTCCAGAACATCCACTGCCCTCTCCAACCCCACAATGCCAGCTTTACCAAGAAATGAGCCCATATGAGGTCCCTACCACAATGCAATGACAACGTTCACTCAAATATTACCATAGCAGAATATTTCCACATACAAACAAAGAAAATATTTAAAAAAACAAGTTCAATTTGGAATATATTAAAATTATTGAAGCCCGATATCAGAAAGCCAAGGTGGAAAATGTTTCCTTAATTGTTTAATTAGATTAACAGAAAAATAAAATAAAAAATGAGGTGAAAATATCTATGGTTTCTGCTCAAATAGAAGTTTCGATGTAATATAAACTACATAGTCTAAGGCTGAAGGGTGAAATAAATTTAGACTACATGTTCTATTGTGGGTCTTTTCGCCTCCAAAATGTTTTTAAATTTTTTTATTACATTACAAGCTGTTGGACAACAAATTTCTTTGTCGATTAAAGACATAAGGGCCCTGTCCTTGTCATTTTTCTTCGATATTTATTTATGCAATCCCAGGTGCTTATCAATATAATCCAGTATTGCAAGTCACTCTCAAATAACTGAAACACTAGTCATTTTCAATCAGGTCCAGAATTGATAGTTGACACAACTTCTCTGTCTGATAATCTGCCTCCTGCACATTTGAGATCAGTTATAAACCTTATGGTACATTTTTCCGGATCAAGATGCGTCCTAGAAGAAGTAAGCCGAACCTCAACCTTTACAAATCGTGATTGCAAGCTTCTTTATGCTTTTGCCCTTTCGATTCAGGTAGAGATTTACACTCTCTTAAATTAGTACATTTGCGTAAAATCATTCCTTGTATACAAGGCTTGCAAAGTACAAGTTCACATATTCCAATGTATACAATCAATAGAGGAAGTCATGAATAGTTCTATTCCCGAAATTTCTCCAACAGCTCAGCGAGTGTCCCATTATTAAAATGTAATAAACCATGTTTTACTGCCAATGGCCAATCATTGTGACATTTACCTTCAATATGGTGAAACATAAATAACCTTCAGCATTGGCTTGAGCTGTGACAAAGTTTACAAAATCTACTAGATTATATGCAGTCGCCTATCACATTCTCATTTTGTTCCTCTGTTAGAAATCCCTCGTGTAAAATACACATAATTCATATACACTCTAAAGCCAATTGACATATGAGCGGGATTATCCTCCAAAAAGAGTGGCCACTACAACACATTATACTCCCATTGGACATAACTCCTACTACCCTACAATTGCATACATTTCGCACCTCCTTCTCCATGCTTTTTATAATCCTGCCAACTTTATCTGAATTATGAAAATCATCAAATGCTGATCCTATAACACAAAACAATATTGCCTCCTCTTCACTTTCTTGTACAAATATCTTTTAGGGGAAAACTTCTATAGACTGCCACAACCAAATTTTCAATCTTTAACATAATAGCATTGGGAAAAGATCCTCACAGGACCTTTAATCTCTTCAATCCTTCCAATCCAATCAAGAGATTGGTGGTGTAAGATTGGACTAGAAAGACTAATGAGATTAAAAAAAAACTAGAGTACCAAATCTTGTTTTCTTCTCAAATCTAATGAACTGACCTACTTGTCCTCTTGATCCCCAAAGAGTACAAAACAACAACAAAAAAACAAGACTCATCCTAAAACAAATTAATGCCTAAAAACATACCTAATCATCAGTTTTTATAATCACTTATATTCACTACAAAACAAAATTATTCCAAAATAGTTGGATTTGTAATAGTACCTTGGTAGCCACTGTCCGAGCAGGCGTGGAGGGCTTCAATTCCCTAGAAATGGAGAAATGAAGTTCACCGGAATCAAAAATATGAGGAGTCCTCTTCTTTTCATAAACCTCTAAATCTGGATGATATGAATAAGAAGAATCCAAATCGTCATCGTCCCCATCATCCTTCCTCGTCTTCTGCTTACCAATACTCTTAATCGATTTGAGCTTCCCTGAAAATCCAGAATCATTCTTATCGTTAAAATCGGGATGATGCTTCATCGTCCCACCGGTGCAAACCCCTCCCATTGTTCTGTACTTTAAAAAATTCACTCCAATTCAGCTGAATTTGAGAAGACAGATTCAAAGACCCCAAACCCTAACAAAATTGGGAGCAAAAAGAATGAAATTAATAGATGATGAAATTGAGTTTGATTGGAACGGATTAATGAATTAATTGAAGAAGAAAAGTAAAGGAGATTCGTTTGTCTGAATACCGCGTGGATTGAGTTTTAAAAATATGGTAGGAATGAAATACCAAACACGGTGTTAAAGCTGAAAGGATTGACTGGACTGGTATTTGCTGTGCTAAGCTACAAAGTTTGTCCGGGTAGAAGAAGATAATGAAGTCGTCTCAGTGTTTGGTGTCTGATGATGCCGCTACTGTCACGGTCAAAAACATATCTAATTTTACATTATTACCCTTGCTTTGTCTCATCTTAATTTTTGTTTAATATAGAAAATAAGCAAGAGTTATTTATTAGTTAGAATTAACTACACCCTTTATTTCGTACAAACAGTCTCATTCGTTAAAAATAATAAATAAATAAAATATTTTATAATAAGATTTTTTATATTATTAATTATAATATAAAATAATATAATTTTTCAAATTATTATCATAATTTTTTTAACAACAATAAAGATAAAATAAAAAATACATATTTTTCATGTGTAAATTTTGTATATATAGCTCTTTTTTATTAGATTGGGAGACTAGTACGGGTGAGTAGGTGTTGACTCGTGTAATATTCTTTCTTCAATTTATTTGGTGTTTTTATTTTTTATCATTTAACTTTATGATAAATCTTACATATGAGCTTTATTTCCATCTTGTGTCGAAATGTCACATTATAAAATAATTCCCATATCACATTGTGATTATTATTAGAGAATTGGTATTTTTATACAAAAAATTAATATTTTCATAAAAAAAATTTAACATAAATAATTAGTGGGATCCATTTTATATGAGTGAAATCTTATGAAAATATTAATTTTTCTTATTAAAATATCAATTCATTTGTTATTAATGTTAAGAGTCATGGAGTAACTATATATTTAGAGTCCTACTCGGGCGAACGATTTTGGTGATCGGAGTATCGATTGCGGGTTTCACTTTTTTTCATTTTTTGATATCGGTGGGGTCAAATGTGGAGTCGACAATCAATACGGGAGAATTTTTTATACTGCGGGATGATCGATCGTCATTCTTGATCGTCCCAAAAATTTTAATACATTTAAAAAAAAGTGTACATCGAATAATCTTGTGAGTTCTAATAAACATTCGGTCTAACTCAGAATTATATATGATTGTGTATAATGCTTAATTACATTAAAAAAGAAAGAAAAAAAGAGTGTATAATGCTTAATACATTAGATATTTGTATAGTTGAATATCTTATTTTAAACATAATAAATGTGTAACGAAAGACACAATAACAAACAAAATATCCAACTAAACTTTTTTAAAAGAGTATACGAAATCATTGTAGGCGATCTTCATGATATTCATTGTTAATTGGCCAAAATCGTGTTCAACTAACTTATCTCGTCCCACCTCTTTTGACTATCAAAAAAGTGCTTATGAAAATAAAGTCAAACATTACGGTTGAAGATAATTTTCTTATTTTTTCCTCTTTTTTTAAATAAAAATTTAAAGTGAATTGAAGATTTCTGTTAAATATCAAAAAAGTAAAAGACGATTTTCTTTTGTTAAAAATGCACATTCAAAATGGGATGAATATAATGTTTTCCTCATAGCTAAGTAACGATCGAAAGTTCGAAGAAAAAAAGATAAAAAAAAAAAAAACTTTAAAAAGTTGATACAATTTGGAATTTGGATGAAATAGCACTCATATGTTGACCTTACCATTTAAGTCAAAAAATTAAATAAATAAAAACTAAATCCAAATATAATAATAATGATGAAGGATATTATAATCTCTTCACAAAAACATCAATTATATTTAGTCAAACTTGTGTGGGTCCACTAGACTATAAAAAGAGAATTTCAAATATAGGGTTAAATAATTCTCTCATTAATCATATATTATTATTTATATAAAATTTGAGCAAATTTTATATTTAAATTTATTAATTTATTAAAATTTATATAAATAATAATATATAATTAATATGAGATATCAATTCACCACTAATAATTTTTTCGATAAAAGAGGGAAGAAAGTAGGGTGTGTTTGGGCATTTGAATAGAACTGGCCATAGAAACGGTTTTATTAAAGTGACAGAGCAATAATAAGTCTACCTTTTTAATTGAATTAAATTTGTTGGCACAAAGTCATCGCCGTGAGGTACTATACTACTTACCTGACTTGATTACGTGTTTCCTCCTGATTGGTTTATGAATTTTCAACTACTGGCCATTGAATGAGCCGAGCCTAACAGAGCATCCGCTACATTCACACTCATTAATACTTATATAATACTGTAGTAGTACTACTGATGGTACTTCATAAATATCTAATAGTATATTTAATTTGGATACTGAATTTCGGATCAGTTTCTAGTTGATTCTTGCATTTGACTTTGTCTAGACAGTAGACAGCATTGTTATAGAAAAATTATTAGATATTTACGAGTCACATATTTTATATTATTTATATATTATTATTTTAATATTTATAATAAAATAATTTATTTTAAATATTAAAATAATAATATATAAATAATATGTGATATTATGTGACGTATTTCTACTAAATAATTACTCATTGTTATGTCTATATCCTGATTACTCCTCAACTTTGCCATAGGTTATCTAAATTATGATGTTTACAAAATGTCGTAAAATATATATTGATTATATTAATTATTTAAAAAATAATATAATATAATTTTTTTTAAAAACATATACTTGCATATCAATTCCACTTAAAAGTCAACATTATCATTATACTATTATTTTTAATTTTTTTATTACGAGTTAATATATTAATAAATTATTAATGTAGTTAACTTATTTATAAATTATATTATTATATGTACTCACAATAAAAGTCATATTTTTACGTATGGCATGACTCTTGTACTTCTTCCTCTTTACATTTGTTTTGGATTATTCTGTCATATTGACATTTTCAAAACAATAGACTTTGAAAATATATTATTACCTACCTCCTTTAATTTAATTATAGTCTCATTTTTGCCCCTATAAAACATACCCTATTTTACTTCTTTTTTTTTGAATTATAAGAACACAATGATATGTAACAATAAAAGAAATAATAATACTATATAATTAATGAGAGCTTTTCTGTTTTTGTTTTAGGAAGATGGCTTTTCATATGAGGTTTACCTTCTTCGAAACCAAAATAATTCAAGGGGTATTGCGAGTATTTGAAGAATGTTTTGCAACAAGTCTAGGACAAGACCCGTCAGTTCGTCTCCTTTAAAAGATGAAAGTGAAAGCTATGTACTATTTCTATATTTATTATTTAATTAATATATAAAATTAGATCTTCGAAAATTTAGCAGTTTTTGAACAAATAAGAGTATTAAAGTCTTATTTTATCGAGAGAATTGATATTTCTACTTTTTGAACAAATAAGAGTAATAAAGTCTTATTTTATTAAGAGAATTGATATTTTTACAAGATAAATTAATATTTTTATAAAATCTTACTCATCTGAAAATAAGTCTCATCTACTATTCATGTGAGTGAGGTGTTATAAAAATATCAATTTTTCATATAAAAATATTAATTCTCATTTACAAATCATACATTGTTGGGCGTATATTTATCAATGACAATGGGTTGTTTGAATTGGGCTCTGTTCTAGTCAGCCCATTATATTATACGCGCCCATAATATAATCCTAAACCTACTATGCCTAAATCATCGTCTTGTTAACTAAGGCATCATGCAATTACCATATCCAATATTAATTATTGCATGGTTGTTATCTTTTTTAATAGGGTCTCTTTATACAATTCTAATTATGAATTGTAATTCTATTAAGTCGGTGTAACTAGACTATAAATACAAGATAGACAATTGAGATACAACGACAATATTATTCTAACATATTAAATATTTTTTACCTTCATTTTAAACTTATTTTGAGTCTATTCTTATTCTCATATCAAAGGTATTTTCCGACGGCTCAAGTTGTCAAATATTTTTGATGATTTTTTTTTTGTATAAATTTGCTTTCAAGTTAATAATAATTGAATATATCGACAAATTCAAGTATTAACATATATTATGAAAAGTATTTAATACAACAACGATAACACAGTTAGATTTATAAACATGCCAAGTTAGAAAAAAGAAAAGAATAGAAGTCGATTACCATCGCTTAATAAATAGTGACTTGGTTCCTCTCCTTTATACCTTCTCTACAATTTTATTTAATATATCATATTTTTATAATTGTAGATAGTATAACTAAAATCATGACCAATTAATTAATTTATTAAATTAATTAGTATAATTATTCCAAAAATAAAGATCATCTACACTTTTTCAACATTTCATGAGCATGTAAATTTTTTATCCAAATTTTAATAATTGAAAATTATTTTAAACTTTTAATGGGGTGAAAATATTTTTAATATTTTTATTTTTTGTAGAATTGATCTTAATATCATAACTTATCTATTAACATATTAAAACTATTGTCATCAAATAACTGGTATATTAGAGGGAAGATATAATAGAAGGGAGCTAAATCCAATAAATAGGATGCCACATAACTTTCCATTTCATAAAAAATAATTTTATTTATTAAATTATTTATCGCACAAAAAATCTTTGTTTTAGGGATACTGGTATAACAAGATATAATATTTTTAAGTTTGTCATCTGAATTTTATTTTCATGTTATTATTATTAAATTAATAATTTATATATATTTTTATTATTTACAACTTTATTTTTTTTTTAAATATTTTATTTCACTCGTCGATCACACGGTATCACATTATTTTTTTTTAAAAAAAAAAGAATATTTTTGTCTAAAATATTTCAATCACCTTGACGGATAATAACAAATTTTAAACTACAGTCAAACTTGATTTGCTGATGCAAAATGCATTCCAATCAATGTGGCATTAGTCCACCTTTCCCCACAAGCCCACAGGAGTAGGTTGCCTCAAATTTAAAATAAAGTCTTTTTTATTGATGATAATAAAGAAAAATCCAATAAATTATAATTAAGGTTAGTTTTTTTTTTCCTCCTGGTGAAGATTATGAAGTCTCAAACTCCTAGGCTATGTTTGTTTGCAAAATATATACTTAGGATTGGACTATTTGTATTAATTTAAAGCTATTTCCGATTTTTTTATTATATAATGATGGATTATTAGTCCCTTAAATAGTTCTTGGATTATTTTTTTTTATCATTTTCAAGGCTATTTATGAGGGATTATATAATCCCATGATGAATTTGGGATTATATAATCCCTCATAAATAGCCTTGAGAATGATAAAAAAAATAATTCAAGGACTATTTAAGGGATTATTAATCCCTCATGATGGGATAAAAAAGTCGAAAATAGTTTTAAATTAATATAAATAGTCCAATCCCAAGTATGCATTTTGTAAACAAACATAGCCCTAATGCTAATAGCTAGGGAATTAATTAAGGCAATCAATTGTCAGAGCCTACTAAGACTTATTTAGAAATCTTTATTACATAAGAGGGTGAATAAAACAACTTTTACTTTTTTAATTAATAAATATAATCAAAAACTAAATTCCTAGAATTCTTCTCCCCTCCCTATCTTTGGCTGGAAGATTGATTTTGGCTAAAAAATGTTGTTTCTTCTTTGCTTATTTATGCTATGCAGTCCTGCCCCCTCCCTAAGACCCTGTTTGTGAGTTTTTAAAACCAGGGAAAGGAGACGAAAGTTGAGAAAAAAATGTAATTTTTCTTAGAAATTCTGTCTTTGTGAGTTTTTTAAGTCAAGAAAGTTCAGGAGTTTCCTTTAGACAACAGAGTAGGAAAGCTGAAGGAAAGAAAAATGGGTTTAATGAATTTATTTTAATTATGTAGTTACCCTTACTTGTAAAACATAAGCATTAAGCATATTATATTTAGTATGTAAGGGGTACATTTGTAGTAATATATCACAAAATAAAATTCTTTTGATTTCTTTAACGACTCACAAACATAGGATAGAAAAATATTTCTTGCTAAACTCACAAATAAAACTAATGAAAGTTATTTTTGTAACATTTTAATCAAACATCGGTTAATATGGATATTTGGATGTATAGTATATATAAGAACTCAAGTTGCTATTATTAATATATTCACTTATAATTTTTTGGGAGAGTCTATGATGGACTAAGATGATCTAAGAAGATATTACTGAAAAAATGCATTGGACTTTATTGTGCTATGATTTAATTTAGACTCTGAATTTGACCCAGGCTTTGTGTGACTATGTGTTCAGCCTGACGGGGACGTCATGTATTTAAGTGAAGGAGTTTGTAATACTCCAGTCTCACATCGGTTAATAAGGGATACTTGGATATATAAGAACTCAAGCTACTATCATTAATACATTCAGTCATGATCTTTTGGGTGAACATGTGGTGGGTTAAGATGACCCAAGAAAATATTATTGAGAAAACGCATTGAGCTTTGTGCTATGATTTGATTTAGATTCGGGATTTGATCCAAATCGTTACATTTTTGTAATATTCCAATTCCACATTGATTAATATAAGATATTTCTATCGATTAATATGAGATATTTGAACATGAGATATTTGAATGTATATATAAAAACTCAAGTTGCTATTATTGAGAAAACTTACAACTTTCTTATTATTTTCTAGACTGAAAAACTCATACACAGAGAATAAAAGTGTCGTTTATTCTCGATATGTTACAACTTTCTTATCATTTTCTAGACTAAACAACTCACAAACAGAGCATAAAAGTGTAGTTTATTCTCAATAAAATTATGCGATGTTCTGATGCGGGGTCATGCTTCAAACTAAGAAATTTCACAACCTTAATTGGGAGACAGTTTATACTTCTAAAAAGGCTTGGGGGTTCGTCAAACAGCACGTAATAATATAGCCTTTTTTATGAATCTTGTTCGGAGGATATGGGCTAGTGATAATGATTTATGGGTTCAAATTTTGAAATCCAAACATTTCTCAAATGATGATATTTGGACAGTTAAACATTCTCCAAATGCAAGTGCTACTTGGAAATTTATTTTAAGCTAGGCCAGGGCCAGGTAAGGGTGGGCATCTCAAACGGTTTTTTAAATTTTTCGGACCAATCCGAATTGGCCAGTTCGGGATAAAAAAAATCGATTCGGTACCGGTACAAAAAAATCGGTATATACCAATTTTTCGGTACCGGTTTCGGTTCCGCCTTTTTATGGTTCGAAAAAAATCGAACCGAACCGGTTATACCGATTTTTTTATTTTTTATTTATATTATTATTAATAAATAATTAATAATAATAATAAAACCAATAATAATAATAATAATAATAATAATAATAAAAATAAAATAATAATTATATTAAATTTTAGTTTTATTTGATTTTTACCGGTTCAATCGATACCGGTATCGGTACCGAAATTTTCCTACCTTCGGTTCCGGTTCGATTTGGTATCGGTCAGGTTTGAACCGGTAAAAACCAATTGAACACCCTTAGGGCCAGGGATGATATTAAAAAGCATTTATGCTGGTTAATAGGCAATGGAAATAAGATAGGTTTGTTTCTTGGCAGGGTATGTTTTATAGAATCTCTTTCTAAAAGCTCATTACATGCTACCCTTAACACTATCTTAGTTATTAGTGAGAACCATTTACAATGGAATCTTAATATTTTGCATGAATTGTTTCCAATTGATACTTGTCGTCTTCTAATAAAATCTATACCTCTTCCTTTGGATGCTTCTTATTCGGATAGTCCTGTGTGGCCTTGTATTCTGATAGTTCTACAAAAAAGTATTTAATCTTATTTTATTGATATATCGCATGATAATAAAATTTTATATTAAAATATAAGAAGAAAAATTAAGAATATATATATTTTAATAGATGACGCACCTAATAAATCTTCTGGTTTGAACTGACCGACTGCCGTGGACAAATTCATTAAAAACCAGACGTAAAAATTTAAGGGAAAAGATTAAGGAAAGAAAGTATGACTCACAGGAAAAAGACGGGCTTAAGTGAAGTCACCCACCAACTGATCCATAGCCCGACAACCGAGTTGTTTAAATAAGTTAGTTTTCAGCTTATTTGGGCTCACTAGGATCCATTTAAAGTCAATGGGCTGGTAGGTGATTTGGAACATTATTTAGATCGTCCCACAACGTACCCCCCCCCCCCCCCCCCCCCTTTGAGACTATTTTAAAAGAATGTCTAAAATACAAATTTCTAACAAATCGTGAAAATTATGTTATATTTAGATTAAAGGAATGAAATAGAGAAATAAATAAAACAGAAAGTCGAATAATTTATTCCATACCCCTCTTTTAAGAGATGAGAATGATTTATTTTATTGCAATGAAACAACGAAATACGATTTTTTTATTGTTGCTAATTTGACTCACTTGCTCAAATACAATTTTTTTTATTCAATAAAAATGAGTTATTCTATTCTTATATTTATTTTTTTAATTTAAATGTAACATTAAAATACAAAAGAATTTATAGAATAAGTACCGGACTTTATTCATAGTAGGCCATGTAAGTACAAGGATAAACTAGTTTTTGTGTTTATTTTATACTATTTGACTTATATACTTTTAAATAATTTTTTATGAATACAATATATTTATTATACTTGAAGACATAATTTTGAGAACAGAGGTAATAATTTATTAGATTATAAACTTTCGTTTAATATCAAACGATGCATAATTTTTAAAATGAAACTCGTTATCAGGGAAGTGATTGAACATATAAAAATATAACTCGGTGTTTTTGATCTTCGAGTAAAGGTCATTTAATTGCCATTGCATGGGCTCTCAACTTGTATCCTAAAAAGCGCTTAAACGTGACAAAGAGATTTATATTAGGATTTAATGATTTTTAAGTAAAATTTTAAAATGAATTAAAAGGTTCTGACTCGATTCGTACTCGTTTATGTAAAAGTTCGATTCGAACTCGATTCGAAATATAAACGATTTAAATATGAGTAAAATTTAAAATTCGATAAGTTATTCGAATATCTTCAAATTATAAATTTCTATTGATACTCGGATCATATTTGCTAGAAAAATTCAAACTGTTTGAGCTCGATTTGAGATCGTATTCAACTTAATCATTAAATGAATCTCAAAACAAAAAAACAAAACAAAACAAACTTGTAGAATCATTGGCCTCACAAGGTAAGCTTTATGATGACAGCTATTCCAGTATATTTCACGTCCATAAATGATCGGGAGACTTGCAAAATAATTCATGCCTAAAGCTTAAAGATAAATGAAAAAATTATGCCCTCGTAACTTCTTACTGAAGTTCTAGTAGGGTGGAGGGTAGATTATTGTTTATGTAATTCACTTAAAATTTAATAGTATGAAAATGTATTCATTTTCTTTGCATCTACACAATTTATGAAATTATTGGAATGAAACAAGGGATCTAAAGAAAAACGAACAACTATTAATTCATCGGCTAATATATTTTTAAAAAGTCGAAAACTTAATGATAAGGGTTTTGTGAAATCTTTTAAAATGTTAATGGGTAAAAGATTTGAAGTTGGTTGAATATATTTTTCGAAATAACTTAATCCCTTTTTTGGTAAAACCCACACGAGCAAGTTCTACTATTGTTTAAAAACTAATAATAATAATAATAATAAAAAAAAAATGACCCTTTTGTACTCTTAATTTAAGATCATTTATCTATTACACTATATACTTAAAGAGTCATCGAAAAATTATACAATGCAATACTTCTTACTCCACTTAAGTTAAAAATATACTGCTTTTTTGTATCCTTAAAAAGAAAAAAAATGAGAAATTTCTCATGTACCTCTTCATGCCACTGAAAAGACATTTTAAGGAAATTATTTCTAACTTCTTAGGAAACAACTCCAATTAACTTGTAAAATGTGGATGCTTTTTGAGCGAAGTATAATCCTCTTTTTGAACCCTTTTGCAGCTAATGTCACCAATTTTATTTATTTTTAATTAAAATTTTAAACCATAATTCAAAAGTAATTAAAATAAAACAGACTATTTTAGTAACTTTATAGAAATAAATAAATTGTATATTATTTGTATATACTGTTCAAATATACCACCATTTTTAAAAACTTGATTCTTTTGATGTGTCATATTCATTCTACTTGAAGGTAGTGATGCACAAATGGCTTGAGGCCTGCGGTCCGGCCTTGATCCGGCCTAGGCTCGGTCAGGTCAAAACCCGGCCTGGTCAAGGCCTGACCTGGCCTGAAAACCACGAACATGCCACAGTTTTTTGGCTCAGATCCGGCCTGACCTGACCTGCCAAAAAGTTCGGCCTGGCCCTAGACCTTGCCTGGACTTGGGTCTGGCCTGGTTCACCAAAAACTTGGTCCGGTCTGCAGATTTTCTTTATTTGCTACTTCAATTCTCCCACTGCAGACAAAAACTTCATCTTTGTGACAACTCATTCAATAAATAAAATAAAATTGACGTATTTTAATACGTTCATTCATGCATGTTTGTTTATATACAAATAAAGAAATTCATGAAAACACATTGACTAGTGTAATATATAAAGATTTTCCTTACCTAACTAGCAACCTACATTTCTTACAGATCTTTTATTGCATCTTTATTTTAATAGATACTTAGCGTAACAACTAGAAGTCATTTGTAAAATAATAATAAAAAAGATAATTTTCATTATTGTAATTTGAAAGCTGTAACTTGTAATACATTACTTTTAATTAATACATCAATTAAGTTTAAAATTATAATTAGTGTTTTAATAATATTTAAAATTACTAAAAAAATTGTTTGAATGGATCGAATCGGACTGGACTGGTCTGGCTTGGCCCAAAGTCTGACCTGACTTGCAGGACTCAACAGGTCTCCTTTTTGAGCGTCAAGCTCGGCCCGGCCTGCAGGCCAAAAGTCAAAGGCCCAACCCGGCCTGGTCAACGATCAAGGCGTCCAGGTCGGGCCAGGCCAAGCCGACCTATTGTGCATGCCTACCTCAAGGTATAAAGTTACGGCGGCCTTGGAGATTCCATTTGCCATAGCTAGAAGAGTAATACCATCAACGGTGAACCGCCGTTTAAAGCTGTGCATTTCAAGTAAACAATTGGGCTTCGACTGGGTTGAGGTCCGAGCCTTTTCCCGCCAATCAAAAAGAAACCAATTGAAAATACGGTAGAGACTTGAGAGCTAATAGTCTTTTAGCTGAATAAAATTTTAAGAGAGACTTGATCTAGTCTGCTATAATATTATATGCGGATAAGAGATCAGAAAAAGAAAGATGAGACAATTGCAATGATTCAGCAATCATATTATAATAATAATAATAATTATTATTAGTATTGTTATGGACTTAATTATGATTAATATTCAAATGCTATATATATATATATAGAGAGAGAGAGAAAGAGAGAGAGAGAGAGAGAGAGCTTTACAGAGAGAGAAAGCCGGCTTTTGAATGCCAGTAGCTGCCGGCTTTGGCTGTAGCTGTGTGATCATCAAACATCCAAATCAAACCGTAAACTGATCTTTACTTCTGTACATCATATATATATATATATATATATATATATATATGCATTTGCTCTCTCCAGAATTAGCTGTGGTATGAACGCTTATTCTGCTTAGTATCAGTGATTTATTATCTGCAGAATATGCTTAATTGAACAAACTTAATCAAAAGGTGAAGTGAAGATTATCTGAGGAAACTCGAAATTTCTTATCAATTTATACAATTTTGAGTGTTATAGACTATTTGATTTCTTCTTCAGTACAGTAAGTACTCGAAATTATTACTGTTTGTACTGCAATTTGTTTGTACTGCAATTTTGATTTCTTAGTACCTTGGGTTCAATGGGTTGCAGATAAAATTTAGGATTTTTAATACTTCGACTTTAATTGTTGATTAGAAAGATTTCTTCTCTTTATTGATTCAAGGAAAATTTGCATCTTTATTGATTCAAGGAAAATTTGCATAACCAGATTTATTTGATTAATTTGACCTTATTAGTTACTAAACATATTGTTTGGTTTAGTAAACATATGTATTAGTAGTACAGCAGACATTTAATCATAGGCTCATTGCAGTGGACTTTCTCTATTATTATGTAGGTAATTCCCTTACTGCTAGAAGTAGCTAAATTATATGTATTTTTGTCAGGAATAAATGTAATCTAGGAAGTGAAGCTTTGTACATTAATTGAGAATTCATTTGTTAGTGAATTGTATCACGAATATGGCTTGAAATTATAGGTTTGCGATGGACCAAAAGGATATGGTTAGATTCTTGATCACCACTGTGGGAAGTTTTATTCAAGATCGATTGATTGATAATGAACAAAGAACCCAACAAAAGGAACAATGTGCTGAGAGATTAGCGGCAGAAGATGAAAAAACTGAAGTTCAGTACTCTGATCAAGCGGTGTTGGCCAATTTGGATTGGGGGATGGATGCCCTTGAAGAAGCTATTAACACATCTAATATGGAAACTAAGCTAGCGCGATTAGACCATGCTGAGAAGATGTTGCAAGTGTGTGCTATGTTGAATTCTAGTCAGAAAACTGCTGGGGTTCCTAATTTTTATCTTTCTGCTTGGGCACATCTCAACTTATCATATCTATGGAAATTGCGAAATAATGTTCATAATTCAGTTCATCATGTTCTTGAGATGTTTAGTGTTGACCCTTTCTTTTCGCGGATTGATTTTGCTCCTGATCTTTGGAAAACTTTGTTTCTTCCACATATGAGTTCGATTGTTGGGTGGTACTCGGAGGAGAGACACAGAACTGTGATTGATGTGATTCCTGATTCGGCTGATCTATCCTTCACTGCTGATTTTGATCAATACTTCAATGAATCTTTGCTCTTTTCCGTAAGGCCAGATCAGGCAGAAAAAATGCAAAAACTGGAGCAGCTTTATGGGCAATCATTGGATGAGAATACAAAACTTTATGCAAAATACTACAAGGACTGCATGAACTGTGATTCAACAACTAGCATGAAGGTGATGCCAATGATGCCAATTGTGGAGCCACCAATGACTCCATTGCATGAGGTGAGCCGGTCTATTCCTGATTATGTAAAATTTGGTCCCGTCTTGCCTAAGAGTGCTGGGTTTACTCCAATTCCCAAAGCTAAAGAGAGTTCAAGAGATTCTTCCAGGTTAGTGTCACTTGTATTAGCTTTAAAATTAATATCGATATGAAACAAAATTCAGAATCATGCTTGCTTGTGTTGCATGTTTTTTCTTCCAATACATTCCTGTATTTATTCGTAGTTAATAACACATTTTGCTTCGAGCAGATTTACATTGGCTTCTGCCTCCTCTGGGGACCTAGAGGATTCTACAGTTTGGGATCCTGAAGTAAGAGTTGACACAAAAAGAACATTACAGTAACATTTCTATCTTCAAGTGACAAGTTTGTTTTTATACCTTACTTTTTTTCTGTTGGTTTGCATTGTCAGGAGGGAATACCTGAAGAAGAAGAATATGATTCTGACTATGAGCCTAATGTATTTGTGGAATCTAAAGATAGAGCTCAAAAAGTAGCATCTCATAGTAGCATGAGAAAGAACAAGGATCCTGAGATTGGGTCCAATGTACTCCCAACAAAGGTGAACAGTCAAAAACATTCTCCTAAAGTCTTTACTCCTGTGTATTCCCCTAAAGCTCCTACTCCGAAGACTTCATCTCCAAAACCTGAATTTTATTCTAAAAAAGAACCCTCATCCATGTTGCGACTTTTGTCCAGCCGTGCCACGGATAGCAAAGATTCTGCATCTATGCCTGCTTCTCCATTTCTTAATCAGGAATCAGACACTAGCTCGGGAGACTCGGACAACGAAATGCCAGTATGTTTGCAGTTATATGATTTATTCTATTTCAATTTTATTGCATTTTCTAGTCTTCAATTGCTTCACTTTGACTGAGAATAGCTTACAAGCTTAGTTTCTCAGGAGCTGCCAAAAAGTATCAGGACAACTGTTAGTCACACCCGGAGTATGAGTTATGGGAATTTGAATGGCCAACTCTCAGCGAAAAGGTATCTTCTTTTCCCATCTTGTTTTCTTTTGCAACTTTGTTTATTGCTCTCTCTTCCTTGATTTGTTAATGCCGGCCACCCTCCCAAACAAAGTTCTTCAGAGTATCTTGTTTGTCCCTTAAAGTGCATTTTTATTATTGCAGTTTCTCTAATGATTGTGATGAAGGAAGCCAAAGCAACATTTCTCTCCCATCTTCTGAAAAAATGACTCCTCAGTCAAGACCACCTAAAGATTTTGTTTGCCCCATCACAGGCCAGATCTTTTATGATCCGGTAACACTTGAAACGGGTCAGACATATGAAAGAAAAGCCATTCAAGAATGGATGAAAAGAGGAAACACTACGTGCCCCATCACGAGACAGCCCATATCTGCAAATCCATTGCCCAAGACAAACTATGTCCTGAAGAGACTAATCACTTCTTGGAAAGAGCAGCATCCGGATCTTTCCCAGGAATTGTCATACACTGAAACACCAAGAAGTTCCTTCAGTGCTCCTTCAAAAGAGACTCCACCAGAGTCTACCCCATCTAGGACAATTAGCCTTCGTACTCAAAGGAGTAGTGATGATTATAACAACCATAAACCGCTAAGATTTGCACGAGCTGCTACCTCAACCTCACCAACCAGTGTGATATCTCAAGCTGCTGTTGAAACCATTATAAATGGGTTGAATCCTTATATCTCGTGTCTCTGTACTTCCGAAGATTTAAAAGAATGTGAAGCATCTGTTATGACAATAACCGGAATATGGAAGGACTCAAAAGGTGACGCAGGGCTTCATGCTTATCTATCCAATCCAACTATAGTAAACGGTTTTGTAGATATACTATCAGCTTCTTTGAATAGGGAAGTTTTAAGAACATCAATTTATATTCTCTCTGAGCTAATATTTCCTGATGATAGAGTTGGAGAGATTCTTACGGTAGATTCAGATTTTGAAATCCTGGCTTCACTACTTAAAAATGGTCTTGCTGAGGCTGCTGTTCTGATATACTTGCTGAAACCGGCATTCTCTCAGCTTTCGGCTCACAACTTTTTGCCCGCCCTTATCCAAATCATTTCAAACAAAACTGAAGATTCAAATGACCTTGATTTAGTGATGGATCCTAAGGATGCAGCAATAGCATTGCTTGAGCAGGTTTTAGTGGGAGAAGATGAAAGCAACAGATCCCTCAATGCTATGAGCATTATATCTGAGAATGGGATTCCCGCGTTGCTTAAATGCCTAGATAGGATGGATGGACGACACTCCATTGTATCCATACTTTTGTGCTGTATCCATGCAGATAGGAATTGCAGGAACTTAATAGCGAGTAGAATTGAGTTATCTCCTGTGCTTGAGCTATTTCATGCTGGAAATGATAATGTGAGAGGCATGTGCATAGATTTTCTATCTGAGTTGGTTCAATTGAATAGGTAAATGCCCTTTTCTCTATTTTCTTTGCAATTTATTGCCATTTCCACTCCAACAATCTTACAAGTCTAGCATCAAGTGAGCGAAACTTCTGATTTATTGCTTACCTAACAATTTTATTTGTTTTAAAAGGAAATTAGAAATACCTTAATCATCACCAGAATTATAACAAAACAACAGTAAATACTTCAAGAGCCCAACGTATTTATATATAATCTTGTTAAATACTAATTCTACTACTAAGGACTTATTAAAATACTATAGTTATACCCAAATTCTACAATTATGATGACATATTGCTGACATCAATAATAGTATAAAAGTTAGGAACACTATACTCACTGATTATCTGTATATCTTCCAGTAGACCTCTTTTTTCTTCTCCTATTAAGAATCAAAAGCAATCTTAGCTTGCTTTTCCTATGTAAGGTATTATACTTCACATACAACTGTAAACATGCTTGTTCAACATAAATATGTTCCGTTGTTCTACCTTCTCTAATATCCTAAGTACTACTACCAACATTGTCCCGTTGTTTCAGGAGAACATTGTCCAACCAGATTTTACAGATAATTAAGGATGAGGGAGCATTTAGTACGATGCACACTCTTCTTGTCTATCTACAAATGGCTCCAATGGAACAGCAACCTTCAATTGCTATTCTTCTGCTTCAGCTTGATCTCCTGGTTAGCCCGAATAATGCTCTTAATCAATTACAACAGTGATATTTCTACTGAATAAATATTAAACCAAGCAGTCACCAAATTATTTTTAAAAGGATTATTTGTTTTCCTTTTTTTAGATTGAGCCTCGAAAAATCAGCATTTACAGAGAAGAAGCAATAGACTCACTAATTGAAGCACTTCACAGAAAAGACTTCCCTAATTCTCAAATTATGGCTCTTGATGCCTTGTCATCTCTTTCCGGGCGCCTAACTGTGTCAGGAAAGTCCTGCACCGAAGCTTGGTTACTGAAAACTGCAGGATTTGATAAACCTTATAATGCTTTGTTAAAAGCAGAGAAGCTCAAAGCATATGATACTGAATTGACTGAAACAATGGTATGCACTTGCAGTGCATTTGGTTTCTTTTATAGCTTGTTTCTATCTATTTTGTCAATATTTGAAGTTTATAATGCTACCGAATTTAGGAAGAGGAAGAAAAAGCTGCAACTTCGTGGGAGAAAAGGGTAGCTTTTGTACTTTGCAACCATGAGAAGGGCATTCTTTTCAAAGCTTTGGAAGAATGCTTCAAGAGTAATTCCATAGAGATGGCAAAGCCATGCCTTGTCATCGCCACATGGCTCATCTACATGCTTTATAATCTTCCTGATACAGGAGTCAGAGACACTGCTCGCAAGTGCTTACTCGACCAGTTCATTAATGTACTACAATCATCAAAGAACCTTAAGGAGAAGATTTTGGCAACCCTTGCTTTGGGAGGCTTCATAAATGATCAAGGTAAAGTTAGTCTTGGATTGGAATTGATACTACAAACGTCCAAAGTGCTATTTCACGAGGTTGTAAAACTCGTTTTTCACTTTTTGAAGGTGCGGTTGGTGAACTGGGCGTGTATGCCAAATGCATGTACAAAACGTTAAGAAAGCTTAAGAGGAATTCTGTGATGGTCACTGATATACTGAAAACTTTGATGAACTTGCCTTCTGTCAATGCAGTGAGTATTAATCATGCATACTCTTGATCAACATCAAATCACAGAGAAATTATTCATAAATAAATATATACAAGTACAATCTTAATGATTTGAGTTTCAGGCAGAAATGTGGTCTTGTGCTGAAGGGCCCGAGTTAGATTCAAGCATGAATGGTGAGGTTCTGGCTTTGCTTCACATAAAAGGTCGAGTCATTAGCAGCCATTCTGATGGAACCATAAAGGTATGGACCTAAAACTCTATCTTCGTGTGTGTAGATAAGTACGCTAATGCAATATATTTATTTCTATACATCTAAATTTTTCTTGTGTGGATTTATAAATGGTTATTTCCTAATGTCTATATCCTACTTCAGCAGTTATAGAGTTTATAGTCACCTCACTTGTTAAGACTGCGATTTTATCCTGTTTACAGGTTTGGGATGCTACTAAGAGGGTTCCAAGGTTGATTCAGGAAGTGCGTGAACACACAAAGGCTGTGACATGCCTCTATGTACCATCTTCACGTGACAAACTATATAGTGGTTCCTTAGACAAAACAATTCGGGTAAGCTGTATGATGTTTTGCTTTGCATTACGGTTCTAGGATGATAAAGTGAAATATCACAAAAAGAAGAAAATAGAAATGTGAAGGCCCTCATTGCACTTTCCTTCAATCTCTACATAATATGAGAAAGAATTTACCAAAAAAATAAAAAATATGAGAAAGTGGTTGCATAATAATGAGTTTCCAAAACTCTCTGAGCAGAATGTTTGGAGGGATGCGTTTATATTTATGTTCCCTCAACTTTGGAGATTGCTTCTGTAATTTATAATATTTGGATAAGATTCTTTGTTTATAAACCATTAGATGAATTAAAGGGTAACATTTGAATTGAAGGAAAGCATCCTGACAAAAATCTTCTTGGAACATTATGAAGTTTTACGGTGGTCCCAATGCATTAATAAAAAAGTAGTACTCAACCATTATGCCGATCTTTCAGAGTACAACAAAAAATGCATTCCAAGACCTCACATTGATATACCAAATAGACTGATAAACACTGGAGATTGTGCTTGCAATAATGAAGTCTTTTCTACATTGAATCTTCTATTTTCTATTAATATTCATTTCCTGTACAAGTATGTTTGCTACTTAAATTAGTGAGAAAGCATGTTAAACAGCTAATCATTTGTCTGTACAGGTCTGGGCAATCAAACAAGAAGAAATTCATTGTGTTCAGGTTCACGATGTAAAAGAGGCGGTGCTTGAGTTGATAGCAAACAACAATGTCGCATGCTTTGCCCCTCAAGGAACCGGAGTAAAGGTTAGGGCTCTTTAACTCTTCTCTAATAACATATGGTTCCTGGGAGAAAAAGTTTGCTCAATATGATATCTTGGCAGGTCTATAATTGGTCAGGAGTTCCAAAGCATATTAACTTCAACAAAACCGTCAAATGCTTTGCCATGATAGGCGATAAACTCTATTGCGGTTGCACTGCTTACAGTATCCAAGTAAGCTTTTTTCTGCAATGTCTTCAAAAACTGTCGTTTTGATCAAAATCATAGCCAACCGTTCACCACAACTCCCAAAAATTGATTATAACATGATTTGAAAACATGATATAAATTCTAATACAAATGAGGCTAACAATTCTTTGTCCTGAAAAATATGATCATCAATGACAGGAGGTAGATTTACTCAAGCATACATCAACCGTGTATTATTCTGGTGCAAGAAAATTGTTGGGGAAACAAATTATACAGTCTTTACACATTCACGACGGCCTACTCTTTGCCGGAGGTTCTTCAGTTGACGGGGTTGCAGGAAAGGTAAGAAGCATCACCGCGTCATAGTTTTTAAACATTAGAGCTCAAGAAGTTTGAAGTGTTGTTAAAATGGTAACCAAAGCAAATTTGCATGTGGCAGGTATTCTCTCTCTCCACTAAGGCAGTAATCGGATCACTGACAACTGGATTTGATATTCATTGCATAACTGTAAACAATGACTTCATCTTTACGGCCACGAGGTTCGGCACCATTGAGGTATGGTTAAAAGAGAGAGTTTCAAGAGTTGCTTCCATTAGAATGGGTAGTGGAGGAAATGCAAAAATCACATCCTTGACATCGGATAGGGATGGAGAAATGCTTTTTGCTGGCTCCTCTGATGGCAAAATCCAGGTGAGAATCAAAACACATAATTTGACAAAATAGTGAAATTTTTAAAGATCTTAATGATTGTCCTAACAACCTTCTTAATGCTGCCTGCAGGCTTGGATCCTGGATTGAAACAACATAGACTAGTGCATTCTTTGTTTTTTTGTTCTTGTAAAACAAACATTATGGTTACACCTTCTTACCATTTTTTCTACAGCTGTTCCATCAACATGTTTATTATAATTTCGGAGGTTCCCTCATGTTCAATTGGCTTAATTGAGTTTTCTGGCTATATTAGATTTGCAAATCTTTTCCGTGAATTGTGATGGCTATATTAGTTCCCTTCATGTTTTTCTGGCTATTTTTTTCTCCAGTTGTTCCATCAGCATGTCTATTATAATCTTTGCTGTGTCTTTTTGTTTAGTAATTCTTTGGTCAGTAAATTTATACGGGATAAGCAACTGCTGCCTTGTGCATGTTGTTCAGCCACGGTTGTGAAAGTTGAACTCTGGGCTACTGGTTGCTGAGAATTTGGGAGGTTGAATGCATTTCAATTAAAAGAGATTTAATGATTTTTGGTACTCACTATCTTATATAGTTTGAATGGCAAATGAGGGTCGTTAGGGTTTAGAAGTTTCGCATTGGACTGGACCTTGGCCGGACGTCCTTCCTTCCTGGACAGAGAATGCATATTTGTTTGCCCCAATTATGAGTATTTTAATTCAACTGTAATACTAAGCCATTTATCATCCAATGCCTGTCCACGTTTGTAACCGTTTAAATCCAATATAATTCACCATTATTTAGACCTTTGGGTAGTTAATTATAGAGAACTCTTATTTTCGTAGTGATTTTTGTTATTTTCACATACGAGTCTCATTTTTTACTTATAGCGACGATTTTAAAACAGTCACTATATACCTATGACTACACTTTATATGTTAACACCGTCGCTACAGGTAAAAAATCAGACCTACATGCGAAAATAATAAAAATCACTGCGGAAATATCAGTTTCCTTAATTATAATTTCATGGATTATAATCTCATCACTGCTAATTTTAAGATTAAATAGTTTTAATCACATGTTTGTTTAAAATAATATTATTTATAGAATAACTTAAAATAATTATATGTTATGTTTGTTTTTTGTCTGGAATTATTTAAATGATTTAATAAAAACTATCTTTACTAGATATGAATAGAATAAGATACATCAATCATTTTTTAAATGAGAAAAGTTAATTTTGCCTATAAATTTTTAATCACAAATGGTAAAAATTATAATATTGGATTAATTATTGTATTAAATAGTCTCTTATTTTAAGTCATTTTGTTATCTCTAGATTAATAATCTCAAGTTTAACTTTTAAAATAAATAAAGGACTTAAGATTAATAATAAGATGTTAAGCGTTATCCTTATAAAGAAACATGGCATACAAACATGACATTGACTTCTAATCTTATTTTTCTAGAAATTACCATGTCTTATTTATTTATTTTCCTTTTATTTATTTATTTATTTTTTAAATTATATTTCTGTTAAAGATTCTCACATCCAAACCACCGAAGGCGCTGAGTTGATCGATTCTGTTCTCGACGTTGTTCGCAAGGAAGCTGAGAATTGTGATTGTTTACAAGGTAATAATATACACAAGGATTTTTATTGTGATGAGTAACGCGATTATGTGGCTAGCTTCTTTGATTTAGTTAATATCTGTTGTATCTTTGGTGTTAGAAGGTGTAAGGCCCTAATTGGATAAATGCATGGGACTAGAATATATGGATTAACATATAAAAAGCACTTAAAATGTAAAAAAGTGGAAGACGCATTATAATTTGATGATATAGGTACATATCGATATCTGAATGTATTTCAAATCATTCAAATCCATCCATTTGAAGTTTATCAAATCTGCCTCACTCTATCTTTGTTATTATATGTCCATCTAGCATATCACTCCTTGACAAATGCCAAATTAATTAACATTAAATCCTTAAATGTTGATGCAACCTAATTGTGTTTGGGATGTCTCATCTTCAAGATCTGTGTAGTTTTTCTGAAACTCGTTTAGAACCTTTGGAATTGAATTGAGAATGTTTCAGCTTTGCTTGATTTGGCTTTAGTTCTTATCGACTAGCACATTGTTCGGAGTCGAATTCTTTTGTTTGGTGTGAAGTATATAAAAGATAGTTTATCTACAGTTATTCCCTTTACGCTTATGGAACAATATGGTTAATTGTAGTAAGGTAGAATGTTTTGAAATAAAATCTGGTTTTCATGAATTCCCAACATTTATATTAGTTTCTGATATACGAATCCCTTCTAAATTGAAATTTTGAAAACAGTCCAGTATTTTCGGAGAATTCGGGGATACAGTGTAGAACATTATTTTCTATTGCTATGTACTTTTCAAACAATAATATTTAGAGCTTTTCTGATCTGTTTGTTTGGCATGCTTGAATCCTTAAATTTTATTATTAGAAACAAACAACTAGATCTTGTTATTGATTATTATTGTTTCTTTAGAATTTCATTAAGGCCATATGCTATATGCCAATTTAAATGTAGTTTTCGATTTGAGTTATGACTGAGCTGACCAGCTTGTGAATTTCTGGTTAGCTTAGTTGGACACTTTAGTTTGGCCTGGCAGCCTAGCCATATAATGTGCTTTGTATAAAAGAATGGCCCTCATTATATTTGAATGGTAGTCTCCTTTTTATAAAGTGCAGACTTTTAAGAGGTAAGTCATAATTTTATCCGTACCTTTAAAATATTTAGCTATTGGCACCACTGTATTATACCAATTGTGATCGAGTGTCATAGATGTTAAATCTAGTATTGTCAACCCATTTTCTTTTTTTTTGCTTTACAATTTCTCATGAACAAGAGTTGTGGTGTATATGGATTTTTTGTTGTTGCTAAATGTGTATATGGCTTTGCCCGGATCTGATTCCATTTGACAGTTGTTAAATGTGGTGCTTGATTATTTGACAAACCATTAAATGCAGGTGTCATCAACCTTGCCATTGTGAAGTGATTTCTTGTTTGAAATAATGAACTGACTGTAAAGCTGCGGCCGGGTGATTTTATTTTGCTGAGCTGATGATTTCACTAACGTGATTATAGGATGTGATAAAGTCTAAGCTTCTGCTTAGTTGATCCGATACTAGTTATGACATTGTACTCTTATTTTATATGTAAATTATGTATGGTATCTATCATTACTGTTGCAGTGTTGCTCATTTTTATTCATGGGCGTATATGTTGATGTAAACTTACTATGTATGTGAAGATAGTATCAATTGTATGCTAGAAAAATATTTAAACATATTTTCAATCCAATAGATATTAGAAAAGTCTCAACTGTGATTTTGTATCATATCATTTTTTAGCTCTTGGGAAAAGATGATTGTGGAACTATTTTGTTTTGTTGATCAGTAAGATAATATCTTGTATTGGTCTAATGCGGTTGATTTGTCTTCTGTTTCCCTCATTTATGGGCCAGGTTTCCAGGTGTGCCACTCGCTTGGTGGAGGCACAGGATCTGGTATGGGAACTCTCTTGATTTCAAAGATAAAGGGAGGAATATCCGGACAGAATAATGCTCATGTTCTCTGTTTTCCCTTAGCCAAAGGTATTTGACACGGTTGTGGGACCATATAACGCAACACTCTGAGTGCACCAGCTCGTGGAGAATGCTGATGAATGCATGGTGCCTGACAATGAATCATTATATGACATTTGTTGACCTTGAAGCTCAGCACTCCAAGTTGTGAGTATCTATTACTAGCTATTAGGTAGTATGATATTTTGTACTGTTATTTTACTGACTATCAAGGATTCCCTTCTCATTTATCTCTGTAACCATGAGTGGTGTAACATGCTGTTTAAGATTTTCTGTCCAACTAAACTCAGATCTTAGAAAGCTCGTCGTAAACTTGATTCCATTTCCACGTCTGCATTTCTTCATGGTGGGTTTTGCCCGCACTTCACATGGATCGCAACAATACATTTCCCTCTCCATCCCCGAGCTGACTCAACAAATGTGGGATGCCAAGAAAATGATGTGTGCAGCTGATCCATGTCATTGGTGCTACCTGATGGCTTCAGCCATGTTTAGGGGGAAAATGAGCACCAAGGAAGTAGATGAACGAACAGATGATTAACATGCAAAATAAGAATTCATCTTACTTGTGGAGTGGATCCCTAATAATGTGAAGTCTATCGTGTGTGATATTCCACCCACAGACCTGAAGATGGTATCCACATTTGTGGGGAACTCCACTTCAATTCAAGAGATGTTCAGGAGAGTAAGTGAGCAGTTCACAGCCATGTTCCGGCGCAAGGCCTTTTTGCACTGGTATACTGGGGAGGGAATGGATGAAATGGAATTTACCGAGGCCGAGAGCAACATGAATGGTTTGGTGGCCGAGTACCAGCAATACCAGGATGCTACCGCCGAGGATAAGACTATGAAGATGATGGCGCGGAGGAGCAGCAGCTGTTGGAGGGCTAAAGTGGCAGTCAGTTGCATTATAAACGAAGCACATGTTTGATACTCCAGCTTCCATGTTATTTTCTACCTTACTCTGTGGTTGTTGCTTTCCTTTTCTCTCCACTTGTTATATCTTTGCTCCTGAAGTTGTACCTTATTCGTCCCTTATTTTGTTTAACACTATGTGGTCATTTAGATAAGTACTTATACATAGTCTGGACATGAGGTGATGGGGGTGCACTTTACACTTTCATGCGTGCATCATTAGAAAGCTCCTTGGGTTCTTACGCAATATACTCCTATGTATGTTTGGTCTTTACATAGCCGAGACTGGATATGAATCAGCGTCCGTAAAAGTAAAACTATTGTGCGGAGGAGTAGCCCACGCTTAATCTGTCGCCCATTATCCCATCATGTATACTCCCTTGATTTTCCTCTTAAAGAAAATAAGGAATCCTCAGGACTATCACGCGAATTGAACTTTAACTCACATAAGTATTATGCGGATTGGACTTTAACTTATTAAAAGTCTTACCGCATACAATTATGTGATAGGATTTTCTTCTGCCTCGTATTTATTCTCCCTCCTTCATCTGCATCTTCATCTTTACTTTCACACTATGCGGATTGTGTAGGCTAATAATTTTACAAATTCAATTTCGTTCTGGAAGAGGAATTGATATATAGTTATTAATTACTTGAATCCCTTGATGTTGGTGAACTCAAGCTTCTCATTGATGGTGTTATCTTGGTGATTGGTTAGAGGGAAAAAAATGAGGAATCACAAACAACCTAAGACAACATTCTATGAGCTTTAGGGTGGCTACATTCTCCGCACCGACAAATCTCATGATGATCACTCTCAATCTTTATTAACTAAGAAGTGACCTTTAATTTAAACAATGATCCGACACCACGGTTGTTGAGCCGTTACTATTGGAAGTCAATCAGCTCCTCTGCAACACTCACAAGTCAAGACGAAGACGAAGGAGAGTAGGGAAAGAGAATAAGGGAGAAGAAAAAGACAAAAAAAGACGGTGAAGATTGTAGTTTTCATACGGAATATGTAATTGATAGCTGTCGGATGGAAAAACTACTCATATTTTATGTGGATCAAGTTCCGCAAAATAATTTATTATTATTCTAATAATTGTATTGTGAATGAATTTTTTATTCACATTTTTAAGTCATACTTTACATAAGTTATGCATGGACAAGTGCCTTTTCTCATTTCTATATCCTTTCATTTTTTATTTATATTTCCTTTAGTGGTTATAGCTTCCAAAACTTCACAAATTGCTGTAATTGTCATCAAATAATATATATATATATATATATACAACTGTATAATGCACAATCGGTTATGACGATAATTAATTTTTTTAGGCTACGACGACGATTCAATTTTTTTGGACTACGACGACGATTCAACTCAATCGGTTATGACGATAATTAATTTTTTTAGGCTACGACGACGATTCAATTTTTTTGGACTACGACGACGATTCAACTTTTTTGGATTACAACGAGTATTCAACCGTCGTCATAATTATTTCTAGTGTATGAGCCATTGTCCAAAAAAATCGTCGCCATAACCAACTGTGCATTACACAGTTATATTTATATATACAGTTATATATATATATATATATATATATATATATATATATATATATATATTTTAATCATTCTTCTTCTTTGCCTTGTGTAGAGTAGCTTATCCTCGAAATTGACTCTCACATTGTCATCCATCCCGGTGAATTTAAGGCCGGAGGATTACTTTTTCACAAGACCAGTTTAAGCCTATCCTTAATCAGATTAATTTCAGTCTTGATTCATACTAGATTACTTATCGCCATCAGCAGAAGGGCAGATCGCCTCGTACGAAAATTGGGTTTTCAGAAGTTCAATTTACAGATATTGAAACTGTATAATCAAACTAAAAAAAAACACAAGAATGCGTCATACAGATTAAATCTAGAGCAAAAATAGGAAAAAATAAACAAATGAAAGAGGAATGACTATAATATATATATATATATATATATATATATATATATATATAGAGAGAGAGAGAGAGAGAGAGAGAGAGAGAGAAGAGAGACGCATCAGAGTCATGGAAGTATGAGGAATAAACATTGATCGCCTAAAATTAGAGCGAGCTTCTCATAATCCGGTATAATCCTCGTCATTTGCATATAAAAAAATTCGAAGGCAGAACCATAGACTACAATAATACATCTTGTGCCGCCACAAGTCCTAAGCTACAATGCAACTGATAAGGCTAGTTGCGATTATTTATAGGCACCATCCAAGCCCTAGGTCCCCAATTTGGAGTTTTCAAAGTACATAAAACTGACTGAAGGAGAAAAACACTTGTAAGCTACATATATAAATAAAGTAAATTGATATTTTTACATAATTTTTTAATATTTTTATATAAAAAGTATAATTATAGATCTATAACGTTATAAATTTATAGCGATAATTTATATATGAAAATATTAAAAAATTATGTAAAAATATCACTTCCCATAAATATATAATATTGATAAAACTTCATATTTTTTTACTTTTTACAAAAAAAGTCTCGTAAAAAACTTTTAAAAAAAATAAAATATATTTATTATAATTGTATTTGTAAAATATCTTATTGTTAAAACTTAAGCGAATCACATTAAAATATATTAATTTAATTCGATTAACATATTTAAATGTACAAATATCATCACCCTAATTAAATTTATTTTGATAATTAGTTACAAATGGTTAGTTAGTGGAAGGATAAGGTGTAGCATGACTCCCCTAGGCCCTAGTGGGTGAGTAAAATAAGGACTCTATTATCCATAAGTACGGATATCAATCATATAACTTCTCAATATACAGTGGAATAAGGACTCTACTTGTATCACTCTCTTATAATTTTCTCTAGCGAAATTTTATATAGGAGAGTAGTATACACATACACAGTTCATACACTGTTCCTCTCTTATTTAATGACAAGAATGGGTGCTTTATGTTGTCAATTAATTATATACCGTTGAGAATCCAAACCCTACAGTCCCCTTCTCCAGCGAACCTTAAAAAACGAACTAAAGACGAACCGTCGTCTTTGGTATCTATAGCGACGGTTCGACCCGTCGCCATAGCCATGCACTTTATGACGACGGGTCGAACCGTCGCCATAGATACCAAAGACGATGGTTCGTCTTTAGTTCGCTTTTTAAAGTTCGTTTTTGAAAATTTTCCCCAAACCCTATTATGTGAGTTTGCTTCTCTTTATTCAACTTTTTTTTTTTTTTTCAATTTTGGATAGTAAGACTGATCAAAAATAGCAAAAATTGAATAACTCGTATTCTTTTAACTGATTTTTTTTGGTATTCGGGTATATTGTATATTCGGTTATAACGGTATTTGGTTTCGTTTTTAGTTTTAAATATGAAAATTAGACTATTTGGGTAACCGATTAATTGAATTAAAAACTTTAAAAAAATGATATTTTATTTTTAGTTAGACGTTGTCTTATAAATTATATATTTATGTATTGTGAATTTGAAATTATTAAACTAGTTAATGAATTATTATGGTTGTGAATTATTATTAAATATTGTTTGAAATTTTTTGTGCAAAATTTGAAATGATTTTTTTTTTTGGTAAAAATAAATTTATATTTTGGTTATATACTGAATAATCTAATAATATAATTCGGTTAGTATATATTTTAGATACTTATTCAAATAGTAAAATAATAAGAAATTCGGTATTCGGTTATAAGACAAATTAGATGTGACGCCCCCAAATCTGGGCCCACACAGCCCAGACTTGAGTCGTCAAAAGACTACAACAAAATTATTATAACAAAGCACAACGTACAACAATACAATGTATAATAATACACAACTAAGTCTTCACTATTATTGCCACACTATTTTACAACATGTGAAGACTATGATAGCTAATCCTCGGACCCTCACTCCATTCCCCGGCTAGACCCCATTACGTTTTCATCTCCTGTTGAAAAACAATGGAACAAAAGAAAGGGTGAGCTCAAATAGCCCAGTAAGAAATATCATGACTAAGATAATGACGAATAAATTATCATTAGCCTTCAACAGTTGAGTTCTTGATAGAATACAATAGACTATAAGGTTTATATCAAAAACTGCAGTTAAATTCTTAAACAACGTTCAGATCAATAATAGCAGCGGAATGAGCAATCTTTTAGAAGAATAATGCAGACTATAATGTCCACTCGGTTCTCTTTTTAGGAAAAACATCATCAACTTTTATCATCTGAAATACCATTAGTCAAGATAATACAATTCACAGTTCCTGATTATAATCATGCAGATCAACAGTTCATCTTTGCACTACGGGCCAAATAGAACATTCACCACGTGCCATAAAAGACACCGAACAGATGTATCGCCTTTAACCTAGTATATCGCCTTTAACCTATCATTTGTTCAACAATTATACCACATCTGTGCCCCCGGCCACAGATATTCACAACAGCTTGATTCTTGATGATTAATACAAATAACAGTGATACAAATGATGAACAGAAGAACAGGATAAACAATAAGTATCAGAAGTTTACTTTGTGCAGATTCAAATAATGTCCAAATTGCCAACATGATGTGGAGTGAAAAAAAATGATATTCAAGATCCACAGTTCAGAATAACGGTTACAGTTCAATAGAAAGGTTCACGTAAAATAGGAAGGTTCAGTTGAAATAATGAAGTTCATCTATTATGGAACAAACAATATTTTCAGGAATTATAGAAGCAATAGTTCCATAATAAATTTCGATTTAGGAGTATGAAAGAAAATAATATCCCTTACCGTAGCAGGTTTGATTAACAAAAGGTGAAGGAAATTAATACAAAGGGTTATTCACCAACAGGCGATAATCCGCACCGTAAGGTTATTCCCACAATTTAATAAAAATTGAATACGAATAGTCATTCACCAAACAGGCGATAATCCGCACCGTAAGGTTATTCTCAGAGATTAATAAGGAATGAATACGAAAGGTTATTCACCAACAGGCGATAATCCGCGCCGTAAGGTTATTCCCATAAATTAATACATGGAAATAAATAGCACATCTTATGAGTAAGAAAGAAACGATATTATTTTCGAGAATACAATAATGATAATCCCTTACCGTAGTAAGTTTAAATAATAGAATATGAAAGAAGATGATATTCCTTACATTAATACGTGACTGAATGAGGTTGATTAACTTGAACAGTACACGTACACTTATAGATCTTCACAAATACTCAAGATGACTTAAGTACACTTAGAGAGAACTTTCACAAGAAGTATTTAGAGAGAGAAAGAAAGAACAAGTAAGAAAGTTTATGAAAAATCCTTAAGTTAAGGCTTCTATTTATAGCCAAAAATCTTATCATAACCAAGATTTTCCAATTTAATCCAAACCGTTCATTTCATATCACCTAACTTTATATTATAAACAAATAACTTTATTAATTCAATTATTCAACAATAATTCACACTTTAATCTATACCATTCATTTCATATCACCTAACTTTATATTATAAACAAATTATTCAACAATAATTCCCACTTTAATCTACACCATACATTTCATATCACCTAACTTTATATTATAAACAAATTATTCAACAATAATTTACACTTTAATCTACACCATTCATTTCATATCACCACCTAACTTTATATTATAAACAAATTATTCAACAATAATTTACACTTTAATCTACACCATTCATTTCATATCACCTAACTTTATATTATAAACAAATAACTTTATCAATTCAATTATTCAACAATAATTCTCACTTATTCATTATTATGACTAATTGTTATAAATACAGTATAGTTAGCTTTCTGTGTTAGATATCAAGTCAATTAATTAATGAAATACAACTGTTTAAATAACACCGTAATAGAGATAACAATAATGCAGAAAGTATGTAAAAGAAAAATACGTTACTGTGGCATGACAATTATTGATTCAATAATGTGAATTACTGTGCATATGTTACTGTGACAATTATTAGGTTCAATAATTTAAAAAAACAGTGCAGCAACAATTATTGAATTGATAATATAAAATATTATGCAGTGACAATTATCGATGAAATGATGCGTAGCAGTTACGGTGTCAATTATCAGACCAATAATATGAGACACTATGCAATACCGTGTGTTACTGTAGAGTACCGTGTGCTACAGAAAATACCATAAACTACCGTATGCTACTATTCTTTTATCACTGGTATTTTAACAATTCCGTTGACTATTTTTATTTAAAAAGGTTATTTCTATCGTTTTCTATATCCGACAAATATTCCGTTGTGGGGTCCACCAATAATTTATTATTTCGGCGCCGTCGTACGGCACGAATATTCCCCGACCAAACGAATATTCCCCGACAAAGTGAATATTGTCCGACAAAATATAATTTGCACATAACATCCTTAACTTTTAACTTTATCAATTTAACTACTTACTGTTTCAGAAGAAAAATTAAATATATAACGAAAAATTAAATTTTGTATTTCATAAAATTCGGGGTCTTACAACCTCCCCTCCTTATGAAATTTCGTCCCCGAAATTGACGTACCTGGCATATCGAAGAGATAAGGATACTTAGATTTCATCTCAGATTCTAACTCCCAGGTCATTTCCTCAGTATCTTGGTTCCTCCATAAAACCTTAACTTGAGGTATAACCTTTGAGCGTAGGATCTGCTCCTTCTTATCCAGGATCTTAACAGGTACCTCCTCGTATGTTAAATCCTCTGCTATAACGTCTGGTTCTAAATCAATGACGTGGTTCGGGTCCTTCACATATTTACGTAACATAGATATGTGAAAAACGTTATGGATGCGAGGCATACTGGGTGGTAGGGCTAGTCTATAGGCTACGGTTCCTATTCGATCGAGGATTTCAAATGGGCCAATAAATCGAGGGTTGAGCTTTCCTCTCTTTCCGAATCTCGTAACCCCTTTCCATGGAGAAACACGTAAAAATACATGATCTCCGACGTTGAAACTTTCGTCTCTCCGATGAAGATCAGCATAACTCTTTTGTCGTTCTTGTGCGGTCTGTATTCGTTGTCGGATCATTTGGATCTTTTCTGTTGTCAAGCGTACCAACTCGGGTCCCAACAATTTTGCTTCGCCTACCTCATTCCAACATATTGGAGAGCGACACTTCCTCCCATACAAAGCCTCGAATGGAGCCATGCCTATACTTACTTGGTAACTGTTGTTGTAAGAAAATTCCACCAATGGCAAGTATTTATCCCAACTTCCTTTGAAGTCTAATACACAAAGTCTCAAAAGATCTTCGAGGGTCTGGATCGTCCTTTCTGATTGTCCGTCCGTTTGAGGATGGTATGCAGAACTAAAACGTAGTTCAGTGCCCATAGCTTTTTGTATACTGATCCAAAAGCGTGAAGTGAATCTAGGATCTCGATCAGAAACTATGGAAACTGGCATGCCATGCAATCTCACGATCTCATTTATGTACATACCGGCAAGACGTTCAAGTGAAAAGTTTTCTCGTATAGGTAAGAAATGAGCGGATTTGGTCAATCTATCTACAATGACCCAAATTGCATCTAAGCCTTGAGAAACTTTGGGAAGACCCGTCACGAAATCCATATTGATGTGTTCCCACTTCCATTCGGGAACCTCAAGTGGTTGTAATGGACCCTTAGGTACTTGATGCTCTGCCTTGACACGTTGACAAGTTAGGCACCTTGAGATAAACTCTGCAATCTCCCTTTTCATATTATTCCACCAAAATGTATGTCGAAGATCTCGATACATCTTGGTACCTCCTGGGTGGATTGCAAACGGCGTGTTGTGTGCCTCCATCATGATTTTATACTTTAATTCAGGATCGTTAGGAACACATAGTCGAGAGTTGACTCGAAGTATTCCTTTCCCGTCGATTCTTGCTTCGGAAATGACACCTTCTTGTACTTTCTTTATCATGTTTATTAGTTCCGGATCGGTAGCTTGAGCAGCTTTAATTTTATCGATTAAAGTTGGTTCTACTTGCACATGAGCAATCTTCGAGTGGGTCCCTGGTGTCTTTAGCTCTATCTCCATCTTTTGCAAGTCGTACAAAATACACTTTTGTGTTGTCAGCAGTGCACTTGTATTCGCATAAGATCTTCTGCTCAAAGCGTCAGCTACAACGTTCGCCTTTCCCGGGTGATACTGGATTGTGTGGTCGTAATCCTTCAACAGCTCAAGCCAACGTCGTTGTCGCATGTTGAGTTCCTTCTGGGTGAAGAAATATTTGAGACTTTTATGATCTGTATAGATATCCACTTTTTTCCCGTACAAGTAGTGTCTCCAGATCTTCAACGCGAAAACAACTGCTGCCAACTCTAGATCATGAGTAGGATAATTTTTCTCATAATCCTTGAGTTGTCGAGAGGCATAGGCTATAACCTTTCCATGTTGCATAAGGACACAGCCTAGACCTTTGCCTGAAGCATCGCTGTAGATAACAAATTCTCCTGATCCTGATGGTATGGTTAGAACAGGAGCTGAAACTAGTCTTCTCTTGAGTTCTTGGAAACTTTTCTCGCATTCTTCGTTCCATATGAATTTTGTGCTTTTCCGAGTAAGCTGAGTTAATGGAGTGGCGATTCGAGAAAATCCTTCTACGAATCTCCGATAATAACCAGCTAAACCCAAAAAACTTCGGACTTCGGTTACTGTCTTGGGTTGTTCCCAATTTAGTACCGTTTCAATCTTCGCAGGATCGACTGATATTCCTTGACTAGAAATTACATGCCCAAGAAATGCGACCTCCTCAAGCCAGAACTCACATTTTTTTAACTTGGCATATAATTTGTTTTCACGGAGCTTTTGGAGTATCAATCTCAGGTGTTGTTCATGATCCTCGCGACTCTTGGAGTATATGAGGATGTCATCAATAAAGACAACCACAAAATGATCCAAATGTTCCTTGAATATCCGGTTCATCATGTCCATGAAAGCTGCAAGAGCATTAGTTAGTCCAAAAGGCATGACTAAGAACTCATAATGCCCATAGCGAGTTCTGAAAGCAGTCTTTGGAATGTCCTCAGCTTTAACCTTTAACTGATGATATCCAGAACGGAGATCAATCTTTGAGAAATGTTGAGCGCCTTGCAATTGATCAAACATGTCATCAATCCGAGGTAACGGGTACCTGTTTTTTATGGTGACATGGTTCAATTCTCGGTAGTCAATGCACAATCTCATACTCCCATCTTTCTTCTTCACAAATAGAACAGGAGCACCCCAAGGTGATGCACTCGGACGAATGAAACCAGAATCCAACAATTCCTGTAGTTGGACTTTTAACTCTTGAAGTTCAATGGGAGCCATTCGATACGGAGTTTTGGAAATGGGCTTGGTACCGGGTTCAAGATCAATATAAAATTCAATTTCACGGTTTGGGGGTAAGCCAGGAAGTTCTTCAGGAAAAACGTCAGGAAACTTATTAACAATGGGAATATCATTCAAGTTTGACGTATTTTTGTTCAAATCAGTGACATGAGCTAAAAAGGCTTGACATCCGTTTTTCAATAAACGAATGGCTTTATGGCTAGAAATAACAGTTATAGATTTCAATGGTTTAGTTGCTTGAATTTGCATGACAGGTTGATTAGGAATATGAAAACTAATAATCTTATGAAAACAATCAATTTTAGCATGATGGGTAGTCAACCAATCAATTCCTAAAATCACATCAAATTCATGCATCTCCAAAGAAATAAGGTCAACAGGTAATGTGAGGTTGTTGATTTGAACTTGGCAAGATTTATAGACAGTAGATGTAATGGTCTTTTCTCCTAATGGGGTTTCAACTGATAAGTCAAAGTCCAAATTTTCAGGAGTTAAGTTTAAACGCTGAGCACATGTAGGTGAGATAAAAGAATGGGTAGAGCCAGTATCTAACAAAGCGTAGACTTCACGAGAATTTATGAATAGCTTAGCGGTTATCACCTCGTTCGAGTTTCGCGCCATTTGGGACGTCACAACAAAAGCTCTTCCTTGAACTACAGATTTTCCCTTATCCGTGCTAGCTTTTGGTATCATCATTGCAGCTGGACTTGATTTTGTGGCAGGACAAAACCGCGCAAGATGACCCTCTTTTCCACAACTGTAGCACTTTTTGGACTGCTGTGTACAGTTTGGGCTGATGTGACCTTCCTGACCACACCTATAGCATCTCACTGGTGGTCGATCTTCTCCCCTTGAAACTGGGGTCGGTGCTGGTGCTGGTACTGGTGCTGGTGCCCTTCCATAATTATTATGGAATATCTTTCTTTTGAAATTGTTTCCACTGGATTCTCCTCTTCTGTTATTTGATGTGGAATTACCACCGAAGTGTTGGTTACCTCCTCGATGGTTCTCGATCCTGTGGTTGTTGTCATTCCTTTCTCTATGCTGATCATTAACTCTTGGCTGTAATGTTTCATCTGTTTGCTCCACCCTTTGAGCCCTATCCACAACATCTGAATACAAACTAAATTTATGAGAGCTAAGTTGTTGACGAATTTTGAATCTCAAACCTCTTAGGAACATCCGACTCATTCGTGCTTCGTCATCCACAAGATGGGTGGCAAAGCGAGATAACTCGGCAAACTTAGCTTCATAGTGGGAGACTGTCATGTTTCCCTGCTCCAGCTTAATGAATTCCACCTCTTTCATATGGCGGATGCTTTCTGGGAAATACTTCTCGTTAAACAGTTCTTCGAATTCTGTCCAAGACATTTCGAGTGCCGAAGGTTGGATACGTTTTACCGCTTCCCACCAATGGTCCGCCTCACCTCGTAACATAAAAGTGGCAAATGGCACCTTCTGATCATCAGCGCATTGTAAGACATCAAGTATTTTTGTCGTCTGCTTCAGCCATGCCTCCGCTTTGAGTGGGTCAGGCTTCCCGCGGAATTCAGGTGGTCCCAATTCTTTAAATTGCTTGACAGTGACCATCCTCAAATTACCAGCGTTTCTACCGTTATTATTGACTGGATTTCCTCTTGCTTGATTCTGTATGAATTGCATGAAATTCCTAAAGAATCCATCGTTCATCATGTTATCAGGAACATTATTTCCTGAGTTGGCAGGAGGATTGTTTGGGGCCTCTTGATTCTTGGCTACATTCGCTTCAGGCATTCCATAGTTAACCTCTTGATTTCCAGATGCCATACTAAACTGTTGCCACAAAATAATTGTTAGTTCAAACAAATTGACTCATCTCTTCATGTTCCTACATTCAAATCGATTCATTAGATAAAAAAAAAAAAATCTAATTTAGGTAGGACACACTAGTGATTGATTCTATTCGTCTCTCCCCTCCTAGTTCTAACCCCAGATCTCCATTAAAGACCATACCCCTAAGCTCTGATGCCAACTGTGACGCCCCCAAATCTGGGCCCACACAGCCCAGACTTGAGTCGTCAAAAGACTACAACAAAATTATTATAACAAAGCACAACGTACAACAATACAATGTATAATAATACACAACTAAGTCTTCACTATTATTGCCACACTATTTTACAACATGTGAAGACTATGATAGCTAATCCTCGGACCCTCACTCCATTCCCCGGCTAGACCCCATTACGTTTTCATCTCCTGTTGAAAAACAATGGAACAAAAGAAAGGGTGAGCTCAAATAGCCTAGTAAGAAATATCATGACTAAGATAATGACGAATAAATTATCATTAGCCTTCAACAGTTGAGTTCTTGATAGAATACAATAGACTATAAGGTTTATATCAAAAACTGCAGTTAAATTCTTAAACAACGTTCAGATCAATAATAGCAGCGGAATGAGCAATCTTTTAGAAGAATAATGCAGACTATAATGTCCACTCGGTTCTCTTTTTAGGAAAAACATCATCAACTTTTATCATCTGAAATACCATTAGTCAAGATAATACAATTCACAGTTCCTGATTATAATCATGCAGATCAACAGTTCATCTTTGCACTACGGGCCAAAGAGAACATTCACCACGTGCCATAAAAGACACCGAACAGATGTATCGCCTTTAACCTAGTATATCGCCTTTAACCTATCATTTGTTCAACAATTATACCACATCTGTGCCCCCGGCCACAGATATTCACAACAGCTTGATTCTTGATGATTAATACAAATAACAGTGATACAAATGATGAACAGAAGAACAGGATAAACAATAAGTATCAGAAGTTTACTTTGTGCAGATTCAAATAATGTCCAAATTGCCAACATGATGTGGAGTGAAAAAAAATGATATTCAAGATCCACAGTTCAGAATAACGGTTACAGTTCAATAGAAAGGTTCACGTAAAATAGGAGGGTTCAGTTGAAATAATGAAGTTCATCTATTATGGAACAAACAATATTTTCAGGAATTATAGAAGCAATAGTTCCATAATAAATTTCGATTTAGGAGTATGAAAGAAAATAATATCCCTTACCGTAGCAGGTTTGATTAACAAAAGGTGAAGGAAATTAATACAAAGGGTTATTCACCAACAGGCGATAATCCGCACCGTAAGGTTATTCCCACAATTTAATAAAAATTGAATACGAAGAGTCATTCACCAAACAGGCGATAATCCGCACCGTAAGGTTATTCTCAGAGATTAATAAGGAATGAATACGAAAGGTTATTCACCAACAGGCGATAATCCGCGCCGTAAGGTTATTCCCATAAATTAATACATGGAAATAAATAGCACATCTTATGAGTAAGAAAGAAACGATATTATTTTCGAGAATACAATAATGATAATCCCTTACCGTAGTAAGTTTAAATAATAGAATATGAAAGAAGATGATATTCCTTACATTAATACGTGACTGAATGAGGTTGATTAACTTGAACAGTACACGTACACTTATAGATCTTCACAAATACTCAAGATGACTTAAGTACACTTAGAGAGAACTTTCACAAGAAGTATTTAGAGAGAGAAAGAAAGAACAAGTAAGAAAGTTTATGAAAAATCCTTAAGTTAAGGCTTCTATTTATAGCCAAAAATCTTATCATAACCAAGATTTTCCAATTTAATCCAAACCGTTCATTTCATATCACCTAACTTTATATTATAAACAAATAACTTTATTAATTCAATTATTCAACAATAATTCACACTTTAATCTATACCATTCATTTCATATCACCTAACTTTATATTATAAACAAATTATTCAACAATAATTCCCACTTTAATCTACACCATACATTTCATATCACCTAACTTTATATTATAAACAAATTATTCAACAATAATTTACACTTTAATCTACACCATTCATTTCATATCACCACCTAACTTTATATTATAAACAAATTATTCAACAATAATTTACACTTTAATCTACACCATTCATTTCATATCACCTAACTTTATATTATAAACAAATAACTTTATCAATTCAATTATTCAACAATAATTCTCACTTATTCATTATTATGACTAATTGTTATAAATACAGTATAGTTAGCTTTCTGTGTTAGATATCAAGTCAATTAATTAATGAAATACAACTGTTTAAATAACACCGTAATAGAGATAACAATAATGCAGAAAGTATGTAAAAGAAAAATACGTTACTGTGGCATGACAATTATTGATTCAATAATGTGAATTACTGTGCATATGTTACTGTGACAATTATTAGGTTCAATAATTTAAAAAAACAGTGCAGCAACAATTATTGAATTGATAATATAAAATATTATGCAGTGACAATTATCGATGAAATGATGCGTAGCAGTTACGGTGTCAATTATCAGACCAATAATATGAGACACTATGCAATACCGTGTGTTACTGTAGAGTACCGTGTGCTACAGAAAATACCATAAACTACCGTATGCTACTATTCTTTTATCACTGGTATTTTAACAATTCCGTTGACTATTTTTATTTAAAAAGGTTATTTCTATCGTTTTCTATATCCGACAAATATTCCGTTGTGGGGTCCACCAATAATTTATTATTTCGGCGCCGTCGTACGGCACGAATATTCCCCGACCAAACGAATATTCCCCGACAAAGTGAATATTGTCCGACAAAATATAATTTGCACATAACATCCTTAACTTTTAACTTTATCAATTTAACTACTTACTGTTTCAGAAGAAAAATTAAATATATAACGAAAAATTAAATTTTGTATTTCATAAAATTTGGGGTCTTACATTAGATCCTTATCACAATGACGTATCCTTGGTGCTTATCACTCTTGAAACCTTTTTACTTGATCATAAAACTATTGGTTCAACCGGTAAAATCAGCCAGTTGACCCGGTTGAATCGCTTTCGAAGTTTTTTTTTTCAAAAATATTTTTACCAATAATATAACATTATTTTACTATATTTTAGCTTATAAAAAATTAGATGTTTTAAAATTTTATTAATTATTAATAATATATATATATATATATATTTATATATTTATGACGTCACTGGTTTAATAACGAACGGTTCGACCACTAGTTAAACCAATGACCCATTCACCCGATATCTTTTTCGGTTCGGTGGTTCTGAGAACATTGGTTAAATGTGATGCATCAGAAGCAGGGATCGAAGGTGTATTAATGCAAGGAAAAAGGCCTATCTCGTTTTTTATCCATGCATTAAAAGGTAAAAATTTATTCTTATTTACAAATGAAAAAGAGATGTTAATTTAGCAACAAAAAAAAAAAAAAAAAAGAGATGTTGGCCTTAGTTCAAAAATGGAGGCATTACCTCTTGGAGCAGAAATTCATCGTGAGAACTGACCAAAGAAGTTTAAAGTACCTTTGGGAACAAAAGGTTAATACCCTAGCTCAACAAAAATTGATGTTGAAACTTATGGGATTTAACTTCGTAATTGAGTACAAGCCTGGTAAATAAAATATAGTTGCGGATGCATTGTCCATGGAGGAGAGAGAAAGCTTCTCAATTTCGTAGCCAGTACCTCGATGACTCACATCTATTCAAGACGAAGTTGTTTTCATGAAGGATATTTCAAGACCTTCCAAAGAATAAGCGCAGTATTCTATTGGAAGGGTATGAAGAAAACTATCAAGGAGCATATTCAACAATGCGACACTTGTCAGCGTCTAAAATAAGAAAACATTTCACCTGCTGGTCTTCTTCAACCATTTCCCTCCTATGGAGGTTTGGTTTAATATATCCATGGATTTCCAATTTCAAAGGGTAAAACTACCATCTATGTTGTAGTTGATCGTTTATCAAAGTTTGCACACTTCATTCCTTTATCACATCCTTAAGGAGTTAAAAGAATTAACTCAGGTTGAGGCCATTGACAAAGGAACTGTTTGATCATGATCAGGAGTTAAAAGAATTAAGGATTCAACTCCTAAGTGCTCAAAATAAAATGAAGAAATTCTATGATGCTCACCAATCGGATAGGAGTTTTGATGTGGGAGATTTATTTATTTTTCGCCTGCAATTATATAAACAAGTATTTCTATCTCTTAAAAAAAAAATCTCAAATTGTCTCCACGATATTATATGCCATTTGAGATGCTGCAGAAAATTGGGAATGTGACTTATAAACTGAAACTAACTAGCAACTCTCGTATCCATCCTGTTTTTCATGCGTCTTGTTTGAAGAAGAAAGTTGGGGAGACCATACAAGTACAAGAAGAACTTCCGGAAGTATTGGCAGGGGAAGAAACCATTGTCGCTTTGCCACATGCTGTGCTGGATAGGCGTCTTCGTAAGCGGAAACAAGAAATCTTAATTTACTGGAAGAGATGAAATTTGATTTCCAAAAGCTGCCCTTAAGGACCAGGGTGAAGGAATATTATGAGTCATTTAGTTTTTATTGTTAATATAAGAAGGCTGATTAAGTCTTAGTTGTTGGGTTGAAGTACTAGTCTTTAGTAGTAGTTGTTCTTAAGTCCTAGTATTTAGTTGCACTAGTGGTTGAATAATTCTGTTAGAGCTTATAGTTATTGTTTAGGAAGTAGTTGCTAGTTTCTACATTTTAGTAGGAGTTGTTGCTGCAGTAGTCTATAAAAGAGAGCAGCATGTGTTTTCATTTGTGTTATCAAAAACTTTACTCGATATATGCTTTTGCAGTAGGAGGTTGGCTTGCCCAGAAGAATCACTCTTTTTCTCTACTCTCTGTCTTATTCTTTTACTAAAAATAGGTAGCATAAATCATTCTTAGGCCCTTATCACAAGGAAGTATCCATCGCGCTTATCACTCTCTAACATCTTTCACTCGATCAAAAAATCATCATAACATTTGCTATATATGACAAACAATTTATGTTGATTGTAAATATGTGGATATGTAGATATATGGGATTTGGAGAATTAAAAATGATTCTATTTTAAAATTCAATTTCGTCGTAAATTTGTTGACATATGACTCAATTTTTTTTTAACATAACACTACTCTTTCTGAGCTATCATTTGGAAATATGTTTCTTTAAATGACACCTTTTTTAACCCAAAGAAGCTGCAAAATAAAAAATAAGCAAATTAAAATAAACACCAATCAAAATAAAAACTGAATCATAAAATTACCAAACGTAAACTCTCATATACATATATGATGGCAGTCAAATCGAGTCAATAGATGAAACTGAAAATTACTTTAACCGAGAAGGTATGTCAATGTAAGAAAACACTAGTCTTACGCTCGGAGAAGAAATAAAATAAGTCAAAAAATAAAATAAAGACAAAAATAATTTATTTAATTTCAGTTAAAATGAGTCATTTTATATTCTCCCTTAAAAAAAAATTCATAAATTTGGTAAAAATAAAAATTATTTATTCTATTATAATAGAACACCCAAACACAATTTTTCTAATTTTATAAAAATAAATCATTCAATTCTCACATTTATTCCTCCAATTCAAACGATGTTTTCTCCCCTACGGAATGGATCCCAGTTCTCATATAAAAGGGTCCTCATAAAATATTAAAACACTCGTACTAATATCAATTCTCCAAGAATATGTTAATGACTCCTTGCTCTACAAAATTAGTACTATTTAAGATAGTCAACTTAAATACTATATTTCTTAAAAAATGAGTTTAATATACCTATAATCTATTTCTTTAATTCCAACATATCAAGACTCAAGATGGGCAATTCCCCACCTTCTCCAACATATTGCTCCTTTGCCTCCTCCCCAGCCTATTCTTATTGATCTTAATCATCCTTCTCCTCCTGTTTTCAGCAGCAATTAATTTGGCACCATCAATATTTCTTGTATTCAGCTCAAATGGTTGGGCTTGGGAAGAATAACTCACCCTCATGCCAAAGGTATCCTCTGCACAACATACATTTAGATCAGGAATTCCACGTGGGCCAGCAGCTTGGTTGACCAGGCCCAATCCACTAGAGGATGCTAAAACTGGTGCAAATTGGCCATTTTGGTTCTGAAATTTCCCACTTATCTGTGGTTGATAAGCCGTTGGATATGTGAATGATTGTTGAGGAAAAACAGTAACAGCGAATTCTTGTTGGTCCACTTTCATCGTCCCAATATTCAAGCCTCTTTCAATTTCCAGATGGGTATTTTTCTTTATATGGGAAGACTTCAGCTGTAAAAATCAAAACAAAATTACATAAATCAGCAACAACAAAAAAAGAATATTTTTTGTACATACTAATTGACACTGATCCCACCTCATAAAAAAGGAAAAGAAAAAATAATTATTGACAGAGAGAAAGAATCATCCATTAATACCTCGTCTTTCTTTGCTTTCAAAGCCAAATTGAAAGCTAATAGCTTGTTGTAGTAACTCCTCACCACATCCACTTCCTGTTTGATTATAATACACCAAGAGAATATTACTCCATATGTAGAAAAAGACAAACATTAAAATTAAACCCCAAAATTAGATGATAACACAGGGCACAGATGTTTGGGGGAAAAGATTCAAGTAAAAGGCCAATGAATTTATTATAATTCACAAAATTAACTCACCCTTGTTAGCAGTTCTTTGCGTTGGGTTAATCCATCTATAATCCCCAACCACTTCTTTCTTGTCTGCAAGATAGGCCACAGTAATAAACAGAAAGAAAGATGTAAGTCACTGTACTTTCAGATATACATACATATATACACATTAAATCTAACCCAAAAAAACAGGGGAGAACTTGACGCCTAAAATCAAGGAATAAAAAGCTCAATAAATTAAAACCCAAGATTGTCAAAACTCCAAGAAAAGAAAAACCCATAATTTATAACACACAGAATAACATAAAATTGGGGCAAAAGTTGAAGAATGTACACTGTACTAATACATAAATTCTAAGAAGCAGAAGAACAGAGGAAAGTGAGATTACCTTTTTCTTGGAATTTTTCTTCCATTTTTCCTCAGATTCACTTGGGGAGAATAAAAGAGGGGTCGAAGGACTGGTCACCTCCGTCTTCAATTTTGAAATTCTGCTATCAATTTTTCTCTCCTCTTGATTGGGCTTCTGTAAACATGGCGACGGGCGCAAACGAGGTGGACTTGGTGTAGAATTAATAGCAGATCTCCTTTTTCTATCACCCCATTTGAACGGAAATTTAGTTCGAATCTCCGATTGGAGGACTATATCTTCGAGATCGAGCAAAATATCAACGACCTCCAATTCTTTTTCAGTAAACAGAGTATGAAGAATGTAAGTCTCGCCACTTCTGCTCTGCTTCATGTTTTCTCTCTCTAAAATTTCAATCAGAAATTCATAGGGAGAAAGAAAGAGCGTGGAGAAGAATAGAGATACAATAGGCATAGGATTGGATTTAAGGAGAGAGGATTGGGAGGAGAGAGAACACTGTTGCCACGTGTCAGTCATATAGAGATAGGCGTTGCCTAGGGTTTATGCAATTCTATGGGAGATGGGAAGCGTTGCATACTCGACACTAGCACGTCTTTAACGGGCCAAGAACGATTGTGTGTAGATAAATTTAATATAATCATCCTTCCATGATAAAAATATTTATTATTATTTTAAATAATTTTAAATTAAATATTTATTTATTTTAATTAATTTATTTTTTATAATAATTTATTTATAATATTTATAATATAAATTATCATATATCTATTTTTTATACATATTTATATAGTATCATTAATAATGTGTAAAAAATTATGTAATTAAATAAAAAAAAATTAATATGGTCAATTTTGTTATTTTATTATTTTTCTTAATATATACAAAAAGTCAATCAAAATTTTTATCCTAGGATGGAAGGAGTAATATCTAAATTTAATTTCTAATAATATATAGAATATAGGTTTTTCTAAATTTAAATATAACTAAAAATAATATCTTTAAGACTAGAGTACATACCTTGGACTTGGACTATCAAAGTCAAAGTTATGAGCTTGCATGTACTTTATAATATTGACGACAAGTCTGTACGTGTGCCATATATATAAACTAGGTCATGTAATGTGGAGAAAACAAATTTTGACTAGTCTAGTGTACTACACCACCTCTTTTTTTCTTTTTTCTTTTTTATTGTTGTTAAAATTAGAGTATATTAAAAGAAAATATGAACAAAAGAGAGAGGACTGCCCCAATCTAATTATAGAGAGACGTCATCAGACAAAACCTAATGATATTTGGACTATTACAGAAACGTTTGAATTTCAAGCTATCTACAGTTAATTACATGTATTTTATCAGTTGCTAAATTTTTAGCTGGGATCTTTGATGCCATCTTGAATTTCGTTCACGCCAAAGGGAGTATACCACTGCTGTAAAACGTAGCTTACCAACACACTCAAAACAGAGAATAATTATTCCGTAGTCTTGGGTATCGTCACGTACTGCTCTAGACAAATCACATCTTTCTATCTCAGTGAATTCGTAGTTATAAGTAGTGAGACATCACTAAAATAAAGAGATGTGATTAGTCTGAGACACTACGTAACGGTGTATAATGAATTGCCAACTATTTGCAACTTTAACAACCTTAACCAGAATGGAGTCCCAAATCAATTGATCATTGCCATGCTTATCAAAGGGTCTAGCATAATCAAAACTAGCTATAAGCTCTAGAATAGTATATTGTTTTTTGAGGATTTTATTGAGGTTGGTACATCAAGTCATTAGCTTTTCTTGTTGGTTACTTGTATAAATTGTGAGCACTAAACAAAAGTGTCACTATTTAGAGGAGAGATATGGAGTATGTAAGTTATATTTCGATTAATTAAGATAGGGAAAAAAAGCCGATATGACTAGGTTATTACTACAATATCACCTTAATTTAGCAACAACAAAAAAAACATGGGTTCTCTTATCTCTTTTAAAAAGGGGATCAAATCTTTTGTTTCTCTGTGTCGAGGTCTATGGCTACGGTGTTTAAGATCTATGGCAACGGTATCCGTCGTCATAGCCCTATTTTTTTTAAGGTTACGGTGACGATGTAAGACCCCGAATTTATGAAATACAAAATTTAATTTTTCTTCATATATATTTTTCCTGAAACAGTAAATGGTTAAATTGACAAAATTGAAAGTTAAGGATGTTATGTGCAAATTTTATTTTGTCGGACAATATTCTTTTTGTCGGGGAATATTCGTTTTGTCGGGGAATATTCGGGCCGTACGACGGCGCCGAAATAACTAATTATTGGTGGAGCCCACAACGGAATAATTGTCGGATATAGAAAACGACAGAAGTAACCTTTTTAAATAAAAATAGGCAACGGTGTTAACTGTTAAAATACCGGTGATAAAAGAATAGTAGCATACGGTAATTTATGGTATTTTATTGTGGCACACGGTATTCTACAGTAGCACACGGTATTGCACAGTGTCTCATATTATTGACACCGTAACTGTTACGCATCATTTCATCAATAATTGTCACTGCATAATATTTTATATTATCAATTCAATTATTGTTGCTACACAGTATTTTGCATTATTGATTTAATAATTGTCATTACACTGTATTTTATATCATTGAGTCAATAATTGTTGCTGCACTGTTTTTAAAATTATTGAACCTAATAATTGTCACAGTTGCAAATATATATTATTAAATTAATAATAATCTGTAACGTGTTTATTACATTATTGTTGAATTATTGTTGTAGCATTATATGTTGAACCTACAGGAAGAATAAATAAATAAATAAATAAATTTAAAAAAAAAAAAAAAAAATTAATTAATTAATTAATTTTAAATAGTAACATGTGGACCCTATGTGGGGGCCACATGAGATGTAAACATGAAAAATGCTGCTGGTGGGTTGGTGAAAGAAAGGGAAGAATGAGAAAAGCAGCCAGACGGCTGCTCCTGCATTTCAATATCAGTATGCCACCTACCACACGCATAGTAACTTATTTCTCCTATAAATAGCTTGCTCAGCTGAATAGAAAAATCACACCTAAAACATAAAATTTTTCTATAAGAATTTTATGAGTTTTCTCTGAGAATAGTAAGGTTATTTTGAGAGTTTGAAAGCCAAAAGGAGTGCAGAAAATTTTCAAGTAAGTCTTTTATTAAAGAGTAGTAATTTCATAAATTCCTATATTTCACGGTATTCACAAATCTTCCTTTAGAAGACTCTTCTATTAGAAGATTCATTTTTAAAAGCTTTCTTTGGAAGATTTATTTTGAAATATTATTTTAAAAACTATTCTAAAGTTATTATATTATACTACAAAAATTATGTTAAATATATATAATTTTGATAGTTCATAATATACGAGTTATCATACACTTTGAAATTTATATGTGGTAATTACTAATTTATATTATAAATATATAGGTTGATCAACCTCATTTAAATCTATATCCAGTCACGTGTTAAGGTAAGGAATATCAATCTTTTCATACTCTTAAACTTACTACGGTAAGGAATACCATTCATTTCAAACTCTTAAATTTACTGTGGTAATGAATGTCATTTTCTTTCATACTCTTAAACTTACTACAGTAAGGAATGTCATTTTCTTTCATACTCTTAAACTTACTATGGTAAGGAATATCATATTCTTTCATCTTCTATTATTTAAACTTACTACGGTAAGGGGTATCACTCTTTTCATCATCATAAATGGATATTATTTTCTTTCTTACTTGAAGGGATTATCATTCTTTGATTCTCGAAAATAATATCGTTTCTTTCTTGTGCCATTTATTTCCATGTATTAAATTGTGGGAATAACCTTACGGCGCGGTTTACCGCCTGTTGGTGAATAACCTTTTGTATTCATTCCTTATTAATCTTTGAGAATAACCTTACGGTGCGGATTATCGCCTGTTTGGTGAATAACTCTTCGTGTTCAAATTCTATTAAATTGTGGGAATAACCTTACGGTGCGGATTACGCCTGTTTGGTGAATAACTCTTCGTGTTCAAATTCTATTAAATTGTGGGAATAACCTTACGGTGCGGATTACGCCTGTTTGGTGAATAACTCTTCGTGTTCAAATTCTATTAAATTGTGGGAATAACCTTACGGTGCGGATTACGCCTGTTTGGTGAATAACTATTCGTATTCAAATTGATGGGAATAACCTTACGGTGCGGATTATCGCCTGTTGGTGAATAACCCTTATTATTTGTCTCGTGTGGAAATAATTTGTCTACACGAATTATCACATGACACTTTTATTCCATATTCGTAAGTGATATCATTTTCCTTTATACTCATAAGGGATACCATCTTTTTCATCTTCCATTATTCAAACTTACTATGGTAAGGGATATTAATTCCCTTCACCTTTTGTTAATCAAACCTGCTACGGTAAGGGATATTATTTTCTTCCATACACCTAAATCGAAACTTATTATGGAACTATTGCTTCTATAATTCCTGAAAATATTATATGTTCCATAATAGTTGAATTTCATTAGTTCAACTGAACCTTCCTATTTTCTGAACATTTCTATTGAACTGTAATCGTTATTCTGAACTGTGGATCTTGAATATCATTTTTAAATTTCACTCCACATCATGTTGGCAATTTGGACATTATTTGAATCTGCACAAAGTAAACTTCCGATACTTATTGTTTATCCTGTTCTTCTGTTCATCATTTGTATCACTGTTATCTGTATTAATCATCAAGAATCAAGCTGTTGTGAATATCTGTGGCCGGGGGCACAGATGTGATATAATTGTTGAACAGATGATAGGTTAAAGGCGATATACTAGGTTAAAGGCGATACATCTGTTCGGTGTCTTTTATGGCACGTGGTGAATGTTCTCTTTGGCCCGTAGTGCAAAGATTAACTGTTGATTGGTATGATTATGACCAAAGGCTGAATCTGGTATAATCATGACCGTTGGTGCTTTATTGAATATCTTTGGCCCGTAGTGCAAAGATGAACTGTTGATTGGTATGATTATTACCAAAGGCTGAATCTGGTGTAATCATGACCGTTGGTGTTATATTAAATGTCTTTGGCCCGTAGTGCAAATATGAACTGTTGATCAGCATGATTATGACCAGGAACTGTGAAGTTGTATTAACTTGACTAATGGTATTTCAGATGATAAAAGTTGATGATATTTTTACTAAAAAGAGAAGCGAGTGGACATTATAGTCTGCATTATTCTTCTAATAGATTGCTCATTCCGCTGCTATTATTGATCTGAACGTTGTTTAAGAATTTAACTGCAGTTTTTGATATAAACATTGTAGTCTATTGTATTCTATCAAGAACTCAACTGTTGAAGGCTAATGATAAATTATTCGTCATTATCTTAGTCATGATATTTCTTACTGGGCTATTTGAGCTCACCCTTTCTTTTGTTCCATTATTTTTCAACAGGAGATGAAAACGTAACGGGGTCTAGCCGGGGAATGGAGTGAGGGTCCGTGGAATAGCTATCATAGTCTTCACGTGTTGTAAAATAGTGTGACAATAATAGTGAAGACTTAGTTGTGTATTATTATACACTGTATTGTTGTACGATGTACCTTGTTGTAATAATTTTGTTGTAGTCTTTTGACGACTCAAGTTTGGGCTGTGTGGGCCTAGATTTGGGGGCGTCACAGTTGGTATCAGAGCTTAGGGATATGGTCTTTAATGGAGATCTGGGGTTAGAACTAGGAGGGGAGAGACGAATATAATCAGTCACTAATGTGTCCCACCTAAATTAGATTTTATTATCTAATTAGTTGATTTGAATATAGGGACATGAAGTGATGAGTCAGTTTATTTGAACTAACATCTATTTTGTGACCACAGTTAAGTATGGCATTTGGAAATCAGGAGGTTAACCACGGAGTACCCGAAGTGAATGTAGAGGCCACAAACAATTCTTCTACAAACTCAGAGTTGAATAATTTGCCTAAAGCAAAAATTATTTGTATCCGATCTAAAGAAGAAGAAGGTGAAAGTTCTACCGTCGTTCTTCCAAATTCGTTCTTTAAAGGATATCCGGAACTTGCGAAAATTGTTGCCTTTAATTTGCTCGACAGTTGGAAACATATCATCACCTGGTTATGCTCGATAACAAAGGATCAGAATATATGGACGTTTCATATAAGTCTTTGGGATTTATGGTGTTCGAGCTATGATTTTCAAGATTATTTAAAAATGATGTATCTATACTTTTGGGCGTTACAATTTAGAGGAATTCAGGTTAAGTTAGTCAATATCGTGGAAACTGTAGTCTATCGAAAATACTATTTTAATGGAAATCATTGGTACGCTACTATTGATGAAGTTGAAGAATCTGAGAAACAGTTCGTTAGAGAACTATTTTGTGGTATCCCCATGGTTGAAATACGTGAAGATCCGGATGAAGTATATGGGACTCGATTTGATGATGACAGCCTTGATGATCAAGAAATCGAATGAGGTGATAACCGGTAAGCTATTCATAAATTCTCGTGAATTCTACGCTCTGTTAGATACTGGCTCTACACATTCTTTTATCTCACCTGCATGTGCTCAACGTTTAAATTTGACTTCTGAAAACTTAAATCTTGTCTTATCAGTTGAAACCTCATTGGGAGAAATACTTATTACATCTACTGTCTATAAATCTTGTCTAGTTCAAATCAACAACCTCACAGTACCTGTTGACCTTATTTCTTTGGAGATGCATGAATTTGATGTGATTCTAGGAATTGATTGGTTGACTACCCATCATGCTAAAATTGATTGTTTTCATAAGATTATTAGTTTTCATATTCCTAATCAACCTGTCATGCAAATTCAAGCAACTAAACCATTGAAATCTATAACTATTATTTCTAGCCATAAAGTCATTCGTTTATTGAAAAACGGATGTCAAGCCTTTTTAGCCCATGTCATTGATTTGAACAAAAACACGTCAAACTTGAATGATATTCTTATTGTTAATGAGTTCCTGACGTTTTTCCTGAGGAACTTCCTGGCTTATCCCCAAACCGAGAAATTGAATTCTGTATCGATCTTGAACCCGATACTAAACCCTTTTCCAAAGCTCAATACCAAATGGCTCCCATAGAACGCCAAGAGATGAAAGTTTGATTATTAGATATCGGTATCATTCGAGCGAGGAATGCGAGAAGAGTTTTCAAGAACTCAAGAGGAGACTTGTTTCAGCTCCTGTTCTGACCATTCCATCAGGATCAGGAGAATTCGTCATATATAGCGATGCTTCAGGCAAAGGTCTAGGTTGTGTCCTTATGCAACATGGAAATGTTATAGCCTATGCCTCTCGACAACTCAAAGATTATGAGAAAAATTATCCTACTCATGATCTAGAGTTGGCAGCAGTCGTTTTCGCGTTGAAGATCTGGAGACACTACTTGTACGGAGAAAAAGTGGATATCTATACGGATCATAAAAGTCTCAAGTATTTCTTCACCCAAAAGTAACTCAACATGCGACAACGACGTTGGCTTGAGCTATTGAAGGATTACGACCACACAATCCAGTATCACCCGGGAAAGGCGAACGTTGTAGCTGACGCTTTGAGCAGAAAATCTTATGCGAGTACAAGTGCACTGCTGACAACACAAAAGCGTATTTTGTACGACTTGCAAAAGATGGAGATGGAGCTAAAGACATCAGGGACCCACTCGAAGATTGCTCACGTGCAAGTAGAACCAGCTTTAATCCATAAAATTAAAGCTGCTCAAGCTACCGATCCGAAACTGATAAACATGATAAAGAAAGTACAAGAAGGTACCATTTCCGAAGCAAGAATCGACGAGAAAGGAATACTTCGAGTCAACTCTCGACTCTGTGTTCCTAACGATCCTGAATTAAAGCATAAAATCATGATGGAGGCACACAACACGCCATTTGCAATCCACCCAGGAGGTACCAAGATGTATCGAGATCTTCGACATACATTTTGGTGGAACAATATGAAAAGGGAGATTGCAGAGTTTATCTCAAGGTGCTTAACTTGTCAACGTGTCAAGGCAGAGCATCAAGTACCTAAGGGTCCTTTACAACCACTTGAGGTTCCCGAATGGAAGTGGGAACACATCAATATGGATTTCGTGACGGGTCTTCCCAAAGTTTCTCAAGGCTTAGATGCAATTTGGGTCATCGTAGATAGATTGACCAAATCCGCTCATTTCTTGCCGATACGAGAAAACTTTTCACTTGAACGTCTTGCTGGTATGTACATAAATGAGATCGTGAGATTGCATGGCATGCCAGTTTCCATAGTTTCTGATCGAGATCCTAGATTCACTTCACGCTTTTGGATCAGTCTACAAAAAGCTATGGGCACTGAACTACGTTTTAGTTCTGCATACCATCCTCAAACGGACGGACAATCGGAAAGGACGATCCAGACCCTCGAAGATCTTTTGAGACTTTGCGTACTAGATTTCAAAGGAAGTTGGGATAAGTACTTGCCATTGGTGGAATTTTCCTACAACAACAGTTACCAAGCAAGTATAGGTATGGCTCCATTCGAGGCTTTATATGGACGCAAGTGTCGCTCTCCAGTATGTTGGAATGAGGTAGGAGAAGCAAAACTGTTGGGACCCGAGTTGGTACGCTTGATAACAGAAAAGATCCAAATTATCCGACAACGAATACAGACAGCGCAAGAACGACAAAAGAGTTATGCTGATCTTCATCGGAGAGACGAAAGTTTCAACGTCGGAGATCATGTATTCTTACGTGTTTCTCCATGGAAAGGGGTAACGAGATTCGGAAAAAGAGGAAAGCTTAACCCTCGATTTATTGGCCCATTTGAAATCCTCGATCGAGTAGGATCCGTAGCCTACAGACTAGCCCTACCACCAAGTATGTCTCGCATCCATAACGTTTTTCACATATCTATGTTACGTAAATATGTGAAGGACCCAAACCACGTCATTGAGTTAGAACCAGACGTTATAGCAGAAGATTTAACGTATGAGGAGGTACCTGTTAAGATCCTAGATAAAAAGGAGCAGATCTTACGCTCAAAGGTTATACCTCAAGTTAAGGTTTTATGGAGGAACCAAGATATTGAGGAAATGACCTGGGAGCTAGAATCTGAGATGAAGTCTAGGTATCCATACCTCTTCGAAATGCCAGGTACGTCAATTTCGGGGACGAAATTTCATAAGGAGGGGAGGTTGTAAGACCCCGAATTTATGAAATACAAAATTTAATTTTTCTTCATATATATTTTTCCTGAAACAGTAAATGGTTAAATTGACAAAATTGAAAGTTAAGGATGTTATGTGCAAATTTTATTTTGTCGGACAATATTCTTTTTGTCGGGGAATATTCGTTTTGTCGGGGAATATTCGGGCCGTACGACGGCGCCGAAATAACTAATTATTGGTGGAGCCCACAACGGAATAATTGTCGGATATAGAAAACGACAGAAGTAACCTTTTTAAATAAAAATAGGCAACGGTGTTAACTGTTAAAATACCGGTGATAAAAGAATAGTAGCATACGGTAATTTATGGTATTTTATTGTGGCACACGGTATTCTACAGTAGCACACGGTATTGCACAGTGTCTCATATTATTGACACCGTAACTGTTACGCATCATTTCATCAATAATTGTCACTGCATAATATTTTATATTATCAATTCAATTATTGTTGCTACACAGTATTTTGCATTATTGATTTAATAATTGTCATTACACTGTATTTTATATCATTGAGTCAATAATTGTTGCTGCACTGTTTTTAAAATTATTGAACCTAATAATTGTCACAGTTGCAAATATATATTATTAAATTAATAATAATCTGTAACGTGTTTATTACATTATTGTTGAATTATTGTTGTAGCATTATATGTTGAACCTACAGGAAGAATAAATAAATAAATAAATAAATTTAAAAAAAAAAAAAAAAAATTAATTAATTAATTAATTAATTAATTTTAAATAGTAACATGTGGACCCTATGTGGGGGCCACATGAGATGTAAACATGAAAAATGCTGCTGGGTGGGTTGGTGAAAGAAAGGGAAGAATGAGAAAAGCAGCCAGACGGCTGCTCCTGCATTTCAATATCAGTATGCCACCTACCACACGCATAGTAACTTATTTCTCCTATAAATAGCTTGCTCAGCTGAATAGAAAAATCACACCTAAAACATAAAATTTTTCTATAAGAATTTTATGAGTTTTCTCTGAGAATAGTAAGGTTATTTTGAGAGTTTGAAAGCCAAAAGGAGTGCAGAAAATTTTCAAGTAAGTCTTTTATTAAAGAGTAGTAATTTCATAAATTCCTATATTTCACGGTATTCACAAATCTTCCTTTAGAAGACTCTTCTATTAGAAGATTCATTTTTAAAAGCTTTCTTTGGAAGATTTATTTTGAAATATTATTTTAAAAACTATTCTAAAGTTATTATATTATACTACAAAAATTATGTTAAATATATATAATTTTGATAGTTCATAATATACGAGTTATCATACACTTTGAAATTTATATGTGGTAATTACTAATTTATATTATAAATATATAGGTTGATCAACCTCATTTAAATCTATATCCAGTCACGTGTTAAGGTAAGGAATATCAATCTTTTCATACTCTTAAACTTACTACGGTAAGGAATACCATTCATTTCAAACTCTTAAATTTACTGTGGTAATGAATGTCATTTTCTTTCATACTCTTAAACTTACTACAGTAAGGAATGTCATTTTCTTTCATACTCTTAAACTTACTATGGTAAGGAATATCATATTCTTTCATCTTCTATTATTTAAACTTACTACGGTAAGGGGTATCACTCTTTTCATCATCATAAATGGATATTATTTTCTTTCTTACTTGAAGGGATTATCATTCTTTGATTCTCGAAAATAATATCGTTTCTTTCTTGTGCCATTTATTTCCATGTATTAAATTGTGGGAATAACCTTACGGCGCGGTTTACCGCCTGTTGGTGAATAACCTTTTGTATTCATTCCTTATTAATCTTTGAGAATAACCTTACGGTGCGGATTATCGCCTGTTTGGTGAATAACTCTTCGTGTTCAAATTCTATTAAATTGTGGGAATAACCTTACGGTGCGGATTACGCCTGTTTGGTGAATAACTCTTCGTGTTCAAATTCTATTAAATTGTGGGAATAACCTTACGGTGCGGATTACGCCTGTTTGGTGAATAACTATTCGTATTCAAATTGATGGGAATAACCTTACGGTGCGGATTATCGCCTGTTGGTGAATAACCCTTATTATTTGTCTCGTGTGGAAATAATTTGTCTACACGAATTATCACATGACACTTTTATTCCATATTCGTAAGTGATATCATTTTCCTTTATACTCATAAGGGATACCATCTTTTTCATCTTCCATTATTCAAACTTACTATGGTAAGGGATATTAATTCCCTTCACCTTTTGTTAATCAAACCTGCTACGGTAAGGGATATTATTTTCTTCCATACACCTAAATCGAAACTTATTATGGAACTATTGCTTCTATAATTCCTGAAAATATTATATGTTCCATAATAGTTGAATTTCATTAGTTCAACTGAACCTTCCTATTTTCTGAACATTTCTATTGAACTGTAATCGTTATTCTGAACTGTGGATCTTGAATATCATTTTTAAATTTCACTCCACATCATGTTGGCAATTTGGACATTATTTGAATCTGCACAAAGTAAACTTCCGATACTTATTGTTTATCCTGTTCTTCTGTTCATCATTTGTATCACTGTTATCTGTATTAATCATCAAGAATCAAGCTGTTGTGAATATCTGTGGCCGGGGGCACAGATGTGATATAATTGTTGAACAGATGATAGGTTAAAGGCGATATACTAGGTTAAAGGCGATACATCTGTTCGGTGTCTTTTATGGCACGTGGTGAATGTTCTCTTTGGCCCGTAGTGCAAAGATGAACTGTTGATTGGTATGATTATGACCAAAGGCTGAATCTGGTATAATCATGACCGTTGGTGCTTTATTGAATATCTTTGGCCCGTAGTGCAAAGATGAACTGTTGATTAGTATGATTATTACCAAAGGCTGAATCTGGTGTAATCATGACCGTTGGTGTTATATTAAATGTCTTTGGCCCGTAGTGCAAATATGAACTGTTGATCAGCATGATTATGACCAGGAACTGTGAAGTTGTATTAACTTGACTAATGGTATTTCAGATGATAAAAGTTGATGATATTTTTACTAAAAAGAGAAGCGAGTGGACATTATAGTCTGCATTATTCTTCTAATAGATTGCTCATTCCGCTGCTATTATTGATCTGAACGTTGTTTAAGAATTTAACTGCAGTTTTTGATATAAACATTGTAGTCTATTGTATTCTATCAAGAACTCAACTGTTGAAGGCTAATGATAAATTATTCGTCATTATCTTAGTCATGATATTTCTTACTGGGCTATTTGAGCTCACCCTTTCTTTTGTTCCATTATTTTTCAACAGGAGATGAAAACGTAACGGGGTCTAGCCGGGGAATGGAGTGAGGGTCCGTGGAATAGCTATCATAGTCTTCACGTGTTGTAAAATAGTGTGGCAATAATAGTGAAGACTTAGTTGTGTATTATTATACACTGTATTGTTGTACGATGTACCTTGTTGTAATAATTTTGTTGTAGTCTTTTGACGACTCAAGTTTGGGCTGTGTGGGCCTAGATTTGGGGGCGTCACAGACGAAATATACTATCATCATAGGTTTCGACACAAAGAAATAGAGTATTTTAATTACAGAGGATCTCATGCCTTTAAAAACACCTTCAACTTGTTATCGCTAATTTTTTTATTTCATCATTATTATTTTAATGTAAAATTTGTTTTCTCTTTTGTTAGTTATATCTTTTTTTCTAATTTGGGGGTTGGATATTTTATTCTTTTTTCATTTTATGAGAGTTATTTTTTTCTTTTTTGGAAGCTTGAGTCATATGTGATGACAGATGTTATAGATATGTTTAGAATTGTATGCGAACAAATAATACCCAAATTTTCATCAAATAATATGTATTTTCCAAGACATTTCAGATTTCCTTTTTCTATAAAATACATAACTTAGAAGACTTTTATTTTGGTATATTGAGTTTTAAATTTATCATCAAAATCTTTTAAATGATTTTTAGATTCTCAGTTTTTCCAATCCAAACAATTTATTTTGTAAGAATTCCAGAGTAATTTTCTATATGAATTTATTTTCAAATTCTCTATCCCATGCATAATACCCAAATTCCCATCAAATAAAAGGTATTCAAGTGAAGCAATACATTTGTTACCATCACATAGAACGCCGTCAACAATTTTCTCCCACGAGATTTATCACTTCACTATAATAGTTTGTGTTTTTTGTGAGTTTATTTCGGAAAAAGGAAAAGGAAAGTTCCACACACACACACACACACACAGATATATATATATATATATATATATATATATATATATATATATATCCTTCTAATTTTAGAAAGAAAACGTCTTAACTACGCCTTTTAATCCCCTTCCCCAAATTAAAACTCACCAACGCACCATTACTCCTTGTATCTGCATAGGCAGGGAAAAAGAAAATTATTCATTTAACAAAACATCCAAAAACTGGGCATCAATTCTTATATATATATAAAAACAACAAAGGAGATAAATTAATTGAGTTATCATCTAAGTTAACTCATTAATTAAAATGAGTTAACTCAACAGCGCAATTTTTATTTATTTTTATTTTTATTGTCGATTCTTCTTGGTCATAACTTTTGATATTCCCAAAAAGTTTTTCCAAGTAGTTTTTTAATTTACACTTTTTGATCCATGCATTTTTAATTTTTGTATTTCAATGCATCTCACACTGTTACCTAACTTTTACTCCTTCCCAAACAAAAAATCATATCATATATTAGAAATACTGCATTTACTCTTTTCAACTTGTTGCTTAATTATATCTCATCAGATTTATTTCTTACTTTGGTTTGAATTGAATTTAATAGGGGGGAAATGATAAAAATGCATAGCATAAAGAACGTAGCCGCTTCGACAAAGAAATATGTCTCCACTATGGCTGCATCCGCCAAATCTGTATTGGAAAATACTAAGGTTACCTTTAATAGAAGGTTTCACTTTTTCATTATGCATTCCTAAAGAGACAAACAAGTTCAGGTATAATTATATAAATTTATCTCATCACTTCAACACTAGAACAAGCAATAAGTAAGATACTTCATTGCCATAGAAAGAGGTCGAGCTAAGAACAAACATAATCAAACAGATTTTTATTAAGATTCTTCATAGCTTTGACAAGACATCAAATGTAAAATATATACTTATCCTAGATCATTATCACAAATAATTGTAGCATATTATGACTTCATTTGAATTTGAATAAATTATTATTATTATAAATATTCGGTCAAATATATAAAATTTAAAATTTGTCTAATATATAATTTTTAAAGCTTATTTGTGCTTTGCATGGGTATCAAGCTTGTGATTTCATTATGGTATTACTGCACAAAAAACTGGGAAACAATTCAGCTAATTCAAGAAAAATGGTAAGAAAACTACCAATATTGTTTGAAATATTTTAATTACGCTGCCCTTTGTTTCTTTGCCATTTTAAAGGCCGACAAAACTTTGTGGTGTCTTCTTCTTCGGTTCAGGGGAGGATATAAATATATAATATTTCTCTTTTAACTGTAATAGATTCAGCACTTTTCTTTACAGTGGCAACAGCTTTCATCGGTGAACTTGGTTTTTGCTGCTGATTACTTTTCAGTTTCTTCTCATAAACTTTCTTTGCCTCTTCCTCGGGTAGCAAACCAGTCTCCATATCCTGCAATGCATTCAAAAGAAGAAATGCGAACTCAGAATCTTATATGGAAGATTATGCCAATAGCAAGGATAAAATACATGTACATACATTGTGACATGAGAATCATAATGGTCTCTAACTCACACCATAGTTGAGGCAGCTCAATTGGGTATAACAACTATAAGGTTCAAAATCCCAAAGTTTAGGATCATTTTTATTAAAAAAATGAAGAAACAAGATTTCCTTTGTTTGCGTCTAAACTCTGGTAGTATGCTTCAAAAATTATGAGTTTTGATCATGTCGTGCTAAAGGCTACACAAAACCATAATAAAGATGAAAGAGCAGGTATACCGTTCTCCATTCAAGCTTGGTATCCTAGAACCCCAGTAAAACAATGACATCACAAGTTCACTCATCAGTCACCAATTCATACTCCAAAACCAACAAATAATTTCTGGAAGCAGCTTTAAAGGAAAGGAAAGAAGGAAAAGGGGGAGAGAGAAAGGTGATCGCTCCCCATATGAGACGAACAAAACTATCATTAGAGTACAAACTACACAGCAGCAGCTAAAAATATATATACACGAGGCTAGTCTAAAGAATGGATCACTTGACGAATACAAAGCACACAATTTAACTCAATTTCACCTGCAATACTATGGATACTAATGTTCACTATGATTTAATAGATAAGTAGTGATTTTTTTTTGTAGAAAAATATATAATTTTTCTTGATTTTTTTCTTTTTTTCCTATTTAATCTTTTTTCATCTTGTCTTGCTAATTTTATGCTTTCTTATGGGATTCATGTTCAAACTAACTTAACTACTTCAGGATAAAAGGCATCGTTGATAGTTGGGTATAACCGTATAAGTATGCTCCCGTCAGTGTTTAGTGAATCGTTTTCTATTTACTTTTTTCCTCCAAGCAGGTTAAGTAGATATTGGGTGTTCCAAAAGTGCACAAGTCAAAACAATAATCTGAGCTTTCAAGTAGTTTTCACATCAAGAATTTCAAATTTATGTTTAGTCAAACCCTACACTCCTTGACAGTTAAGAATACACCTGAGGCAGCTTAAGAAGGAAATGGAAAAGAAAAAGAAGAATAAAATCATAATTTTTAAAACTGTAATGTAGCTAATAATAACATTAATAAAAAAGGCACAGAGAGAGGGAGAAGGAATATTTGCCCATTCAACAAGGGGAAAAGTTGATGAAAGAAAAAAATTAAAGAATTTTTGGGCAGTAGGTCTTTAGCCATCATACATGTCCACAAAGATGCATTGTCAAAACGCAGTCCTATAGTATGGCACTAAACAAAACAATTTTGTTGTCAATTAAAGCAAAAGCAGTAGATCTTTTGGACTAATCACGACTTGTTGCAGCTGAAAAATTGGCCCATAATCTCACACATGAAAGCTCTTTGTGCATACAATCAGCAGGTTGTCACTCCTCAATGCCAAATCATTTCATAAACATTCCCCTATGATCATAATAACTACACAAAATGATCAAAAGCTTACTGGATAAATGCCCCTATCAAAAAGTATACATTTAATAGAAACATGAATACAATTCACATGTAGATGTTCGAGGAGATTGTTCTGAATGCTTGTAATTTTAATTAGTAAGAAGCACTACATGAGTTAGCAGCAAGATGAACATTAGAACAACAACATCACAGTTCAGTTGGAATGTTCTATTTACATTTGCACCATGTTTTTAGCACCTACAATAATTTACATTTTTTAGATAAGATATAAATGGAACAAGTTGAAACAAGCACTGGGGATTAAATAATATAAAAACTAGTAGAGAATGGTCGGCTTGGCTACTTTATCCCAAGACTCAAGCTTGGCCTGTTTATCTCTCACATGATCCCACGTACGCTTATGCTCGAACTCAACCCCTAACCAAACTTGTTCAGCTTCGCTTCTTTATAAAGCTTTAGTCTTTAAAACCTCATTAGCTTGGGGAGGAGACCATGATCCAAGCTTAGTAAATTAAAAAAAAAGTTTATATCGCAGTCAGTATTGTATCATTGAGACTATCTTTATCATAGAGTAAGCTCAAGTAGCCTAGGTTGTCTTTAAGCCTATTGTTCCTATATGGCTTGATTCCAGCTATGAAAGGGTAAAACAGCCATGCTTTATAGACGCATAAATTCAGCTACTTCTAATGTTGAGTCTGGTATCCATCTTTGCTATAATTTATTCCAAATCAGTAAGTGAAACATCTGCATATATTACTTAGGTGATAAACTTGGCCCCATAATTCGCAGATGCTTTGCATGAACTAACATTTAGGCTAATGTGTACCCCTTCATTGTCTAATCTTCTCCCACTGCATCAGCCAAATTTATCCCCATCGTCAACTGCATGACTAAGACCCTAAAATCTTCACAAAAAACTTGACATTAAGGTTTCAAGAACATTCATAACAACACATTTGAGTGCTACAATTAAATAATCCAATAAAGATTATGCCATTATGGTGATAAAGGTTGCGCTACACTGGCGCAAGTGACAGGTAAATCCTAAAGATCTTCATACAAACCAAAATCAAATAAAGCTTACACTTTATAGTATTTAAGCAATAATAAATAAATTTGTGTAGACATTGGAGCATTGGGCAAATTATATGGTATTCTACATGATGGCACCAACGTGACATTTCCATAAGGAAATTACAAGAAAATTAAGAATAAAAAATCCCACCTAGAATATCAACATTAGGGACTTACTATCATCAATCATAACAATGTTTGATGGACAAATTTCTTACCAGAAAGCTGCCATTTCACTGTTAGGATCTTGCTGGAACAAAGACCCATAGAAAATCTCAACAGGTCTCTCTGAAAATCCAAAATCTAAAACACCCATTTACTCAGAAAATCCACAAAACTAAAAACCATGAAATTCAAATCTGTATACACAATCTCAGAGAAATAAGGAAACATACTTCCTCAGGAAGGGTCTCGTTTCTGGCCAGGCAATAATACACCTTCTTTTCCCTTTTCTTTACATTTTGCTCAGCTCCTTTTGCCCCATATTTTGTTTTTCCTCCTCCTTTATCTTCTTCTTTTTCTGCATAACAAAATCCATTATGCGAATCACCGAATAACAACATTCAAACATAAGAAAATAAAGCTTATCAGTCTTTTTAAAATTATGCATCACAAACCTTATCAGTCTTTTTAAAGCTTTTTTTAACCGTTGGCTCCACATATTGTTCTTTTTTTTTATTTTTATCAACAATGGGCTCTTCAAAATGATCATTATTTTCTTCCTTTTTGACTTTTTTCTTCACTCTAGCTCCGGTCGAGTTAGTACCATTATTCATTTTTTTCTTGGCGCTTTGAAGGAGAGAACCGATAGATATTACGTCTTCATTGTCCTCCACCTCCACTTTCTTCACGGGCTTGGCATCTTCTGAAGGCATTTTACAAAGGTATGAATTTACAAGTCCTCAGGAATGGAGGGAATTTGTGATCACCGTGAAAAGCTCAGGAGGAGAGACAATAAACAGAAGAGAAAATGCGAGAGTTTTGAGAGCGAATCAGTGGGACCTGAGTTTCGAATTTTTAGTAGTAGTAAAAAAATAAAAATGTTCCAAATATAATTGAAAACTTGTGACTTCCAAAGTTGGCCCTTTCACTAGCTGAAAAAAAAAGATAAAGAATTAAAAGAGTATAAAGTGCCCCTTTTCACTTACATAAAAAAATAAATATTTCACTTTTTAGTAATAATATTATAATTTTTTTATAAATTATGATCATAATTTTTTTTATAAATTATGACCATAATTTTATTATCATATTATATTATTAAAAATAATAAATTTTAATATTTTAGAGCAAAATATAAAATAAAACTATCGTAAATTTTACAAAACGAATTTCTTTTTATGAAACAATGGGAGTGGATTTTTTTGTCCATCGACTCTAATAAGATTACAAATAATTGTCACTTGATAAGCAACATGTAGGTTGTGTTCGGAAACTATTTATAAGTTAGTTAATTTAATTTATAAATAATTAAATTAAAAAAGTTGTTCGAGAATTACTTTTTGTCACTTATAAGTTAAGAAAAGTCAAAAAAATAAGTACATTTTCGTTGCTTAAAAAAATGACTTATATAAGTCATTTTTATAAATCAATCAATTATTATGAAATGACATAAATGCTCTTTTTTATTTTTCTAATGTTCTTTTTACTAAATGATATTTTAATAATTTTTATATTTTACTTAATTTATAAGTCATTATTAGCCGAACACATTCACAACTATTAATTATAATTCTCGACTTATAAGTAAAAGTGATGCCGAACACTTTTACTTATAAATCTACTAAAATTTTAACTTATAAAATTTACTAAAATTTTAACTTTAAGTCAAAAAAAAATTACTCCCAAACAGGCCCGTAATCGATATAAAAGGCACCGAAGGGGGACTTAAAATTGTCGCCGTTGAACTGAATGAATACACGTTTACTTATCCACAAAATCTCTCTAGTTATATTTTGCCCGAATAAAATTAGGAAATTGATATTTTTACAAGATTCTGTGAAATAGTTAATGGGACTTATTTTCATATAAGTAGAGTCTTGCGAAAATATCAATTCCTTAAAATTATATAAATAAAACTTGCTAGAATTTTATCCAACTGAGCATATTTTGCAGAACTTCTTATGTAACTTAAGAATCAAATTGATACATTTATCATTAATGTGTATAATAAAAGAAAAAAGAAAAAGAGTTGTCAAAAAAAAATAGGTAGATCTTGGACAACTTGCTAAAAACATGGTTACCGATTCCCAATTTATTTCAGGTGCCAACAAATTGTCCGTTGAACTTGGATCTTCAGTACTTTGTACATTGGTATCTATTGACCTTAAATTATTTGTTAATACTTGTAAAAATGGCAACTTTAATTTTTGCAATCCGAAACCATGGACCACCCATCACCCACTAGATCAGACTTGATTTATACATAAGCGTCTCAAATTTTTTGTTTCAAAAAATATAATGGGTAAGGTATAATATCTCTTGTGATTGACTATGCTATATATCATTATTAATATATTAAATGTCGCATCTTTTGAGATTAAAAAAAAAATTGAGACCCCTAATACCCTCATTTTAATCCTAAGTAGTGCAATTGAAAATTTAATCCAAACTGAAGCAGATCGTTTTTCTTTTCAATACACAAGGGTAAACCAGTTATTCTACATCCCTTTTATTTTAAGACTGAACGAGTCAAAATGACCATTATCATCTCTTTCATGTAGCTTTTAGAGACACATGCGGAAAAATGGCAAACCACAGGTGGTTAAATAAATTTTACTAAAAAATATGATACTAAGATGCGTGGAAAGATAGAGATGCTGTAAATTGAAAGATAAACAATAAAATATCATATACACACTCCAAACACATCCATGAATTAATCAATTCATCTTGATTACAACATGATTTCAACATGTAATGAAATACACACATGGAAAGGGAAAATGGAAAGTAATCATACATTCTTCTAAGCTGCATGCATCTCAGTGTCAACCTTTTACTAGCCTCTCCCTATTCCCCTCTATACTTAAATGGGGAAGTAGTGTAGGACATTCACAAATCACTAAAGTAAAATGTTATCTTCATAACTAACATCAATTACATCAAAGAAACACTGCCGTCTAGGTTAGATATAATTTATCAAAAGAATAATACAAAAGATACAATGAGCAACGAGTGAAGCTCAACGTACCAAAAGCAGCAGAAGGAGGTCATGTAGTGCAAGGAGAACTCTTTAGTTTAGGAATTTTGAATCTGGATGAAAACAACTTTGGAGTCTCTGCGACAGAAGTGCTGGCAACCATTTTTCGCTTTGAATTTCCAGATCCCTGTATGAAAAAATGAAGTTGAAAATAATAAGCTTCCTCACACGGGACATCAATAATGAGTTTTCTTGACATTCTTGTTATCAATAATGTTATGAAAACGTAGACTGCTGTTCTTTAACTATTCACTGAAGCCTAATCTGATAATCAAGACAGAATGTAAAGCACTTCTATGTTTTTGTAAGCCTAATCTGATTTGAAATAGGTGTCTGAATCAGAAGTATAAAGTGGTTCCAGTTAAAAGCTTGACTAATCAAGCTTAGTAACTGTATATATCTTCCAACATAATGTATTTATAGAAAACAAAGAGGTTCATAACCACGCAAGGCGATGAAACCAGTTTGCATGATCGCTTCATAAAAACGCAGTAATAAAGTCTAATGATAGAAAACATAAACTTATCAACTCTCTTATTCCAACAAATCTGCCCTGGCAAGAACAATGAGTTAGAAGGTTCTGCCAAAATTGATTTATCCTCCACCTCTGACACGATGGAGTATATTCAAAGTTCATCTATTTATTTTTATTACTATAGACACATTTCGAGGGTTTTCATCAAAGGTGATAGCCACAGCAACTAGACAATTTGCCAACTCTAAATTCTAAACACAAAGTAGCACTTAGAGTAAACCACATCCTGAACCTACGTATAATTAAGTTTTCCATTCATATGCACTGGATAAATGGAAAATTGTTTAATTAAGACCAGATGTTAATAATACTAAGCCTATCAAAGCTCCTAACAATGTGTCACATGGACAGTTAGCAGAGAGCTCCTTGTAAATTGTAATGCTCTGCTAATGAAATAAATCTATCAAGTTTCAACCACTTGTATGCATCTTCCTTCTTACCTTTTACATACTTACGCTTTACACGTAAAGTTCATATTAAAGGTTGATCCATCTATAACCAATGTAACACCTATGGTCTACGGTGGACATATCACATTTGTTGTACTAGTCACATGAATGGGGAAAAGATGTCCATGACATCAGCCTAAGTGGTCATCCAAAATTCCAAATATTACAAAAACTTTTGTATAGCATATCTATCCATCTGTTGCATACTGATGCATCTTCTCATTAACACGAGAACATGTGTATGCTTGTGTTGTTAAAATTTGAAAACAACTACATACAAGTATACAATGTAAAAGAAACAAGGGAAAAATATTGTCTCATGTGGAAACACAGATTGACAATCCATGCAGCACTAGATAGGATCAGATCTTAAATCCATTACCATCTTTTGTGATGCCTTATAAACAAGGTATTGCAAGAGAGAACTACTGTAACAAACTGAAATCATGTTTTTGAGAATGAGATAGATAAGTGATTTAATATATTGAGTGTTGTTTCTACAGTAAAAGCAGGGTTCATACCATGTTAACTTGACAATATAGCAATATATATCCAGTACACTTCATCCATACAATTGAATTATAAAGTATAAATATTTAACAAATAGAAAACTAAACGCCTCAGGTAAATAAATAAAGTGCACTAATCAACTACAACTAAACCTGACAAAATTGGCCTGGGCCCACCCGCCAAAAAGCGGGCTTTGGGTTGTTAAAATTTAGCCCAGGGAAAATTGGGTCGTTTCGGTCTAGCACGCGGGCTAATTTTTTTTTATTATTATTGTTTGATATTGTTGACAAAAAAAATGTTAACTTAAAAAAGGAATCAAGTAGGAAATTACGAAAAATATAAGAATAAATTCTAACATATGATCTTGAATAATAATACAAAAAAATATTATGAATATAATATATATATATCACCTTTAGTTTTTCTTTTACTCTCTTATCTTTAATATTGATATTATATACATTTATCAATTAATTAATCACAAGATTAGTTACATTTTAATATATATGATTACAAAATATTTATAAAATTATTGATTGTTTTATTTCATTTACTAATGATATTAAATGATTATGTAGAAATTATGTGTCATAATTATAAATAATTAGAGTTATTATTTATTTCAAATTATATGTTATAGTAAATATATTATAAAAAAAAAAAACTAAAATGGCCCCAGGCGGGCCCCAGGCTTCAATTTCCCAACCCGCAAAAAGCTGGGCCGTTTTGGCACGTCTTACTACAACTATATCAAACATTAAACTATTCAGTTGTTTACTCAATATTTTATGGGCCATGAGAAACATAACATGGTGACTGCAAGTCTAAACTTTAAATGGAAAATGAGGGATCAATTCTATAAACATTCTCACAGATCATCGCATAAATCTAATTAACCACATTATACAACTTTCACAAAACAGGAAAAAATCTGTCTTTCTCTAGACCCTGGTTAAATATTTGCAGGAGCCTTGTGTATGGGATATGACATTTAAAACAACATAAAATCAACACATGCAGATGACATTATCTACTGTGAAAAACTACCAATTTGAACATACAAGTCTCATAAAATAATGTAAGTCGTAATCACCTTTTCAATGACTTGAGAAGATTTCTTCACAGTGATAATCTTGCTCTGCACACCACTGTTCTTGCCTCCCAATTGAGACCTTCCTGCTTCTGCTATACAGCAACGTAATACAGGTGTCTCAGAATCACTTCTGTCTTTCCTTAATAACTCTAGTTCCCTAGAAAGTTGGGAAATTTCTTCTGTCTTTCTCAGAGAGTCAGATTCCAGCTCAGCGATGTCAGCTTTTAAGCTCAAAATCACACCATCCTTCTCATTGTATGATGACTGCAATTGCTCCATGCTTGCCATAAGTTTCTCTATCTTCTCATTCGCTTGTTCGACTTCAGCACGTTTACCCCTTAGTTGATCAGTTAAGTCTCTCTCCAGCTCCTTATATTGGTTCCATGCGAAATCCCTCTCAGATAACAGAGCAGACAACTCAGAATTTTTCTTTGAACCAAGCTTCTTATTTTCATATTTTAGTCTCCTCAGTTCATTTTCCATTGCCTTATGCTGCTCTTCCCCCTTTTTACTGTCATTCTTAAGTGCAAATTAATCCAAAAGTCAGAAAAACACTGTCAGAAAGAAAAAAGTGATCCATATTTATAAAAAAAAAGACAGAAAAAGAGAGAGAGCAGTATTACAAGGGAACTTACTTTTGGATTGGAGCATTTACGATAGAGGAGGTCAAACCATACTTTAAAATCTTCCAATTCACATTGTGTATTTTCTGCATGTTTAGATGAAATAATTTAGTTTACAAAATTAATTGTGTGGAACAAAAAACACTGGATGCAACTAACACCACTCCCTTCTCGTGCCCATAATAAACACACAGAAATAAACAAGATCAAAAATTATATGTTTCTTGAAAATGCTAGGTTGAGTACTTAGCCCTCTCACCCCTCTTTAAGTTAGGAAATATAGGGGTGTGTGAGAAGAATTCAAATTATAGCTATATGACTTCTAATAGTGATCGTGAACTTACAGCCCAAAGAAGTATTTTGGCCAGTATGTGTCACAAGCTCATGATGGCCATAAAAGCGGATGTCTTGCACATATGCCAACACCAGCTGAAAACCCTATTTAGGTAATTGGCATCTAAGTTTAATGTGAAGCAATAGATCTTTTTTTCCAATAAAATTTGACTTGCAATAACTAATATTTAGGCTTCTTCTCTTTCCCCTCCTAATGAAGTTGTTTTACAATTAAACTGCCAAATCCAAAATGGTCATGCTACAAGTACAACACACTATCGTAATTAAGCGTCCTTCCCTGTCTTTCCTTACAGAACAATTCCTGCTTTTGCTTTGGAGAAGATGTTTATCCTCATAATGACGAATTGGTTCATAAACCGTCATCCTCTTCCACCTGGAGCACCTCAGTTTAGGCTTCTTCTCTTTCCCCTCCTAATGAAGTTGTTTTACAATTAAACTGCCAAATCCAAAATGGTCATGCTACAAGTACAACACACTGTCGTAATTAAGCGTCCTTCCCTGTCTTTCCTTACAGAACAATTCCTGCTTTTGCTTTGGAGAAGATGTTTATCCTCATAATGACGAATTGGTTCATAAACCGTCATCCTCTTCCACCTGGAGCACCTCAGTTGCGAACACCCCCCCCCCCCCCCCCCCCCCCCCAAAAAAAAAAACCCAAAAAAGAAAAGAAAATTCTCATAATCTACTACTACATATCTCCCAGTACTTTAACCTTTTATTTTCCTCCTTTCTCTTATTATATTCATGCATGGTATGATATATGCAAATTCACTCACATTTTTAAATTTGCCATTAAATTTCCAGACAAGGCATTATTAACATCAAGAAAACACCAACGAAACATAATAATTGAAATTCGTATAATAAAATTCCAAGTTTCCCCTCCAATTTTCGAATAAAAACCTATAGTTGGAAAATAAAATTCGGATAAAGAAAGAACCAACCTAAGTTAAGCTTGTACATCAAAGCCTCTGTCTGCTTCAAATTAATAAACAAATCGGACTTTTTTGACTCAACTGTCCGTTCCATTTTGTGTACTTTAATATTCCTCCTCATCTGAAACAAAAAAAAACAAAAGATTCGTCATAAACCCTAAAAAAAATCAAAAAAACTAAATTGACTAAAACATAAAGAATTCATCAATAAAATAAGAAATTTACCTGTGAGAGCTTCTCTTGATTCTGGTTAACATCAGAAACCCAGCGATCGTGTTGTAATTTAAGTCTATCTTCAAGAATTTTAAGCTGCGATTGTTGCGTCTGTAGCATTTGTACCAGAGCATTGAAGATTTGGTTCCATTTTTTCCGATCAGAAGATATATTAGGGCCTTTTGGTGCTCCCATTGTAGAAGAAGAACATAGAGATTGTTGATAAAGGAATCCAAGAAGAAAGAGAATTTCAGAGAGGAATCCTACAGCGAATACCACCGTCTCAATTCAAATATGTTCCAACGGTCATATCTCGTTGTTCCCCTATAATCCAAAAAAATCCGAAACCCACTTTGTTGATTGGCAAGAGTCCCGATAATAATAAGCCCAAGCAAAGCCTGATTTGAAGGTATTGTAATTATAGCCCAAATATAATATAAAGCATTTGAGTCGATTTGAACGTTGAACTTCGGGATTCATAACTAAGGTCGCATAGTAAGAGGAGTATTATTTTTACGTACATTTTTTATTTTTTTATAAGATTAAATAGAATTTATTTATGATAAAATATAAAATTAAATTGTAAAAATATTAATTTTATAATAAATATTTTTACAAGATCAAATAGAACTCACATATAAAAATATTAAATTAACTTGTAAAAATATTTATTCCCATAATAAAAATGTTTTTGATTACACAGCAATATATGAACTTTTAATTTTTTCTTTAATTGCTTAAGGTCAAATTCATAAATTATGTTTATTCCAAAATTGCTTGTCAGAAGTAACATTAATTTTTTTTGCTTATTCCAAAAGTTGGTTTTAACAAAATTTTCTATCAACTATAAGCGCTTTCTAGAGAATCATAAAACACTTTTTTTGAATTTATATTTAATTTAAAAGTGTTATTATTTTATAATATTAAATAATTATTCAATAATCTTAAAATATCGTCACATAATATTTTAAATTAATTACATCTTTTTATCTTTTAGTAGATTTAATATTATAAATATGAGATACTATTAAAATAAAAAATATATAATTAATTTAAAATACCACATAATAATACTTAAGACTATTGAATAATTTTTTCAGAGCACCGCTCCATCAAAGATGCTGAGTTTAGTTTTTTAATTATAAGAAGAGATATTTTAATTCTTGGTGATCGAAGCATTGTAAAAATATCAAGGAAAAGTGAAAAGCACAACTGTGACTAAGCCAACCCAAGACTTTCCTGGCATTTGCCCGACCCAATATAAGATGTCCAAGAACAATGAACTTCGCGGGGGTCAGATCATATCAATGTTGTCACGCGAGTTAGTTACAGAGAATAGATAGATATAGACAGATAGAGAAATTCACAAATCACAATTATCTAAATAGTAGTACTGCATATTAAATGAAGGGAGGTTCAAAGAGGCCGATCCATGCAGCTGCGGCAACATGGGTACGGGAACAACCGCCGAATGTGAAGGCATTTCTGGGCGTATTCACGGCGGTGGCCGCCATCGTCTTCATTAAGGTGGTGGTTGACGATCACGATAACCTCTTTGTCGCCGCCGAGGGCGTTCACGCGCTTGGCATTTCCGTTCTCATTTACAAGCTCTCCAACGAGGACACTTCTTGCGCTGGTCATTCCTTTCATTTTATATTTATATTTCTAATGTTCTCTATATATGCATGTTGCGATCAATGTTTCTTCTTTATAATATTTGTGGCTTTGAAGGTTACATTTTAAAATTTATATATAAGGATAATGTGTGTTTAGTTACTTTTATTTTACATTCCCCTCTATTCTCTCTATATTGGATAGATACCCTTTTCTTTTTAATTTTTATGTACTCATAAACGTCCTATTTTAATTCAATGGTCAAATTTGACCATTTTTAAAATTAATAACTAAAAACATTTTATATAGAATTTTTAACTTACGAAACTTGCACTGATAGTAAATTTTTCATAATTTATTATGATTATAATCACTTGGCTTATAATTTTAAAAATGGTTAATCTGACGTGAAAGTCAAATTAAAACATTTATTATGGGACAAATTTATTTGTTATGTTTAGTGAGGGAAACTATGATTTGAGGGATCTTAGTTTCAATTTAATTATGCTTTTTAAATGTTTCTATTGAGGAATGTTGTTGGTTACTCGGGTATTTTAATGCTTTGTTATTCTTAATTTCTTATAGTAGTACTTTTTGTTAGTTGGTTGAGAGCTACTTTTTGGTATTTTAATAAATGTTTAAATTATTCATGCTTGGTCTAACTTCCAACTACTCATACCTCCCCGTCCAAAATTTAAGAGTTCACTTTCAGAAGTCAGAACATTTAAAGAAGAGTCACTTTCAGTTCACAACTTAAAGCATAATGACATTTGATACATTAATTTTGAAAGTGGACTGGCTTGGCGGTACTAGTATTTAACTATTTTCCAATTGCTTGTTCTTGCTCTGGCTCTTTCGATTTTATTTCCCTGAATTTTCAAGAAAAATTGTGATTTGTAGCTTAATGATTGTATAATACTCCGTATTTTGTTTGTGTTCTTCTGTTTATCAGTATTTTAACTCTTTTGGCTATCTTGTTTTGACTTTCTACAGGTCTTTCACTAAAATCACAGGAACTAACAGCTATGTTTCTAGCTACAAGACTATATTGCAGCTTTGTTATGGAATATGACATCCACACAATACTCGACTTAGCTACATTAGGCACAACGATTTGGGTCATTTATATGATTCGTTTTATATTGAACTCCAGTTACATGGATGACAAAGACAACTTTGATCATTATTATGTGGTACCTTCTCTTGCCTTTTCCAAGTGTTTTATTGTTCATGTATATGGAGTAATTACAGTTGTTGTTGACTTGTAGCCTTTTTATTATCTTGCAAGTTCACTGACAATGTTGGCGTATGTACTAGATTTATTTTCAAACTAATGACAAGAGGATAAATGATTTAAAAGGTAGATGTTGCAATATATATCTTAGATGCTTTATCAAATTATGTTGCAATTAAAATAGATCATTATAATCATTTTTTGTTGTTCGATTTACTCGATTTTCTGACTTGAATGTAGGTGATACCATGTGCTTTACTGTCTCTTGCTATTCATCCATCAACACAACATAATCTTTTCAACAGGATTTGTTGGGCCTTCTGTGTTTACTTGGAATCTGTTTCAATACTCCCTCAGCTTCATGTCATGCAGAATACTCGGGTAAATTAGATTGCGATGTAGAATCAATCATATACATGCTTCATGTTCTAAATTTTGATATAAATTTCTTTCTGCAAAATTATCTTTATATGATTTTTCCTCTTTCATATTATCTCTTTTGTAGATAATTGAGCCATTCACAGCACATTATGTATTTGCACTTGGAGTTGCAAGGTTCCTTAGTTGTGCACATTGGATTCTCCAGGTTTGCACTGATTTGAACTCTCACTGTGACATGATAGGTTGTATATACACTTTTATTGTTTTTCACCTTAACTGGTATTCATCAACGTTGTTGACACTAGATTCATTAATTTTTCAATTTATTGTCCACATTACAAATATTTAATGCTAATGTTGGCTTGTCACCTTAGAATCTTTCTCAAGATTAAAGAAAACAGAAATCATATACAATTTGGAATTCTAGATTATCTCATAAGAGAATCAAAATTGGGTTCTATTTGTAGCATATAAGGTATGGACATTGACCTTTGAGATACACTTTCTTGTGCTATATAACTATGCAACTCTGTTTGTTATGTTAGCAAATAGTCAATGTATGCCTGAAAGGTTTCATCTTTATTTTTAATTGTGATACCATTATAAGTTTTTGACATCAGTGAAGGTTCTAGCTGCATTACACATATATAATCACGTATAATTTCTTTTTTCCATCTTTATTACAGGTTCTTGATACTAGGGGACGCTTGTTAACAGCCTTAGGTCATGGTTTGTGGCCTTCTATGGTCCTTCTTTCTGAAATTGTCCTGACATTTATTCTGGCAGATTTCTGCTATTATTATGTAAAAAGGTGAGTTGTTAGCTTCTATTATGCAAAGAGCCAACTCTATTTTACTTTCCCCAGCGTTTAGTTGAAGAATATTAGTCTTTTGATTGCAGTATTTTGGGCGGTCAGCTTGTACTACGCCTTCCCTCTGGAGTTGTGTGACTTAAAACTCGGCTGCTGTCTACTACAAACTGCAGTACGAGAGATTGTGGTCTTCGTATGATATCTTATTTTAGTATTTAGAATGCTTGTTTAATAATCTCACAAGCATCGGAAGAATGTTGTTTTTGTGTGAAGTTAGGGATGCATTTGTTGTTAGGTAGATATATAAGCTAACCACATGATTGTTTGTTAGTTATATTAACTTCCGGATGTATTACTATCATTTACTATCCATAGTGTGACGCCCCCAAATCTGAGCCCACACAGTCCAAACTTGAGTCGTCAAAATACTACAACAAAATTATTACAATGAAATACAACGTACAACAATACAGTGGATAATACAACACAACTAAGTCTTCATTATTATTGTCACACTATTTTATAACACGTGAAGACTATGATAGCTATCCCCGCACTCTCACTCCATTCCCCGGCTAGACCCCGTTACGTTCTCATCTCCTGTTGAAAAACAATGGAACGAAAAGAAAGGGTGAGCTCAAATAGTCCAGTAAGAAATATCATGACTAAGATAATGACGAATAATTTATCATTAGCCTTCAACAATTGAGTTCTTGATAGAATACAATAGACTACAAGGTTTATATCAAAAACTGCAGTTAAATTCTTAAACAACGTTCATATCAATAATAGCAGCGGAATGAGCAATCTATTAGAAGAATAATGCAGACCATAATGTCCACTCGCTTCTCTTTTTAGTAAAAACATCATCAACTTTTATCATCTGAAATACCATTAGTCATGATAATAAAAATTCACAGTTCCTGGTCATAATCATGCAAATCAACAGTTCATCTTTGCACTACGGGCCAAAGATATTCAATAAAGCACCAACGGTCATGATTATACCAGATTCAGCCTTTGGTCATAATCATACCAACCAACAGTTCATCTTTGCACTACGGGCCAAAGAGAACATTCACCACGTGCCATAAAAGACACCGAACAGATGTATCGCCTTTAACCTAGTATATCGCCTTTAACCTATCATCTGTTCAACAATTATATCACATCTGTGCCCCCGGCCACAGATATTCACAACAGCTTGATTCTTGATGATTAATACAAATAACAGTGATACAAATGATGAACAGAAGAACAGGATAAACAATAAGTATCGGAAGTTTACTTTGTGCAGATTCAAATAATGTCCAAATTGCCAACATGATGTGGAGTGAAATTTAAAAATGATATTCAAGATCCACAGTTCAGAATAACGATTACAGTTCAATAGAAATGTTCAGAAAATATGAAGGTTCAGTTGAACTAATGAAATTCAACTATTATGGAACATATAATATTTTCAGGAATTATAGAAGCAATAGTTCCATAATAAGTTTCGATTTAGGTGTATGGAAGAAAGTAATATCCCTTACCGTAGCATGTTTGATTAACAAAAGGTGAAGGGAATTAATATCCCTTACCATAGTAAGTTTGAATAATGGAAGATGAAAAAGATGGTATCCCTTATGAGTATAAAGGAAAATGATATCACTTACGAATATGGAATAAAAGTGTCATGTGATAATTCGTGTAGACAAATTATTTCCACACGAGACAAATAACAAGGGTTATTCACCAACAGGCGATAATCCGCACCGTAAGGTTATTCCCATCAATTTGAATACGAATAGTTATTCACCAAACAGGCGTAATCCGCACCGTAAGGTTATTCCCACAATTTAATAGAATTTGAACACGAAGAGTTATTCACCAAACAGGCGTAATCCGCACCGTAAGGTTATTCCCACAATTTAATAGAATTTGAACACGAAGAGTTATTCACCAAACAGGCGATAATCCGCACCGTAAGGTTATTCTCAAAGATTAATAAGGAATGAATACCAAAGGTTATTCACCAACAGGCGGTAAACCGCGCCGTAAGGTTATTCCCACAATTTAATACATGGAAATAAATGGCACAAGAAAGAAACGATATTATTTTCGAGAATCAAAGAATGATAATTCCTTCAAGTAAGAATGAAAATAATATTCATTTATGATGATGAAAAGAGTGATACCCCTTACCGTAATAAATTTAAGAGTGTGAAAAGAATGATATTCCTTACCTTAACACGTGACTGGATATTGATTTAAATGAGGTTGATCAACCTATATTTTTATAATAAAATTAGTAATTACCACATATAAATTTCAAAGTGTATGATAACTCGTATAATATGAATTATCAAAATTATATATATTTAACATAATTTTTGTAGTATAATATAACTACTTTTAAATAGTTTTAAAAATAATATTCCAAAATAAATCTTCCAAAGAAAGCTTTTAAAAATGAATCTTCTTAAAGAAGAGTCTTCTAAAGGAAGATTTGTGAATACCGTGAAAAATAGGAATTTATGAAATTACTACTCTTTAATAAAAGACTTACTTGAAAAATTTCTGCACTCCTTTTGGCTTTCAAACTCTCAAAATAACCTTACTATTCTCAAAGAAAACTCATAAAATTCTTATAGAAAAATTTTATGTTTTAGGTGTGATTTTTCTATTCAGCTGAACAAGCTATTTATAGGAGAAATAAGGGCACTATGCGGTAGGTGAGCACTGGCGTGCTGCACGCCAGTGCTGAAAAATTCAGCACGCAGCCGCTGGCTGCTTTTTTCCTTCCTGCACATTTTGCAATTCATTTTTTTTCATGTGGGCCCCACATGGGTCCCACATGTTACTATTTACGTTACTATTCATGTTACTATTTCAAATAGTAAAATTAATTATTTTATTTTTTATTTATTTATTTATTCTTCCTGTGAGTCCAACATATAAAATAATGTTACCACAATAATGTAAGAAACACGTTACATATTTTTATTAATTTAATAATATAAATTATAGTGTATTTGCTACTGTGACAATTATTAGATTCAATAATTTTAAACTACAGTGCACCAACAATTATTGACTCGATGATATGAAATACAGTGTAATGACAATTATTGAATCAATAATGCAAAATACTGTGTAGCAACAATAATTGAATTGATAATATAAAATATTATGCAGTGACAATTATTGATGAAATGATGCGTAACAATTACGGTGTCAATTATCAGACCAATAATATGAGACACTGTGCAATACCGTGTGCTACTGTAGAGTACCGTGTGCTACAGAAAATACCATAAATTACCGTATACTACTATTCTTTTATCACCGGTATTTTAACAGTTAACACCGTTGACTATTTTTATTTAAAAAGGTTACTTCTGTCGTTTTCTATATCCGACAAATATTCCGTTGTGGGGTCCACAAATAATTTGTTATTTCGGCGCCGTCGTACGGCCCGAATATTCCCCGACAAAACGAATATTCCCCGACAAAAAGAATATTGTCCGACAAAATAAAATTTGCACATAACATCCTTAACTTTCAATTTTGTCAATTTAACCATTTACTGTTTCAGGAAAAATATATATGAAGAAAAATTAAATTTTGTATTTCATAAATTCGGGGTCTTACAACCTCCCCTCCTTATGAAATTTCGTCCCCGAAATTGACGTACCTGGCATTTCGAAGAGGTATGGATACCTAGACTTCATCTCAGATTCTAGCTCCCAGGTCATTTCCTCAATATCTTGGTTCCTCCATAAAACCTTAACTTGAGGTATAACCTTTGAGCGTAAGATCTGCTCCTTCTTATCTAGGATCTTAACAGGTACTTCCTCATACGTTAAATCTTCTGCTATAACGTCTGGTTCTAACTCAATGACGTGGTTTGGGTCCTTCACATATTTACGTAACATAGATATGTGAAAAACGTTATGGATGCGAGACATACTTGGTGGTAAGGCTAGTCTGTAAGCTACAGTTCCCACCCGATCGAGGATTTCAAATGGGCCAATAAATCGAGGGTTGAGTTTTCCTTTCTTTCCGAATCTCGTAACCCCTTTCCATGGAGAAACACGTAAGAATACATGATCTCCGACGTTGAATCTCTCATCTCTCCGATGAAGATCGGCATAACTCTTTTGTCGTTCTTGTGCTGTCTGTATTCGTTGTCGGATCATTTGGATCTTTTCGGTCGTCAAGCGTACCAACTCGGGTCCCAACAGTTTTGCTTCTCCTACCTCATTCCAACATACTGGAGAGCGACATTTGCGTCCATATAAAGCCTCGAATGGAGCCATACCTATACTTGCTTGGTAACTGTTGTTGTAGGAAAATTCCACCAATGGCAAGTACTTATCCCAACTTCCTTTGAAATCTAGTACGCAAAGTCTCAAAAGATCTTCGAGGGTCTGAATCGTCCTTTCCGATTGTCCGTCCGTTTGAGGATGGTATGCAGAACTGAACCGTAGCTCAGTGCCCATAGCTTTTTGTAGACTGATCCAAAAGCGTGAAGTGAATCTAGGATCTCGATCAGAAACTATGGAAACTGGCATGCCATGCAATCTCACGATCTCATTTATGTACATACCGGCAAGACGTTCAAGTGAAAAGTTTTCTCGTATAGGCAAGAAATGAGCAGATTTGGTCAATCTATCTACGATGACCCAAATTGCATCTAAGCCTTGAGAAACTTTGGGAAGACCCGTCACGAAATCCATATTGATGTGTTCCCACTTCCATTCGGGAACCTCAAGTGGTTGTAATGGACCCTTAGGTACTTGATGCTCTGCCTTGACACGTTGACAAGTTAGGCACCTTGAGATAAACTCTGCAATCTCCCTTTTCATATTGTTCCACCAAAATGTATGTCGAAGATCTCGATACATCTTGGTACCTCCTGGGTGGATTGCAAACGGCGTGTTGTGTGCCTCCATCATGATTTTATGCTTTAATTCAGGATCGTTAGGAACACAGAGTCGAGAGTTGACTCGAATTATTCCTTTCTCGTCGATTCTTGCTTCGAGAATGGTACCTTCTTGTACTTTCTTTATCATGTTTATCAGTTCCGGATCGGTAGCTTGAGCAGCTTTAATTTTATCGATTAAAGCTGGTTCTACTCGCACGTGAGCAATCTTCGAGTGGGTCCCTGGTGTCTTTAGCTCTATCTCCATCTTTTGCAAGTCGTACAAAATACACTTTTGTGTTGTCAGCAGTGCACTTGTACTCGCATAAGATTTTCTGCTCAAAGCGTCAGCTACAACGTTCGCCTTTCCCGGGTGATACTGGATTGTGTGATCATAATCCTTCAACAGCTCAAGCCAACGTCGTTGTCGCATGTTGAGTTCCTTCTGGGTGAAGAAATACTTGAGACTTTTATGATCCGTATAGATATCCACTTTCTCTCCGTACAAGTAGTGTCTCCAGATCTTCAACGCGAAAACGACTGCTGCCAACTCTAGATCATGAGTAGGGTAATTTTTCTCATAATCTTTGAGTTGTCGAGAGGCATAGGCTATAACTTTTCCATGTTGCATAAGGACACAGCCTAAACCTTTGCCTGAAGCATCGCTGTATATGACAAATTCTCCCGATCCTGATGGAATGGTCAGAACAGGAGCTGAAACAAGTCTCCTCTTAAGCTCTTGAAAACTTTTCTCACATTGCTCGCTCCATATGAATTTTGTGCTTTTCCGAGTAAGCTGAGTTAATGGAGTGGCGATTCGAGAAAATCCTTCTACGAATCTCCGATAATAACCAGCTAGGCCCAGAAAACTTCGGACTTCGGTTACTGTCTTGGGTTGTTCCCAATTTAGTACCGTTTCAATCTTCGCATGATCGACTGATATTCCTTGACTAGAAATCACATGCCCAAGAAACGTGACCTCCTCAAGCCAGAACTCACATTTCTTCAACTTGGCATATAATTTGTTTTCACGGAGCTTCTGGAGTATCAATCTCAGGTGTTGTTCATGATCCTCACGACTTTTGGAGTATATGAGGATGTCATCAATAAAGACAACCACAAAATGATCCAAATATTCCTTGAATATTCGGTTCATCATGTCCATGAAAGCTGCAGGAGCATTGGTTAGTCCAAAAGGCATGACTAAAAACTCATAATGCCCATAACGAGTTCTGAAAGCAGTCTTTGGAATGTCCTCAGCTTTAACCTTTAACTGATGATATCCAGAACGGAGATCAATCTTTGAGAAATGTTGAGCACCTTGTAATTGATCAAACATGTCATCGATCCTAGGCAACGGGTACCTGTTTTTGATGGTGACATGGTTCAATTCTCGGTAGTCAATGCACAATCTCATACTCCGGTCCTTCTTCTTCACAAATAGAACAGGAGCACCCCAAGGTGATGCACTCGGACGAATGAAACCGGTATCCAACAATTCCTGTAGTTGGACTTTTAACTCTTGAAGTTCAATGGGAGCCATTCGGTATGGGGCTTTGGAAATGGGCTTGGTACCGGGTTCAAGATCAATACAAAATTCAATTTCACGGTTTGGGGGTAAGCCAGGAAGTTCTTCAGGAAAAACGTCAGGAAACTCATTAACAATGGGAATATCATTCAAGTTTGACGTATTTTTGTTCAAATCAGTGACATGAGCTAAAAAGGCTTGACATCCGTTTTTCAATAAACGAATGGCTTTATGGCTAGAAATAACAGTTATAGATTTCAATGGTTTAGTTGCTTGAATTTGCATGACAGGTTGATTAGGAATATGAAAACTAATAATCTTATGAAAACAATCAATTTTAGCATGATGGGTAGTCAACCAATCAATTCCTAAAATCACATCAAATTCATGCATTTCCAAAGAAATAAGGTCAACAGGTAATGTGAGGTTGTTGATTTGAACTAGGCAAGATTTATAGACAGTAGATGTAATGGTCATTTCTCCTAATGGGGTTTCAACTGATAAGTCAAAGTCCAAATTTTCAGGAGTTAAGTTTAAACGCTGAGCACATGCAGGTGAGATAAAAGAATGGGTAGAGTCAGTATCTAACAAAGCGTAGACTTCACGAGAATTTATGAATAGCTTACCGGTTATCACCTCGTTCGAGTTTCGTGCCATTTGGGATGTCACAACAAAAGCTCTCCCTTGAACTACAGATTTTCCCTTATCCGCGCTAGCTTTTGGTATCATCACTGCAGCTGGACTTGATTTTGTGGCAGGACAAAACCGCGCAAGATGACCCTCTTTCCCACAACTGTAGCACTTTTTGGATTGCAGTGTACAGTTTGGGCTGATGTGACCTTCCTGTCCACACCTATAGCATCTCACTGGTGGTCGATCTTCTCCCCTTGAAACTGGGGTCGGTGCTGGTGCTGGTACTGGTGCCCTTCCATAATTATTATGGAATCTCTTTCTTTTGAAATTGTTTCCACTGGATTCTCCTCTTCTGTTATTTGATGTGGAATTACCACCGAAGTGTTGGTTACCTCCTCGATGGTTCTCGTTCCTGTGGTTGTTATCATTTCTCTGATCATTGACTCTTGGCTGTAATTTTTCATCTGTTTGCTCCACCCTTTGAGCCCTATCAACAACATCTGAATACAAACTAAATTTATGAGAGCTAAGTTGTTGACGGATTTCGAATCTTAGACCACGTAAGAACATCCGACTCATCCGTGCTTCGTCATCTACTAGATGAGTCGCAAAACGAGACAGTTCAGCAAACTTAGCTTCATATTGAGAAACTGACATGTTTCCCTGCTCCAGCTTAATGAATTTCACTTCCTTCATATGGCGGATGCTTTCTGGGAAGTACTTTTCATTAAATAGCTCTTGGAATTCTGTCCAAGACATCTCAAGTGCTGAAGGGTGGATACGTTTTACCGCTTCCCACCAGTGATCCGCCTCACCTCGAAACATAAAAGTAGCAAAGGGCACCTTCTGATCATCAGCGCATTGTAGGACATCAAGTATTTTTGTCGTCTGCTTCAGCCATGCCTCCGCTTTGAGTGGGTCAGGCTTCCCGTGGAATTCAGGTGGTCCCAATTCTTTAAATTGCTTGACAGTGACTATCCTCAAATTACCAGCGTTTCTACCGTTATTGTTAACTGGATTTCCTCTTGCCTGATTCTGCATGAACTGCATGAAATTCCTAAAGAATCCATCATTCATCATGTTATCAGGAATATTATTTCCTGAGTTGGCAGGAGGATTGTTTGTGGCTTCTTGATTTTCGGCTACATTCGCTTCGGGTATTTCATAGTTAACCTCTTGATTTCCAGATGTCATACTAAACTGTGGTCACAAAATAAATGTTAGTTCAAATAAACTGACTCATCACTTCATGTCCCTATATTCAAATCAACTCATTAGATAATAAAATCTAATTTAGGTAGGACATACTAGTGACTGATTCTATTCGTCTCTCCCCTTCTAGTTCTAACCCCAGATCTCCATTAAAGACCATATCCCTAAGCTCTGATGCCAACTGTGACGCCACCAAATCTGAGCCCACACAGCCCAAACTTGAGTCGTCAAAATACTACAACAAAATTATTACAATGAAATACAACGTACAACAATACAGTGGATAATACAACACAACTAAGTCTTCATTATTATTGTCACACTATTTTATAACACGTGAAGACTATGATAGCTATCCCCGCACTCTCACTCCATTCCCCGGCTAGACCCCGTTACGTTCTCATCTCCTGTTGAAAAACAATGGAACGAAAAGAAAGGGTGAGCTCAAATAGCCGAGTAAGAAATATCATGACTAAGATAATGACGAATAATTTATCATTAGCCTTCAACAATTGAGTTCTTGATAGAATACAATAGACTACAAGGTTTATATCAAAAACTGCAGTTAAATTCTTAAACAACGTTCATATCAATAATAGCAGCGGAATGAGCAATCTATTAGAAGAATAATGCAGACCATAATGTCCACTCGCTTCTCTTTTTAGTAAAAACATCATCAACTTTTATCATCTGAAATACCATTAGTCATGATAATAAAAATTCACAGTTCCTGGTCATAATCATGCAAATCAACAGTTCATCTTTGCACTACGGGCCAAAGATATTCAATAAAGCACCAACGGTCATGATTATACCAGATTCAGCCTTTGGTCATAATCATACCAACCAACAGTTCATCTTTGCACTACGGGCCAAAGAGAACATTCACCACGTGCCATAAAAGACACCGAACAGATGTATCGCCTTTAACCTAGTATATCGCCTTTAACCTATCATCTGTTCAACAATTATATCACATCTGTGCCCCCGGCCACAGATATTCACAACAGCTTGATTCTTGATGATTAATACAAATAACAGTGATACAAATGATGAACAGAAGAACAGGATAAACAATAAGTATCGGAAGTTTACTTTGTGCAGATTCAAATAATGTCCAAATTGCCAACATGATGTGGAGTGAAATTTAAAAATGATATTCAAGATCCACAGTTCAGAATAACGATTACAGTTCAATAGAAATGTTCAGAAAATATGAAGGTTCAGTTGAACTAATGAAATTCAACTATTATGGAACATATAATATTTTCAGGAATTATAGAAGCAATAGTTCCATAATAAGTTTCGATTTAGGTGTATGGAAGAAAGTAATATCCCTTACCGTAGCATGTTTGATTAACAAAAGGTGAAGGGAATTAATATCCCTTACCATAGTAAGTTTGAATAATGGAAGATGAAAAAGATGGTATCCCTTATGAGTATAAAGGAAAATGATATCACTTACGAATATGGAATAAAAGTGTCATGTGATAATTCGTGTAGACAAATTATTTCCACACGAGACAAATAACAAGGGTTATTCACCAACAGGCGATAATCCGCACCGTAAGGTTATTCCCATCAATTTGAATACGAATAGTTATTCACCAAACAGGCGTAATCCGCACCGTAAGGTTATTCCCACAATTTAATAGAATTTGAACACGAAGAGTTATTCACCAAACAGGCGTAATCCGCACCGTAAGGTTATTCCCACAATTTAATAGAATTTGAACACGAAGAGTTATTCACCAAACAGGCGATAATCCGCACCGTAAGGTTATTCTCAAAGATTAATAAGGAATGAATACCAAAGGTTATTCACCAACAGGCGGTAAACCGCGCCGTAAGGTTATTCCCACAATTTAATACATGGAAATAAATGGCACAAGAAAGAAACGATATTATTTTCGAGAATCAAAGAATGATAATTCCTTCAAGTAAGAATGAAAATAATATTCATTTATGATGATGAAAAGAGTGATACCCCTTACCGTAATAAATTTAAGAGTGTGAAAAGAATGATATTCCTTACCTTAACACGTGACTGGATATTGATTTAAATGAGGTTGATCAACCTATATTTTTATAATAAAATTAGTAATTACCACATATAAATTTCAAAGTGTATGATAACTCGTATAATATGAATTATCAAAATTATATATATTTAACATAATTTTTGTAGTATAATATAACTACTTTTAAATAGTTTTAAAAATAATATTCCAAAATAAATCTTCCAAAGAAAGCTTTTAAAAATGAATCTTCTTAAAGAAGAGTCTTCTAAAGGAAGATTTGTGAATACCGTGAAAAATAGGAATTTATGAAATTACTACTCTTTAATAAAAGACTTACTTGAAAAATTTCTGCACTCCTTTTGGCTTTCAAACTCTCAAAATAACCTTACTATTCTCAAAGAAAACTCATAAAATTCTTATAGAAAAATTTTATGTTTTAGGTGTGATTTTTCTATTCAGCTGAACAAGCTATTTATAGGAGAAATAAGGGCACTATGCGGTAGGTGAGCACTGGCGTGCTGCACGCCAGTGCTGAAAAATTCAGCACGCAGCCGCTGGCTGCTTTTTTCCTTCCTGCACATTTTGCAATTCATTTTTTTTCATGTGGGCCCCACATGGGTCCCACATGTTACTATTTACGTTACTATTCATGTTACTATTTCAAATAGTAAAATTAATTATTTTATTTTTTATTTATTTATTTATTCTTCCTGTGAGTCCAACATATAAAATAATGTTACCACAATAATGTAAGAAACACGTTACATATTTTTATTAATTTAATAATATAAATTATAGTGTATTTGCTACTGTGACAATTATTAGATTCAATAATTTTAAACTACAGTGCACCAACAATTATTGACTCGATGATATGAAATACAGTGTAATGACAATTATTGAATCAATAATGCAAAATACTGTGTAGCAACAATAATTGAATTGATAATATAAAATATTATGCAGTGACAATTATTGATGAAATGATGCGTAACAATTACGGTGTCAATTATCAGACCAATAATATGAGACACTGTGCAATACCGTGTGCTACTGTAGAGTACCGTGTGCTACAGAAAATACCATAAATTACCGTATACTACTATTCTTTTATCACCGGTATTTTAACAGTTAACACCGTTGACTATTTTTATTTAAAAAGGTTACTTCTGTCGTTTTCTATATCCGACAAATATTCCGTTGTGGGGTCCACAAATAATTTGTTATTTCGGCGCCGTCGTACGGCCCGAATATTCCCCGACAAAACGAATATTCCCCGACAAAAAGAATATTGTCCGACAAAATAAAATTTGCACATAACATCCTTAACTTTCAATTTTGTCAATTTAACCATTTACTGTTTCAGGAAAAATATATATGAAGAAAAATTAAATTTTGTATTTCATAAATTCGGGTCTTACACATAGTGTGTTAGTTTTTTTAAGGATGCAATTCTCCAGTGATTGTTATTGCAGCCACTTTTGAAGACGATTTTCTTCAATGTTTCTACATGAATGAATATTCGTTGCTGAGTTTTTCAGTATATTTATGTATTGAAATGAATATTAATTTCCTGATACCTTCAGGAGAGTGTTCTTGTGGTTTTATCTTGCTGGATTTGCAATTTGGGTTTTATAAATGTTTTTTTGTTAGCATGGGATTATATCGATTTACATTTATATCACCGAATTCAAAATTTTACCAGTAAAGTCATTGAATCACTAATTTTCTTACAAAATCAAACCAAACTCCATGAATAAAGTTGTCTTACAAAATATCACAAACTCTATTCAATATATATATATATATATATATATATATATATATATATATTGAATAATTTTTTGTCGAGATTAAAGATGTATTTGTTACTTTTAATTTAGAGGGGAAGGGAATGGATGGAAAGCAAAAATTCTTCTTTCCATTTTTTTTGTAAAAACTTGTCATTCTCATCTTCTAAATCAAAACTTACATATAGGTTATAAATAAATACATATACAATCGATCTCTTCTTTATACTATTTCATCTCAGACTAAGTTGATATTTAATATAAACTTAAATATGTTGTCATGCATAATTTTTAAAAACTTTTGTTGTGATAATAATACAGTTCGAAGCCCAAGTCACACATGAAATCACTTAAGTGCGATTTGACAAATTTATAACCGCAAATAAAATCGCTCGTGATTAGTGCAGTTTCGTTTAATACGATTTCGATTTTAAGACTAATTGAATATATATAAAAAAAAATTAGGACGGAAAGAATACAAACTAAAAAAATCATTTAAGAAAAAGTAAAGTAAGACTATAATAGTTGTTTATAACTTAAAAGTAGGATAGTATATTGCTTATACAAGAAGAACATCATTATTGAATTTATTTATCTTCATCCATGTTATAATGAAACTTTGTAATTGTAAAAATGTCACAGACAATCAAAGAATTGGAAACTTAATTAGTTAAGTAAAATTTACAATTAAAAGTTTTCAAAGTTATAATTAATAGTCATACTAGAGATAACTGTAGAAATTATGTTATGCTAACAAAAAACAGGAGAAAAATATAATAAATACAAACCAAAACGACGTCGTTTTGACTATTATTAATGTGGTGTTATTTCGTTAGTGAGATGGATCGCAGAATTCAAAATCAAACTGTAAATATAATTTTTTAATTCTCTTAAAATCGTCATATATATTAAAACCATTAATACAATTTTATTAATATAATTTGGTCAATTTTTAATATAATTTTAGAATTAATTTTGATTTTTTACTTACTCCTATTCTTTCATGAGATTGTAGTATGAATATGGTGGGCATGAGAGGCACCTTATCGACGCTCTACTACCGTCCCATCATTACCTCCACCGTGGTGTTGTCACGTGGCTCCCTTGGGATACAAATGCCATTTATGTATCAAAGCAAGGTCCCATTGGTAATTTTGAACTCCGATGTCACGCACAATTCATGACTGCCACACCGAGTTGCAGAATATCAAATCATTACTTACATACCCCACTCAACCAAATCATCGCCGTCTCTTCCCCACCCTAACAGATCGCCGATTCTGTCCCTCAGTCGAGAAATTCACCACGCCTCTTCCCCGCGCGTATTCCTCCATCCACTGAAAAACTCTACCGGAATCGGTAGTGCTTTTCAATTTCATTAATAGTCGCGTGACCAATGAAATAAACAAATTTCATGCTTAAAACGGGAATCCAATCGACGGTGCATATCAGCCCACTTTTTGATAAACAAATCTCGACCGTCCAACTGGATTCAGTCTAATTACACGCTGGCATAGGTTTTCTCAGCAAAAGAGCTACTTTGTCTGACGTGGCTGCCACGTTGGACTTCACTGTCTTATGTTCCATGAGTTGATCCAAGGGTTGTTATAGCTCGACGCATCAGAGCCGTAGATCATATAACAACGCAACACTGGGAATTCTATAATAACTACTCCTACTAGTAGCAGGGGATAAATGTGGAGAGAGAAAGAGAGAGTGATGCATTCATTTTCAACCCGATTTTGTAGAGGCCAGAGCTTCTTCGGTTATTCCATCTGTGAAGAGAGAGAGACTGGAAGAGAATGAGCTTCTTCGGAGTCGTTTAAATGTAACCATTAATTTTTTTTTCCTTTGGAAATCGTAAATTGTCGATTTATGTACATCTTTTCTTGATTGACTATATATATATAATGAATTTTGAGCTTCTTTTTTTTTTGATGTTTTGTTCTTCTTCAATGGTGAAATCGCTCGGTTTTCAAAGATATGAAGAATGAACAGTTTTTCTAAGTTCTATCTGATATGGGAATATTATAAAACATTTGGGTGGGTACACATAATTTATAGTATAAAAAATGATTTCTAAAATATGAGTTTTATTCTGCGAGATTCATGATCAATTGGGTATTTTTAAATAGGAGTAATTTTAATTGAAAGGATCAACTGTATGCTTGATCTCTAACCTTTCTTCTTCACCATTTATTTTCTTTGTTGTGAATTTCTTGCATGCCCTGTCTTCTCTCTCTAATTGACACAGAGTAACAAGTGCTTTATTTTGTGAAGAACCTGATTCTCTGAGCAAAAAGGACCGAATTAGCTTTTCACTTTTGGTAACTTTTTGTCTCCAACTCCTCCCTTTCAACATTTTTTTGCTTCATTCGATTATCTTCTTGGCGAAAGCTCAAAGACACATGTTGAGAGAGAATAAAAGTAAGCGCAAATATAGAGAAAGAAAGAGAAAGTAAAATGCATGTAGATATATCTGCCAACTAAATTGATCCATCTTCTGCTCTTTTTGCCTATCTCTAATGTCTATATATAGGTATATAGATATATATACATGTACTTAAGAAAAAACCCAAATCCTCCCCCAGTTTTCTCGCTCAACTTTCCGGCGAACTTCCCGGTGAAAAACAAACCAAATGCGACTCCGAAGCTAAGCATTCGATCCGCTCGCCGACCAACTCGCTTTCAGTTCTTCTTCTTCTAAGTTTTCTCTTCACTTCATTCCACGTTTTGTCTCAAATTCCTGATTTGTAGAGAGAGAAAAGAAGAGAAGAGAAAAGGATAGATAGAGTAAAAATCTTAAAGATTCATTTTTGGAAATTGGGTTTGATTAATTTGAGCCATCCATTGAATTTGATCTCAATTAGATGTCAGTTTTCTTGTTGTTTTCACAGAAATGGACAAGACTCGAGACGTAAGGCGTGTAAAAGCCAGTCGGTTCTCGTCTGCAAACGGACAGATCATTAAGCAATCTGGTTCGTAATTAATGGATTATTTATTTATTTCATTTACTGAAATATATTTAAGTGTCTCATTTAATGGGTTGTCTTTTTCTGTATTTTCTTGTTCATACTAGTATTTGCCTATTTGGTTTTATTGATAAAGGAGTTTTGTAGATAATGCCTTCCTTTCACCATCTCGTTTTGGGTTGTTCTTTCTGTTTCTTCTTCCTTCACTGTTTCTCTGTAGTTATCCTTATTCTTGTTTTTCCTGTGACGTGAATTGAAGGTTTGGATTGTAAGAAATTGAAGAGAGAGAAAATGAGAAGATTGAGTTTTGTGGGAGGAGTTTGTTCAAACAATTCTGAATGTGAAATGGCTTCTGTTCAATCTGACGGCGAGGATGAATTTCATCTCCGAAATAGTACCAGCAAGGGATTTAAGCTACCCAAAGAAGTAATTTATTAATTATATATTTGGTTTATCAGATTAAGTTCTGAGATTTTATGGATTTACTTCGGGTTATTAATTGGAGTTAATTCTGTTTCTATCTGGTGTTGTTTAATTTACAGTTTTTTGATGACTGCAATACAGTTGATCATGCCTCTGTTCCTCGGAAGCTAAGATCAGGTCTGTAGTTCCGAAATCTGTAATGCGGGTTTTCTCAGGAGTTTCTTTATTTTATACTTTATTTGCCTTCTTTTTGTTTTTTTCTTATTCTAAATTCTTCGGACATGTGAGATCCCCCCTCTTCAATTGAATATATTTAAGTTTGTACAACTTATTTCATGGTTGAATTCTTTTCTTATTCTTCTGCCATGTGAGATTCTCTTTCTTCGATAGAACACATTTAAGTTTTATCATCCTAATTTCAAGGTTGTATGGGATTTAAATTCCTTTTCTAAACTGATGCAAATGTTACCTTTGAAGTAAAACTTGAGCCTTTTACTGAAGCATAAGAATTTCTAAAGAGTAAAAGATGAAAAAGAAATCAATATTTGAAAGATTTTGAGGTGTAATGCTGGATAGATTTTGGTTGGTTTATGTTTACAGCTATTAAGAAGCGCAATCGAGAATCTGTTTCTCCACAATTTCCAGAATCAAGAAAGCTGAACCATACTGCCAGTGGGGTTGAACTCCTAAGAAAGGAAAGGGTGAAGAAATCCAAACTGAAGGTAGGTAGTCATTTCAAGCACTTATACATCACTTTTTGTATTTTACTGCGTTTAGTTGAGCATTTGGAGTTTGACAATTGCACGTCTGCAGCAACCTGAAGAATCCAAAGGCTCTCCAGGACAGGCCACTATAGGGTCAATCAGTAAAGATGAGGAAGAAGTTGTGGAGACTTTGTATGCATTGGCTGGAATGTTCTCAGACATTGAAACCCGCAAGATTGCTTCGGATGGTAAACCATCCAAAGCAAATTCTTTGGCATTGCCAGAAGCAGAGAATTCTATACCTGTGTTTAAAGGTTTGCTTCATTCTCATATTTGTCCATGCTTTTGGTTCGGCTTTATCTGAAGCACAGAGAGTTCTATTCATCTGTTTCTATTTCCTTTTTGCTTACCCCCCCCCCCCCCCCCCCCCCCTCCCCTTGTTGTTAGATTGTTAAATTGTACTGTGTTTGAATTCTGCAGTTCCGGAAGTCGAAATGGACTCAAAGATCGCTTACCCCGCCACTGAGGCTGAGGCTGAGGCTGCCCCACAGTCATCAAAGGTAGAAGGCTCAGCTGGAGAAACTGTAGAGATCCAAAACTCAAACCAAGGAACAGCTCTTGAGTTGCACACAAGTAAACAGTTCCCTATTGAATTACAGAGTTGCATTCCAAAATCTAATTACCCAGCAGTTTCTCTCTTCTCCAAGTCCACACCTGCTGGTGAGAGGCAGTTGAGCAATTCTGCGGCTCTCGACTGGGGAGTTGGGTGGGTACCTTCTACTTGGGTCCATACTTCTCTGGTTTCTCTTTGCTCATGATTTCATCTGTTATCCATCATTTGGCAGGTTGAATCAGCCCTGGCACAACTTAAACATGGATTCTGACAAAAACAGAGAGATTGATGTTGGATCCGTATGTTTCATCTCTCAGTTTATATTACACATTTCTTATGTATATAGCAACAGTTGATAAGTGAAGGCTTCGTATTGTTTTCTAGGTTGCAGCTATCAGGAGTCATCATGAGCTTCAACCTACCATCAAGGAGAACAAAAAATATGGTACACTTTTCCCCTTTATTTAACAAGTTATTTATATGTGCTGACTGGTAGTGTATATTTCTGGTATCAATATGCTGATATTGGGATGAACTTCGATACTTTCATAAATAGGTTCAGCATTATGGCCAGGGTTGTCTTCAACAGGATTACATAATGCTGAAATGCAGGGACCTTCTGTAAAGTAATTCTCTTTCTAATATATCTGACGTGTGGTTAGAAAAATAATTCTGTTTTTTTCCATCTCATGCATAAAGTATTTCAGGCTCTCTGCTGCTAAACTTCCAGCTTGGCTTGGTAATTCTACTAGTACGACAAGACCTTGTTCTGCAGGAAGTGCTGTTTTAGCTGAAAAGGTATACTAGCACTCACAATGGCTGCTTCATAGACTTTCAGTCTGGTCTATATCCCTACCTGAATCAATTGTCTGTTGCTGATAAAACAGGAATCTAGACCTCCCATTGATGCAAAGATATCCTTGAAGAAATGCTCTGCGCATGTTTACATCAGTCGTCTTATTAAGGTCTTACAGATTACAGAGAGGAAAGACGGTTCGCCTTTGCAGCCTACTCAATTGACAACACATGAAGCATTAAAGCAAGGAGCTTCAGAAGCCAACGAGCTACAACTGGTGATAAAAAATGGTTCAACTGAAGTTGCCTCTACCATTGGCGTAGCCTGTTCTGCTGCTGATAAGAACCTATATGAAGTCAGCAATGCAATTTTGTTGCATAAGAGGCTCCTTGAAGATCAACAACTGGCTTCTACAACTTCTGGGCCATATGCTTCACAGAAGCAGGTAAGCTTTTTACTGCTGCCACTCATGCTTTTCATCTTACCTGTTGGTTCTGAACAGATTTTGATTTCAGCAGAGTTTCAATTTCTTGCCTTTGCTGTCTGGAGGTTGTGGGGTGGAAGCTAAAAGTGTTGCTGATAGACCAGGAAATGGACCTGGACTGGAACCATCAACACAGTATCATGTTCCTTATCTGCATTCATTTCCACAGAATCATACAACCATGCCAGTATCTCTACCCCAAAATCATCATGTCTCCACTTATCTGGACCATCATTCAGCATCAGGAGCACCACAGAAGGTGATTTTTCTTTATTTTTTACTTATTCCTTGTAAGTTTGCATTGTAATACTGATTATAATCAAACTATTTGCATCTATTTCTCTCCTATTCTTTCTTCCCACCAATTTAGTCACTGATGTAAACCGTTAACCTGTTTTCTGTTTGTGATCAAAATAGTTTTTATTATTCTTGTTATTTTTATTTTTTATAATGGAGTTAAAAAAAAGTGATGAGCTTCTTTTGTGAGAGCATCGAGTTACTATTTACATGAGATTGACTGAGCTAGTTTGACAACTTATGTGGAATCTAACTCTACAACTACCACCTGCATGATTTTAATCAGTTTTGAGTCATTAAAAACTTGACATCAAAAGATAAATATAAGATACTAAGCTACCATAGGTTTCTATTCCCATTGATTTATTATACATGTTGATTTTTTGAATGTCTTGTTCATCATCAAAGCATAATAAACTGTTAGTTGTCATCATTGATTTCAGGTCCAGATACAACTGCCTCCATATTTAAGGTACTCAGTTTCTGGCGCATTTCCTTCATCTATGACAACAGTCTTCCCAAAACAGCAACAGCAGCAGCTTCAGCAGCAGCAACAATGGTTTTGGGCAGCTCAACTTGCAGCACCGCACAAGCCTGGGGAATTCGCTGCTTCACATATTACTGACTGGCAAAACGGCAGACAAGAATCTCCTTGTACTATGCAGTATGGTCATCAACTGGAAGTTCTTGGCCCCAGATATATTCCAGTCTCGCTTCAACAACAGCAGCAGCAGCAGCAGCAGTTTATTTCCAATACATCATTATTGTCGCCCGAAAGCAGGGTGCGAAGGTACCATCATCATCGCAATGGAGGCATATTCCATCCTGATGGTGCATCGTCATTGCAATTGCTGTGCAACGAGCACCTCTACTAGAGTTGAAGAGAATCAACAAAACAAAAAGTTTGGTATAAGGGGCCCTGCAAGGGAGAAGCCGGGCGGACATACATTGTGAATACAATGGGGGCAATCTTGGCCCTCTTATATTTTTGCCAAAAGATTATATAGTTGCTTTATTTTCCAGATATTATGAATTTGTATTATATTAAATACTGAAATGCAAGACTTGGAGGACCCACCCCGTTATCCTTTACATATTTTTATAAACTAATTCTCCTTTGCATTTACTTTGAACTTTTCTCTAATACTATGCGTATGACTCACCCGAAGATTATGATTCCCAAATATTATGATTGAAGTTATTATTAGCAGGAATATATTCGAATATTGTTTGCTCCTTTCGTCTTTAATTAAAAAAAAAAGAGAAAGTCATTATCTATTCAATTGACATTTTTCACAAAAATATCTGACAATCACAATATTCTAACAAAAAATAAAGGCAGAAAATATAATAAATGAAAAAAAATAAAATGAGATTCTTTGCAAGGACGAAAGGAGTATAATTTTATTTCGACTTTAGAGGTTTTAAAATTTACTTCATGACTCAATTATGAAACTAATCATCCTTCCCATTCTCAAACACAGGTAACAATTTTATTAAAAAGGCAATAAAGTATGATCAAGGCTAGTGTTAAATGCGAAGGGGATTAAGTTGGAAAACAAATGACAATGTAAAAAATACGTAAAAGTCTTGATAGAAATTTAATACAACTTGTAAATTTGGGAAACCAAGAGTATATGCTTTTTTGCCAAAATATTTAGAGGGGCAATTGCTCTTTGAGTATCATTCCTGCTTTTCTAATTCCCCCATTCTTTCTATGATTGCCTGCACATTAAAGCAAAACTAAGAGTCAAATGCTTTTGCTATGCTAACGAGTGTACCAAATTAAACAAGCAATGTTGGTACTAGAATTGAGCAATGCACTGCTGTGTGTCAGGAATACAGCTCGTACCTTCTTGCTTGTTTCTTGGAGTTCCCCAGCAAGAATGAACTCGTCCAGAATCAGATATACCTTTTCCAAAAATAGGAACCACGTCAAGCAATAGCAAAAGGATTGAATTGTCAACGATAACGTATGTATTTAGCTTAAACAAGCAAAGTTTATTTGTTACTTGTGAATAAGTAGACAAATGATAAGCTGAGGGCAAGAGCAGCATTTGTTGCAAAGTAGAACTAAAAGCAAAGGAACAAAGAAAGCAAATGATAGGCAAATGAAGCTGGCAATATATCTAAACAAATAGAATGTGGCATCAAATCCTGGTGAAGGAAAATATAAGAGAGAGATAGGAGGGAAGGGGGGGGGGGACCTCAAAACTTCTACTCTTCTCAAAAAAGGTAGTACAGATGTAACTAGAATAATATCAATTCATTGCATTATGATATCAGCACACAAAAGTAACGACTATCAATTAAGCAAGAACCGAAAGGGGCCACTAACTGTAAACCAAAGATGCAGTAAGTTGACCACCAAACAGTAAGCAGGGTCTTTTCAGGCCATTTACTCATTAAGGAATATAACATGATAATTTTTAGTGCTAGTGATACAGTTGACAATTAATTAATTTTCTACTCTAGAAAGTAAAATTAAGGATGGCACGACAAAATAAAAATAAAAGTATCTACTATAGTCTTGCAGATAACATAAACATCAATCAGAGACGAAAGGGAAAGAATCATAGATAGTGTCAAACCTTGTGAAAGTTGAATACCAAATCTAGCTCACACACATTGCTGAAAAAGTGATCCAATATTTCCACAAACAAGTGTATGCACTCTAAATATGCTAATTCATTATCTGTTATATCAACACACAGTGAGAAAAATAATCCAGCATATCGCCTGTAGATGACCTTGTGGGTACGAAACTGCAAGAGCAAGCACGAACAACAACTCAGTAATTGGACGACCAATACTACAGATATTACGAAATATTGCCAATGAGAAATCAATCAGAATAGCTTTTAGATACACTGAAAACCAGAAAATATAGTTCAAAAACAGTCCAAGCCAAGAACATGAGAAAATAACTTTTCTTTGCTTTTTTTCACTGACAAAGCAACAGAAAAACCTTACTATGAAAAGAAAAAATCAGGAATAAGGCATCCACACATCACTCTTGCACAGTAAACGGCAGTATTAAGGAAATCAAAACATGACTTGTCAGCAATCAATGTATTTATCTATATGACTTTTAAGTATAAAGGGTACGTTTGACTGCCGAGATAATTGACAAAAATGCCAGTAGAATTGATTAACTGCTCCCTTGCAACTACTTTGTGATGTTGAAAGGAAAACTATAGCTTTAGAGAAAGTCAAGCTAAGTCAAAAGGATTTATGCAGTTTATGTCACATCATCAACTCAATCCAAATATCAAAATAACAAGTAAACTCAAACAAAACTCAACTCGAGTCATCACAGCCTTTATCCCAACTTTTATTGTAAAACTGAAAATTACATTTCAATTCTTCAATTTTATGTCTATTATTGGCTTTGGTAAAGAAAATTATTTTTCTTTAAATTTATGTGAAAACATCACCCATTTGAGTCTTTTATTTGAAAAGAATTATTATATTGTGACATTCCCATAGCATGACATGTTGTAATTTATCAGCGAAAATGCTTGATATCATTGTTGATCAGTGAAAGAAATGATGGTATGACTTCAAAGTATACTGCCATTTTTTACTAGTAGCAGGCATGCATACTTTTGGTCTAAATAAAAGTAATAGATATGCATGTGATATTGCATTATAAGTTTCGTGGAGCAACATACAACTAAGCTTTTTCCACACTCACAACGGCAATGAAACAAGTAAATAGAATGAGGGAATTTTTTGACAATAATCACATGCAATGCACACAACTTAAATGTTCCAGATTTTATCATTAATTGACCTCCACTTCAAAAGTAGTTTTGTTCTAGTAAAACTAAATGTAAAGTTAATCTACCAACAAAGGAGTACATCCATCAAAAAAACAATTTTGAAATCACAAAAAGCTCACCGATGCAAGAATCTTAAAGCTACCAATCCCATCAAGTAAAAAATAAGTTAATAAATTCTTAGCGAGAATCATTGCCTTTAACCAAAATACTTGTAGCATTTATCTTGAACATAAGGTGTACCATGTAGCATAGTTCAAGCCTTCTGACTTTAATCCAAATACAAGTAGTTACAAAAAAAAAAAAAATTACCATTAATGTAACAGAGGACATCATCACAAATTATTCAAGAAAAACGCCAAAGTACATAAATTGAAGTGCAGATTCAAGGATTAATAAGAAAATTTGATATAGATTCACAACCAAAGCTAACTGAAAAGTTAATCAACTAAGATATATGGTAATATGACTCACCTCAACGAAATTTGTGAACTTGGGATCTCTATTCACAACCAACCGATGAACCTAAAGATAAAAAATTAAATTCAGAACCCTACACTATTTTACAAAATAATGAGCGGAAATAAAGCTAGAGAGAATAATCAAACCAACCAAAAAAAATAGAAAAGATTATTTATATTTTCAATATATTAACCTCGTATTCTACTTTGTGCTTCTCGGATTCCTCTAGAGGAATGTAATACTTGGCGAGACGAGTCTTCCCCTGCCTGTTCTGAAGCAATATGAATCGGATCTGCCATTCACAATATATATATATATATATATATATATATATATATATATATAAAACAAATCAGAATGAGAATTTAAGATGCAAAAACCTAATTGCTGAATCTGGAAGAACTTGATAGAAAATCTGACCATTTTCGAGGAATCGGAGAATAAACAGTGGAGGAGAAAATGGTGCGTCTATTTTGCTTTTGAGAGACGAATACAGAGATTTACAAAGATGTCTTGGTGAGAGGCTGAGAGCCGAATGACTAAAACAGATTTCTTTCTTTCTTTTAATAATTGATTATTTAATTATATTAAAAGTTAAATTTTAAAGTTTCTAATTTCAATTCTGAATTTTCATTTTCGCACATAATAAAAACAAAAGTTACAAAACCACATCAAACATAAAAGAAAAGTAAAGTGGAAGATAAATTATCTATGCTATACCTCTCTCCCTCTCTCACACGCACACACTCCACGTGTGTTTATTGAACTATTATTATTATTATGAATGTTAAAATATTTTATAATTTTATATAGATTGTTTATTTAGAATTTTGAAAAAAAGTTAATATTTTCACGAGTAAAATTGATTTTTTACAAGTCTCTCCACATGAATAATAAATATGGTTAAGGTTATGTTTATTTACCTTTTAATGTCTCTTAATAGTTCCACATTGATAAGAGGATAAAGTTATTTGATAAAATTTTGTTGTCTCCTAATCGGTAAGATATAAAAATCAAGTCTAAATCATTAAGAGTTGTCGCTTAATGAATTTTTTTTTTGTAATTTTTTTTATATAAATACATTCAATAATATTATCTACTCATTTATATTAAATTGAATTTTTAAATAAAATTTTACCCTTTAAAATAATAAAATAGTGTCATTAAAAGACAGCTCACTTTTTAATTATAAAATAATTTTTTATATTCAAATGTTATTTTACTCAAAGGATTTAATTTATTAAGATATATTTTCTAAAACACCACCCAACACTCGGGGAAGTAAGAAACTTTGAAAATATCATTTTTTTTATTGTGAAAATAACAATTTCCCTTTGAAACAGAGTAAGCAAACTAAAATTTGTTGGTTTTCTTTTATTTAGGGTCACTTTTTTCAAGATTGAATATACCAAAGCATGATATATCGTAGTGTGTTATACTCCCCCCCCCCCCCCCCCCCCCCCCCGCCCCCAATCTTATAATTATTGAACACATTTTTTTAAAGTTTTATAAAAATTGTAACACTTCCTTTTAAAACAAATTTGTGGAGTTGAAAATGGCTATTTTATCTAATCATGTTAACTTAATAGTCTTAGGATTATAATCCCGATTGAACATGATATTAAACAGTCCTCCATATTAAGTCATTTTATAATCCATGAACTAATAGTCCTAAGTTTAAATTTAAAAACAAACAAGACAAAGATAAAATTAATAGTCTTATCTCAAGTATAATCTTTACAAATAAACATAACCTTAGGAATATAATCCTTGTAAACAAATATGGAATATGGTCTTATAGTACTTTTTCCTATATATTTTCGAAAATAAATTGGGAAATTAAATTAGAATTTAAAAGTTCCTATGAAAAAAAAATATATATTACAATATTTAAAAGAAAAGGAATGAGTATATGGTACTGGACTAATAGTCTAGTGGGTAGTAAGAGCATCTCTAACAGGTGAACTATCTCATTGACTATATTTAGTCCATATGACATTAATAAATGTTCTTTAGTCTTCAATTCTTCCAACAGATGGACTATCCCGTAAACTATAATGAACTTAAAAAAACTCCTATGGCCATATTACAACCTTATAGATTTTCCAATCACCATTTTAATTTCTATCCATTGGACCATGATTTTATTACCATTGATCTAATTTATTTATTTTTACCGTTCTAACATCTGACCTTGATTTTTTTTTTTTATATTCGTTGATATATGGTAGTATGTTATACTCTCCCCATCTTATAATTATTGAACCCATTTTTTTAGAAGTTTTATAAAAATTGTAACACTTCCTTTTTAAACAATTTTGTGGAGTTGAAAATGACTATTTTATCTAGTCATGTTAACTTAATAATCTTAAGATTATAATCACTTATTGAACATGGTATTAAACAATCATCTATATTAAGTCATTTTATAATTCATAGACTAATAGTCCTAAGTCTAAATTTAAAAATAAACAAGAAAAAGAAAGGATCAATAGTCTTATCTTAAGTGTAATCATTGCAAATAAACATAACCTTGAGATTATAATCCTTGTAAACAAACATGGTCTTAAAGTACTTTTTACTATATATTTATGAAAATAAATTGGGAAATTAAATTAGAATTTAAAATTTCCTGTGAAAAAAATATATATTATAACATTTAAAAGAAAGGAATGACTATATGGTACTGGACTAATAGTCTAGTGGGTAGTAAGAGCATCTCCAGCAAATGGACTATCTCATGAACTATATTTAGTCCATATGACATCAGCAAATGTTCTTTAGTCTTCAATCATTCCGGCAGATGGACTATCTCGTACACTATAATTGTGACGCCCCCAAATCTGGGCCCACACAGCCCAAGCTTGAGTCGTCAAAAGACTACAACAAAATTATTACAACAAAGCACAACGTACAACAATACAGTGTATAATAATACACAACTAAGTCTTCACTATTATTGCCACACTATTTTACAACATGTGAAGACTATGATAGCTATTCTCGGACCCTCACTCCATCCCCCGGCTAGACCCCGTTACGTTTTCATCTCCTGTTGAAAAACAATGGAACAAAAGAAAGGGTGAGCTCAAATAGCCCAGTAAGAAATATCATGACTAAGATAATGACGAATAAATTATCATTAGCCTTCAACAGTTGAGTTCTTGATAGAATACAATAGACTACAAGGTTTATATCAAAAACTGCAGTTAAATTCTTGAACAATGTTCAGATCAATAATAGCAGCGGAATGAGCAATATATTAGAAGAATAATGTAGACTATAATGTCCACTCGCTTCTCTTTTTAGTAAAAATATCATCAACTTTTATCATCTGAGATACCATTAGTCAAGATAATACAACTTCATAGTTCCTGGTCATAATCATGCAAATCAACAGTTCATCTTTGCACTACGGGTCAAAGATATTCAATATAGCACCAGCGGTCATGATTATACCAGATTCAGCCTTTAGTCATAATCATACCAAACAACAGTTCATCTATGCACTACGGGCCAAAGAGAACTTTCAATATAATACCAACGGTCATGATTATACCAGATTCAGCCTTTGGTCATAATCATACCAAACAACAGTTCATCTATGCACTACGGGCCAAAGAGAACTTTCACCACGTGCCATTAAAGACACCGAACAGATGTATCGCCTTTAACCTAGTATATCGCCTTTAACCTATCATTTGTTCAACAATTATATCACATCTGTGCCCCCGGCCACAGATATTCACAACAGCTTGATTCTTGATGATTAAAACAAATAACAGTGATACAAATGATGAACAGAAGAAACAGGATAAACAATAAGTATCGGAAGTTTACTTTGTGCAGATTCAAATAATGTCCAAATTGTCAACATGATGTGGAGTGAAATTCAAAAATGATATTCAAGATCCACAGTTCAGAATAACGGTTACAGTTCAATAGAAATGTTTAGAAAAATAGGAAGGTTCAGTTGAAATAATGAAGTTCAACTATTATGGAACATATAATATTTTCAGGAATTATAGAAGCAATAGTTCCATAATAAATTTCGATTTAGGAGTATGAAAGAAAATAATATCCCTTACCGTAGCAGGTTTGATTAACAAAAGGTGAAGAAAATTAATACAAAGGGTTATTCACCAACGGCAGTAATCCGCGCCATAAGTTATTCCCACAATTTAATAGAATTTGAGTACAAAGAGTTATTCACCAAACATGCGGTAATCCGCGCCGTAAGGTTATTCTCAGAGATTAATAATGAATGAATACGAAAGGTTATTCACCAACAGGCGGTAATCCGTTCCGTAAGGTTATTCCCACAAATTAATACATGAAAATAAATGACACATCTTATGAGTAAGAAAGAAACAATATTATTTTCGAGAATCAAATAATGATAATCCCTTACCGTAGTAAGTTTGAACAATAGAATATGAAAGAAGATGATATTCCTTACCGTAGTAAGTTTGAACAATAGAATATGAAAGAAGATGATATTCTTTACCTTGATATTGTGAAACAAGTTTATAGCCGAACAAATCTTTCCTTGTTTGTAGCAGTAAAGAATTTGACTTTTGAGTCCTCTAGAGTTTTTAAAATCTCTTTATGTTTTTAAAATAATATTACTCTCAGAAAAATAGACGACATAGACTCAAGAATCACTCAATTCGGAGTTAATATGAATGAGTTATGAATTTTCAAAACTAAGACTGAAAATAGTGATGAAAATCAGAATAGGTTACGGATTTTAGTATTTTAAGGCATGAAAATGATTTCAGATGACTTTTCTTCCTTCTTCAAAGTTGTAGAGGACGAAAAACTGAAGAGATAAGCTTTTAATTCATTAAATTCTGACAAATAATGAATTTACTATGATTTTTCGAAAGAGTTACTGTACATAGGAAAATTCCACTCGGGAATTCAAAGAAAAATGCAAAAGATTTCAAAACTAGGAATGACTTAAGAACACTTAGAGAGAACTTACACAAAGAAGTATTTAGAGAGTGGAAGAAAATGTATGTAAGAATGTTATGAAAAATTTCTTAAGTTAAGTCCTCTATTTATAACCAAAAATCTTATCATAACCAAGATTTTCTAATTTAATCCAAACCGTTCATTTCATATCACCTAACTTTATATTATAAACAAATAACTTTATCAATTCAATTATTCAACAATAATTTACACTTTAATCTATACCATTCATTTCATATCACCTAACTTTATATTATAAACAAATAACTTTATCAATTCAATTATTCAACAATAATTTACACTTTAATCTACACCATTCATTTCATATCACCTAACTTTATATTATAAACAAATAACTTTATCAATTCAATTATTCAACAATAATTTACACTTATTCATTATTATGACTAATTGTTATAAATACAGTATAGTTAGCTTTCTGAGTTAGATATCAAGTCAATTAATTAATGAAATACAACTGTTTAAATAACACCGTAATAGAGATAACAATAATACAGAAAGTATGTAAAAGAAAAATACGTTACTGTGTCATGACAATTATTGATTCAATAATGTGAATTACTGTGCATATGTTACTGTGACAATTATTAAGTTCAATAATTTTAAAAACAGTGCAGCAACAATTATTGAATTGATGATATAAAATATTATGCAGTGATAATTATCGATGAAATGATGCGTAACAGTTACGGTGTCAATTATCAGACCAATAATATGAGACACTATGCAATACCGTGTGTTACTGTAGAGTACCGTTGTAAGACCCCGAATTTTATGAAATATAAAATTTAATTTTCTTCATATATATTTTTTCATGAAACAGTAAGTGGTTAAATTGACAAAGTTAAAAGTTAAGGATGTTTCGTGCAAATTATACCTTGTTGGACAATATTCTTTTTGTCGGGGAATATTCGTTTTGTCGGAGAATATTCGTTCTGCCCGTACGACGGCGCAATATAATATTCGTGTCGTACGACGGCGCCGAAATAACTAATTATTGGTGGACCCCACAACGGAATAATTGTCGGATATAGAAAACGACAGAAGTAACCTTTTTAAATAAAAATAGTCAACGGTGTTAACTATTTAAATACTGGTGATAAAAGAATAGTAGCATACGGTAATTTATGGTATTCTACAGTAGCATGCGGTACTCTACAGTAGCACACGGTATTGTACAGTGTCTTATATTATTGATCTGAAATTGACACCCTAACTGTTGCACATCATTTCATCAATAATTGTTGTTGTATAATATTTTATGTTATCAATTCAATAATTGTTGCTACACAGTATTTTGCATTATTGATTCAATAATTGTCATTAAACTGTATTTCATATCATCGAGTCAATAATTGTTGGTGCACTGTAGTTTAAAATTATTGAATCTAATAATTGTCACAGTAGCAAATACACAGTAATTTATATTATTTAAATTAATAATAATCTGTAACATGTTTATTACATTATTGTTATCATTGTTGTAGCATTATTTTATATGTTGGATCCACAGGTAGAATAAATAAAATAAAATAAATATTATTATTTTTCAAAAGTTACTATTCACTGACGGAAGTTACTGTTCACATCGGAAAAGTTACTCCGGAGTCACTGTTCACTCCCGGAAATCACTATTCATCGGCTGACAAAAGTTACTGTTCATTACTGTTCACTTTTTGAAAATTTTAAAGTTACTGTGCAAAGTTACTGTGCAAGTATTGAAATTTTTTTAAAAAAAACGTTTGCGCAGCCTCTCTCACCTACCAAATGCACAGTGCCCACCTACCACGCATAGTACCCCATTTTCCCCTATAAATAGCTTGTTCAGCTGAATAGAAAAATCACACCTAAAACATAAAATTTTTCTATAAGAATTTTATGAGTTTTCTCTGAGAATAGTAAGGTTATTTTGAGAGTTTGAAAGCCAAAAGGAGTGCAGAAATTTTTCAAGTTGATCAACCTCATTTAAATCAATATCCAGTCACGTGTTAAGGTAAGGAATATCAATCTTTTCACACTCTTAAACTTACTACGGTAAGGGGTATCACTCTTTTCATCATCATAAATGGATATTATTTTCTTTCTTACTTGAAGGGATTATCATTCTTTGATTCTCGAAAATAATATCGTTTCTTTCTTGTGCCATTTATTTCCATGTATTAAATTGTGGGAATAACCTTACGGCGCGGTTTACCGCCTGTTGGTGAATAACCTTTTGTATTCATTCCTTATTAATCTTTGAGAATAACCTTACGGTGCGGATTACGCCTGTTTGGTGAATAACTCTTCGTGTTCAAATTCTATTAAATTGTGGGAATAACCTTACGGTGCGGATTACGCCTGTTTGGTGAATAACTATTCGTATTCAAATTGATGGGAATAACCTTACGGTGCGGATTATCGCCTGTTGGTGAATAACCCTTTTTATTTGTCTCGTGTGGAAATAATTTGTCTACACGAATTATCACATGACACTTTTATTCCATATTCGTAAGTGATATCATTTTCCTTTATACTCATAAGGGATACCATCTTTTTCATCTTCCATTATTCAAACTTACTATGGTAAGGGATATTAATTCCCTTCACCTTTTGTTAATCAAACCTGCTACGGTAAGGGATATTACTTTCTTCCATACACCTAAATCGAAACTTATTATGGAACTATTGCTTCTATAATTCCTGAAAATATTATATGTTCCATAATAGTTGAATTTCATTAGTTCAACTGAACCTTCCTATTTTCTGAACATTTCTATTGAACTGTAATCGTTATTCTGAACTGTGGATCTTGAATATCATTTTTAAATTTCACTCCACATCATGTTGGCAATTTGGACATTATTTGAATCTGCACAAAGTAAACTTCCGATACTTATTGTTTATCATGTTCTTCTGTTCATCATTTGTATCACTGTTATTTGTATTAATCATCAAGAATCAAGCTGTTGTGAATATCTGTGGCCGGGGGCACAGATGTGATATAATTGTTGAACAGATGATAGGTTAAAGGCGATATACTAGGTTAAAGGCGATACATCTGTTCGGTGTCTTTTATGACACGTGGTGAATGTTCTCTTTGGCCCGTAGTGCAAAGATGAACTGTTGGTTGGTATGATTATGACCAAAGGCTGAATCTGGTATAATCATGACTGTTGGTGTTATATTGAATGTCTTTGGCCCGTAGTGCAAAGACGAACTGTTGATCTGCATGATTATGACCAGGAACTGTGAAGTTGTATTATCTTGACTAATGGTATTTCAGATGATAAAAGTTGATGATATTTTTACTAAAAAGATAAGCGAATGGACATTATAGTCTGCATTATTCTTCTAATAGATTGCTCATTCCGCTGCTATTATTGATCTGAACGTTGTTTAAGAATTTAACTGCAGTTTTTGATATAAACATTGTAGTCTATTGTATTCTATCAAGAACTCAACTGTTGAAGGCTAATGATAAATTATTCGTCATTATCTTAGTCATGATATTTCTTACTGGGCTATTTGAGCTCACCCTTTCTTTTCGTTCCATTGTTTTTCAACAGGAGATGAGAACGTAACGGGGTCTAGCCGGGGAATGGAGTGAGAGTCCGAGGAATAGCTATCATAGTCTTCACGTGTTGTAAAATAGTGTGACAATAATAGTGAAGACTTAGTTGTGTATTATTATTATACACTGTATTGTTGTACGTTGTGCTTTGTTGTAATAATTTTGTTGTAGTCTTTTGACGACTCAAGTTTGGGCTGTGTGGGCCTAGATTTGGGGGCGTCACAGTTGGTATCAGAGCTTAGGGATATGGTCTTTAATGGAGATCTGGGGTTAGAACTAGGAGGGGAGAGACGAATAGAATCGGTCACTAGTGTGTCCCACCTAAATTAGATTTTATTATCTAATGAGTTGATTTGAATATAGGGACATGAAGTGATGAGTCAGTTTATTTGAACTAACATTTATTTTGTGACCACAGTTAAGTATGGCATCTGGAAATCAGGAGGTTAACTATGAAATGACCGAAACAAATGTAGCTGCAAAACAAGAGGCGACGAATAATCTTCTTACAAACTCAGAGTTGAATCATTTGCCTAAGGCAAAAATTATGCGTGTTCTATCCAGTAAGGATGAAGGTGAAAGTTCTGCTACAGTCGTTCCAGATCCATTATTAGAAGCAATTAAAGGAAGTAATGAACTTGCGGAAATTATTGCCTTTAATTTACTCACTAATTGGGAGAGTCATATCACCTGGTTATGCTCTATAACAAAGGATCAGAATATATGGACTTTTCATATTAGTCTTTGGGATTTATGGTGTTCCAGCTATGAGTTTCAAGATTATTTAAAAATGATGTTTCTATACTTTTGGGCGTTACAATTTAAAGGAATTCAGGTTAAGTTAGTCACTATCATGGAAACTGCAGTCTATCGAAAATACTATTCTTATAGAAATCATTGGTACGTTACTACTGATGAAGTTGAGGAATCCGAGAAACAGTTCGTTAGAGAATTATTTAGTGGTATTCCCATGGTTGAAATACGTGAAGATCCGAATGAAGTACTCGGGATTCGATTTGACGATAACAGTCAAGAAACCGAAGGAGGTGATAACTAGTAAGTTATTCATAAATTCTCGTGAATTCTACGCTCTGTTAGATACTGGCTCTATCCACTCTTTTATCTCACCTATATGTACTCAACGTTTAAATTTGACTATTGAAAACTTAAATCTTGTCTTATCAGTTGAAACCTCATTGGGAGAAATACCTATTACATTTACTATCTATAAATCTTGCCTAGTTCAAATCAACAACCTCACATTACCTGTTGACCTTATTTCTTTGGAGATGCATGAATTTGATGTGATTTTAGGAATTGATTGGTTGACTACCCATCATGCTAAAATTGATTATTTCCATAAGATTATTAGTTTTCATATTCCTAATCAACCTGTCATGCAAATTCAAGCAACTAAACCATTGAAATCTATAACTATTATTTCTAGCCATAAAGTCATTCGTTTATTGAAAAACGGATGTCAAACCTTTTTAGCCTATGTCATTGATTTGAACAAAAACACGTCAAACTTGAATGATATTCCTATTGTTAATGAGTTCCTGACGTTTTTCCTGAGGAACTTCCTGGTTTACCCCCAAACCGTGAAATTGAATTTTGTATTGATCTTGAACCTGGTACCAAGCCCATTTCCAAAACTCCATACCGAATGGCTCCCATTGAACTTCAAGAGTTAAAAGTCCAACTACAGGAATTGATGGATACCGGTTTCATTCGTCCGAGTGCATCACCTTGGGGTGCTCCTGTTCTATTTGTGAAGAAGAAGGACGGGAGTATGAGATTGTGCATTGACTACCGAGAATTGAACCATGTCACCATCAAAAACAGGTACCCGTTGCCTAGGATCGATGACATGTTTGATCAATTACAAGGTGCTCAACACTTCTCAAAGATTGATCTCCGTTCTGGATATCATCAGTTAAAGGTTAAAGCTGAGGACATTCCAAAGACTGCTTTCAGAACTCGTTATGGGCATTATGAGTTTTTAGTCATGCCTTTTGGACTAACCAATGCTCCTGCAGCTTTCATGGACATGATGAACCGAATATTCAAGGAATATTTGGATCATTTTGTGGTTGTCTTTATTGATGACATCCTCATATACTCCAAAAGTCGTGAGGATCATGAACAACACCTGAGATTGATACTCCAGAAGCTCCGTGAGAACAAATTATATGCCAAGTTGAAGAAATGTGAGTTCTGGCTTGAGGAGGTCACGTTTCTTGGGCATGTGATTTCTAGTCAAGGAATATCAGTCGATCCTGCGAAGATTGAAACGGTACTAAATTGGGAACAACCTAAGACAGTAACCGAAGTCCGAAGTTTTCTGGGCCTAGCTGGTTATTATCGGAGATTCGTAGAAGGATTTTCTCGAATCGCCACTCCATTAACTCAGCTTACTCGGAAAAGCACAAAATTCATATGGAGCGAGCAATGCGAGAAAAGTTTTTAAGAGCTTAAGAGGAGACTTGTTTCAGCTCCTGTTCTGACCATTCCATCAGGATCGGGAGAATTTGTCATATACAGCGATGCTTCAGGCAAAGGTCTAGGCTGTGTCCTTATGCAACATGGAAAGGTTATAGCCTATGCCTCTCGACAACTCAAAGATTATGAGAAAAATTACCCTACTCATGATCTAGAGTTGGCAGCAGTCGTTTTCGCGTTGAAGATCTGGAGACACTACTTGTACGGAGAGAAAGTGGATATCTATACGGATCATAAAAGTCTCAAGTATTTCTTCACCCAGAAGGAACTCAACATGCGACAACGACGTTGGCTTGAGCTGTTGAAGGATTATGATCACACAATCCAGTATCACCCGGGAAAGGCGAACGTTGTAGCTGACGCTTTGAGCAGAAAATCTTATGCGAGTACAAGTGCACTGCTGACAACACAAAAGCGTATTTTGTACGACTTGCAAAAGATGGAGATAGAACTAAAGACACCAGGGACCCACTCGAAGATTGCTCACGTGCGAGTAGAACCAGCTTTAATCGATAAAATTAAAGCTGCTCAAGCTACCGATCCGGAACTGATAAACATGATAAAGAAAGTACAAGAAGGTACCATTCCCGAAGCAAGAATCGACGAGAAAGGAATACTTCGAGTCAACTCTCGACTCTGTGTTCCTAACGATCCTGAATTAAGGCATAAAATCATGATGGAGGCACACAACACGCCATTTGCAATCCACCCTGGAGGTACCAAGATGTATCGAGATCTTCGACATACATTTTGGTGGAACAATATGAAAAGGGAGATTGCAGAGTTTATCTCAAGGTGCTTAATTTGTCAACGTGTCAAGGCAGAGCATCAAGTACCTAAGGGTCCTTTACAACCACTTGAGGTTCCCGAATGGAAGTGGGAACACATCAATATGGATTTCGTGACGGGTCTTCCCAAAGTTTCTCAAGGCTTAGATGCAATTTGGGTCATCGTAGATAGATTGACCAAATCCGCTCATTTCTTGCCTATACGAGAAAACTTTTCACTTGAACGTCTTGCCGGTATGTACATAAATGAGATCGTGAGATTGCATGGCATGCCAGTTTCCATAGTTTCTGATCGAGATCCTAGATTCACTTCACGCTTTTGGATCAGTCTACAAAAAGCTATGGGCACTGAACTACGTTTTAGTTCTGCATACCATCCTCAAACGGACGGACAATCGGAAAGGACGATCCAGACCCTCGAAGATCTTTTGAGACTTTGCGTACTAGATTTCAAAGGAAGTTGGGATAAGTACTTGCCATTGGTGGAATTTTCCTACAACAACAGTTACCAAGCAAGTATAGGTATGGCTCCATTCGAGGCTTTATATGGACGCAAGTGTCGCTCTCCAGTATGTTGGAATGAGGTAGGAGAAGCAAAACTGTTGGGACCCGAGTTGGTACGCTTAACGACCGAAAAGATCCAAATGATCCGACAACGAATACAGACAGCACAAGAACGACAAAAGAGTTATGCCGATCTTCATCGGAGAGATGAGAGATTCAACGTCGGAGATCATGTATTCTTACGTGTTTCTCCTTGGAAAGGGGTTACGAGATTCGGAAAGAGAGGAAAACTCAACCCTCGATTTATTGGCCCATTTGAAATCCTCGATCGGGTGGGAACTGTAGCTTACAGACTAGCCTTACCACCAAGTATGTCTCGCATCCATAACGTTTTTCACATATCTATGTTACGTAAATATGTGAAGGACCCAAACCACGTCATTGAGTTAGAACCAGACGTTATAGCAGAAGATTTAACGTATGAGGAAGTACCTGTTAAGATCCTAGATAAGAAGGAGCAGATCTTACGCTCAAAGGTTATACCTCAAGTTAAGGTTTTATGGAGGAACCAAGATATTGAGGAAATGACCTGTGAGCTAGAATCTGAGATGAAGTCTAGGTATCCATACCTCTTCGAAATGCCAGGTACGTCAATTTCGGGGACGAAATTTCATAAGGAGGGGAGGTTGTAAGACCCCGAATTTTATGAAATATAAAATTTAATTTTCTTCATATATATTTTTTCATGAAACAGTAAGTGGTTAAATTGACAAAGTTAAAAGTTAAGGATGTTTCGTGCAAATTATACCTTGTTGGACAATATTCTTTTTGTCGGGGAATATTCGTTTTGTCGGAGAATATTCGTTCTGCCCGTACGACGGCGCAATATATTATTCGTGTCGTACGACGGCGCCGAAATAACTAATTATTGGTGGACCCCACAACGGAATAATTGTCGGATATAGAAAACGACAGAAGTAACCTTTTTAAATAAAAATAGTCAACGGTGTTAACTATTTAAATACTGGTGATAAAAGAATAGTAGCATACGGTAATTTATGGTATTCTACAGTAGCATGCGGTACTCTACAGTAGCACACGGTATTGCACAGTGTCTTATATTATTGATCTGAAATTGACACCCTAACTGTTGCACATCATTTCATCAATAATTGTTGTTGTATAATATTTTATGTTATCAATTCAATAATTGTTGCTACACAGTATTTTGCATTATTGATTCAATAATTGTCATTAAACTGTATTTCATATCATCGAGTCAATAATTGTTGGTGCACTGTAGTTTAAAATTATTGAATCTAATAATTGTCACAGTAGCAAATACACAGTAATTTATATTATTTAAATTAATAATAATCTGTAACATGTTTATTACATTATTGTTATCATTGTTGTAGCATTATTTTATATGTTGGATCCACAGGTAGAATAAATAAAATAAAATAAAATAAAATAAATATTATTATTTTTCAAAAGTTACTATTCACTGACGGAAGTTACTGTTCACATCGGAAAAGTTACTCCGGAGTCACTGTTCACTCCCGGAAATCACTATTCATCGGCTGACAAAAGTTACTGTTCATTACTGTTCACTTTTTGAAAATTTTAAAGTTACTGTGCAAAGTTACTGTGCAAGTATTGAAATTTTTTTAAAAAAAACGTTTGCGCAGCCTCTCTCACCTACCAAATGCACAGTGCCCACCTACCACGCATAGTACCCCATTTTCCCCTATAAATAGCTTGTTCAGCTGAATAGAAAAATCACACCTAAAACATAAAATTTTTCTATAAGAATTTTATGAGTTTTCTCTGAGAATAGTAAGGTTATTTTGAGAGTTTGAAAGCCAAAAGGAGTGCAGAAATTTTTCAAGTTGATCAACCTCATTTAAATCAATATCCAGTCACGTGTTAAGGTAAGGAATATCAATCTTTTCACACTCTTAAACTTACTACGGTAAGGGGTATCACTCTTTTCATCATCATAAATGGATATTATTTTCTTTCTTACTTGAAGGGATTATCATTCTTTGATTCTCGAAAATAATATCGTTTCTTTCTTGTGCCATTTATTTCCATGTATTAAATTGTGGGAATAACCTTACGGCGCGGTTTACCGCCTGTTGGTGAATAACCTTTTGTATTCATTCCTTATTAATCTTTGAGAATAACCTTACGGTGCGGATTACGCCTGTTTGGTGAATAACTCTTCGTGTTCAAATTCTATTAAATTGTGGGAATAACCTTACGGTGCGGATTACGCCTGTTTGGTGAATAACTATTCGTATTCAAATTGATGGGAATAACCTTACGGTGCGGATTATCGCCTGTTGGTGAATAACCCTTTTTATTTGTCTCGTGTGGAAATAATTTGTCTACACGAATTATCACATGACACTTTTATTCCATATTCGTAAGTGATATCATTTTCCTTTATACTCATAAGGGATACCATCTTTTTCATCTTCCATTATTCAAACTTACTATGGTAAGGGATATTAATTCCCTTCACCTTTTGTTAATCAAACCTGCTACGGTAAGGGATATTACTTTCTTCCATACACCTAAATCGAAACTTATTATGGAACTATTGCTTCTATAATTCCTGAAAATATTATATGTTCCATAATAGTTGAATTTCATTAGTTCAACTGAACCTTCCTATTTTCTGAACATTTCTATTGAACTGTAATCGTTATTCTGAACTGTGGATCTTGAATATCATTTTTAAATTTCACTCCACATTATGTTGGCAATTTGGACATTATTTGAATCTGCACAAAGTAAACTTCCGATACTTATTGTTTATCCTGTTCTTCTGTTCATCATTTGTATCACTGTTATTTGTATTAATCATCAAGAATCAAGCTGTTGTGAATATCTGTGGCCGGGGGCACAGATGTGATATAATTGTTGAACAGATGATAGGTTAAAGGCGATATACTAGGTTAAAGGCGATACATCTGTTCGGTGTCTTTTATGACACGTGGTGAATGTTCTCTTTGGCCCGTAGTGCAAAGATGAACTGTTGGTTGGTATGATTATGACCAAAGGCTGAATCTGGTATAATCATGACTGTTGGTGTTATATTGAATGTCTTTGGCCCGTAGTGCAAAGACGAACTGTTGATCTGCATGATTATGACCAGGAACTGTGAAGTTGTATTATCTTGACTAATGGTATTTCAGATGATAAAAGTTGATGATATTTTTACTAAAAAGATAAGCGAATGAACATTATAGTCTGCATTATTCTTCTAATAGATTGCTCATTCCGCTGCTATTATTGATCTGAACGTTGTTTAAGAATTTAACTGCAGTTTTTGATATAAACATTGTAGTCTATTGTATTCTATCAAGAACTCAACTGTTGAAGGCTAATGATAAATTATTCGTCATTATCTTAGTCATGATATTTCTTACTGGGCTATTTGAGCTCACCCTTTCTTTTCGTTCCATTGTTTTTCAACAGGAGATGAGAACGTAACGGGGTCTAGCCGGGGAATGGAGTGAGAGTCCGAGGAATAGCTATCATAGTCTTCACGTGTTGTAAAATAGTGTGACAATAATAGTGAAGACTTAGTTGTGTATTATTATTATACACTGTATTGTTGTACGTTGTGCTTTGTTGTAATAATTTTGTTGTAGTCTTTTGACGACTCAAGTTTGGGCTGTGTGGGCCTAGATTTGGGGGCGTCACAACCGTGTGCTACAGAAAATACCAGAAACTACCTTATGCTACTATTCTTTTATCACCGGTATTTTAACAATTCCGTTGACTATTTTTATTTAAAAAGGTTATTTCTGTCGTTTTCTATATCCGACAAATATTCCGTTGTGAGGTCCACCAATAATTTGTTATTTCGGCGCCGTCGTACGACACGAATATTCCCCGACCAAACGAATATTCCCCGACAAAGTGAATATTGTCCGACAAAATATAATTTGCAAATAACATCCTTAACTTTTAACTTTATCAATTTAACTACTTACTATTTCAGAAGAAAAATTAAATATATGAAGAAAAATTAAATTTTGTATTTCATAAAATTCGGGGTCTTACAATAATATACAAAGATTAAAATAATTAATGAATTCAAAAATTCTCCAACGACCATATTACAAACTTATAAATTTTCCATTCACCATTTTAATTTATATCCATTGGACTATGATTTTATTACCATTGATCTAATTTATTTATTTTTATCATTCTGACTTCTAACTTTGATTTTTTTTTTATATTCATTGATATATGGTAATATGGTATACTCTCCCCATCTTATAATTATTGAACCCATTTGTTTTTAAAGTTTTATAAAAATTGTAACACTTCTTTTTTAAATAATTTTGTGGAGTTGAAAATGATTATTTTATTTAATCATGTTAACTTAATAGTCTTGTGATTATAATCCCTGATTGAACATGAAGTCATTTTATAATCTCTAAACTAATAATCTCAAGTCTAAATTTTAAAACAAACAAGACAAAAATGAGATTAATAGTCTTATCTCAAATGTAATATTTGCAAATAAACATAACATTGAGATTATAATCCTTACAAACAAACATGGTTTTAGAGTACTTTTTACTATATATTTATGAAAATAAATTGGGAAATTAAATTATAATTTAAAAGTTTTTGTGAAAAAAAAAATATTGAAATATTTAAGAGAAAGGAATGAGTATATGATACTAGACTTTAGTGGGTAATAAAAGCATCTCCAGCAGTTGGACAATATTTTATCCATATGACATCAGTAGATGTCCTTTAGTCTTCAATCTTTTCAACAGATGGACTATCCCATAGACTATAATATAAAAAGATTAAAATAATCAATGAATTAAAAAAAAAACTCTAACGGCAATATTACAAACTTATAGATTTTTCAATCACCATTTTCAATTTCTATCCGTTGGACCCTGATTTTATTGCCGTTGATCTAATTTATTATTTATTTTTACCGTTCTGACTTCTGACCATGATTATTTTTTATATATATCCGTTGGACATCATTAGGCCATCCCTGCCCCCTTCATCTCCTTCTTCCTTTTTAGGCATCCCCGCCCCTTCACCCTCCCATTAAAATATATTAAAATTTATTGTCCACCAAAATCAAATTCCTTGATATAGTCATTTTGATCCACCAAATAAATTCACAGACTATATTTAATCTTGTTACTGCTGAGGGAGGATGAGTCCTAAACTATATTTAGGGGGTGTTTGATAAAAACTGAATGAAATAATTCTGAATACTTAAGTAATTTGAATTAAAAAAGTTGTTTGATAAGTGACATGTCTGAAACATCTTAATAACATATTTTTACTATTTTACCCTTCTGAAAAAATTCAAAGTTGTTGTAAATTTATTTAATATTACTTAATATAATAGTTAATATATATATATATATATATATATATATATATATATATATATATATATATATTTTACTTAATTCAGCAGGAACTTAATCATTCAGTCAAAAAAATTAGACTTAACCATTCAGCCTAAAAATCTGACTGATTTAGCCATTTAGACTATTTTTAGAGGCAACAAACGCATTGAATGACTGATCGATTCAGTCATTCAATGCTAAACAAACAAGGCCTTAGTCTAGGATTGATGGAGCTCCGATCTGTTGGAGATGACCTAACAAAACTAATTTCAGTGTAGGGCACAAAGAAACAAAGCTTTATCACCTTCACTCCATCTTTCTCAACTTAAATCCCCAGCCACTCCCTCGACAAATAAACCGCTTGTCAAACGTTGTTCTCCCATTTGTACGTGAAAGAGTAAACAATGTAGAGGGAGAAGATGGACGGATGATGATGATCAAAAAAGCGAGTATTGATACAAGTGCGTCATTTCGGTCAATCAAGGAGGCGGTCGCCTTGTTTGGTCAAAAAGTTCTAGTCGGAGAAATCTATGCCAATAGTAAGCTCAAACAGGTGTATATATATATATATATATATATATATATATATATATATATATATATATATATATATATATTGCAAATGGTTGCTATGGACACTTTTTCATCAAACACATCTTACACCGTTAAAAAAATGATTTAAAGGTAGCGGTTTGAAAAAAAAAATTGTCTCAACCGCCACTAGGAGTAGTAATTGGGGGAATTACATTTTACCCCCCAGCTATTACTCCTGATAGCGGCATGGACAAAAAAAAATTCGACGACTTAAATTTCCGATAGGAAGAAAAAAAACAAAAAATCGACGTCATTTAAGGTCAGTCGCTACTAAGAGTAGTGGTTGGGCGCAAGACAAAACGGTATCGTTTAATTTTGCGACTAGCCCCTACTAAAAGTAGTGACCAGGAAAACAACGTCGTTTTTTTGGCCGCTACTCTTAGTAGCGACTATTCTTTCTTTAAACAACATCGTTTAGTCTCCAATAAAGCTACCCTAAGCACTTGCTTATGCAGAATCTGCATTTGCTACTCTAGTTCATGTTTGATGTTGCTACTGCACCAAAAAGAAAAAAGAGAAGCAAGAAAATTGGAATTTATCTTGCACATAGCAACCATTTTCGTTCAGCAATATTAATTCAACATGCAAGTAAGAATGTGTTGGCTGAATATTTTTATCTTTGAATGTTTCTTTCTTGAAATTTTTAATAAAAAAAAAATTGAAAAAAATTATAATGTGTATGATGTTGATTGAGAAATATTTATTTCATTTATTATAGGTCAAATATGAATAATTGAAAAACTGAGCCAAGTTGATAATATAGGGGTAAATTAATGTCAACCCAAATAATATATCAGACATATGATTAATGGGAGTTGAGTGATGCGCAAAAAAAAAACTTTATAAGTGTGTGTTTAGTGTTTTTACCCATCCGACTATTATCACGCAAATCGATATAAGTCTCATGTCTGTCTTAGTTAAAAGATGACGACCGGAGACACATTTCATTTAAACTGTGATAAATGACTATTACATTGGATGATGTTCATTTCATATTTGAGTTGTCAGCTTAAGAGAACTATTAACTTGTCCCCTTTTTGATAGCCCATTGACATATTTTAAGGAATGTTTGGTATTTCCCTAATTTGGTTGCAAATTTTTTTTTCTAGATGCCCTAAAAATGCAATTAAAGAGGAGGTTGGGCGACACACAAGGGTATATATCTTTTGGTTGTGTGGGGCTATATTATTCTCAGAGAATACTATGTATGTACTTTATAGCTAACATAAAAGATTATGCAAGATATGTTTGGGATGCGAACTTGTTAGGATACTTGTACAGGGGACTGTCTACGATCAGTAAGAAATGTAGTAATTACATAAATGAATGTGTTACATTACTACAAATATGAGTGTACCATCAGGTAGTTGGAAGGCCAAACCCTAGGAAAGATTCTGATTTTTGGTTATCAAGGGCAAGGGCTTGGACGTATTCTTCTGCCGACCCATATCCCGGTAGAAGATTGAATCCCCATCATCATCTACAATTCTATCGCGGGGAGCTAGAAAGGCAACCTATGTGGAAGGTAGTATGACGGCCTTACGGGAGATGGGACAATATTATGACGGGATATAATTTTGATGGCAGATTGGCGGGATCTGCTCGTATCCTGTTAATTCACTTCGACATTGTTGAATATCAAATGCTGGAAAGGGTCATGAGGCAGTATAGGTATTTACAAGGCATACCCTCTCCAAGTGAAGATCACACCAAGCTTAGAAATGTCAAAAGAGCATAAGTTCGATGTTGACGATAATATGGCCTTGAGGCGACAGTATATTGCTCATTGGCACCTTTATATGAACCATTTTCAGGGTCAAATCCTAGAGGCTTTAGAGACAATAACCATTAAAATATACATGAAGTGGTACAACAGGATTATACGTAGATGTATTCATAGGCCTTTACCCGAAGGAGATCCTGACACTTCATACGAGCCACGATCCGTCTACAATCAATATCGGCTTGTAAATATGGTGAGCATTTTAATTTATTATGTCCTTTTAGATTATAAATATATATCTTCTCTTTCATACTTATTGATGTATTTATTTTTTTTAATTACAAGTTGAGAGTGTCAAGGTCCTTCTTGGCAAATGCTTCAAATTCAACATGCCTCCTTAATATGTTCTGATGAAAAAGGAATGTGACTACCAATATGTTATATAATATGCTGATGTCAGGGGGCATAAGAAGTCTCAGGCATGGGAGGAGTTAGATAAACCTCTTCCACCAGGCTCGATCGACATCTACATCACTAACACCCAGGTTAGTGTACCACAACCATCATTCGAGGATGCATTGAATTTCATTTAGTCAGATGTTGAACATGTTAAAATGGCTAAAGCAGCTGAGGTCAAGGCCTCATATGGAGATAATGGCTCTCTAACGAAGTTATTGGTAGAATACAAAATGCAATGAATAAACGAAAAAATGTTCTACAGATCTCCAGTGAATTCTGATCCTTTTCCTATATCTCATCCTCATATATCATTTTCCAACATATGCTTGGGGTGCGGCGTTTAGGCTTGTCTTGTGTGCCCAGCCTCTACTAAGAGTGGCGGCTGACCTTAAAAGACGTCGTTTTTTGTTTTTTGTTTCCTTCTTGCCGGAACTTTTTTCTTCATCTAATTATCTCCTTCACCGTTACTTTCTCTCTCCTCCATTAACAAACACATCCAAATTCCCAAAATTAACAACAATACCACACAAAATTAGGAAAGGAAGCCAAGGATCTTGAAGCTACTGGCAGTTTCTTGTGTTTCTTTAGCTTTGAAGATGAGGAAAACATAGCACCATTCCTTTTCCTCCTTTTCATTCTCATTCTCTTGGTTCTTTAGTTTAATTTCTTTCATTATCTTTACCATACACTTTCTTTGATTTGTCTAATTGTTTTTTCTTTCTAATCCTTTTATTTCCTGAAATCAAATACTCACTTGTTGTAATTCTAGGTGTTTGTTAGGGATTTTCTATTCGCTATTTTTGGTCGAGTTGTTCGATTTAGAACTCATCCGTGTTTCTCTTTTCTTAGTACGTAATTAAGCTCTAGATTTTGTTTTGGTTAGACACCTTTCATGCTCCAAACTTTAAAAGATATGTACTTGCACCCCAACCTTCTATTTTTTGTGTTAAGTTGCACTCTTCGGACAACCAGTCACTTTTGACCTGGCGTGGTGCACGTGACTTTTTTAGGGGCAATTGGGTCATTTCAGTTCTCTTATTCACCCATTAATTCATCTTTTCATTTTCGACATCTAATTCATCTCTCACAAGTTTAGATCAGGTCATCCGATCTTACCGGATGTGGGGACACAAAGGCAAACTTGGAAGGCCACTAATATTATTCTACAATGACTAAAGGAGGCAAAGATCTGGGCTATGGGTGACTATGTGTTCAGGGCTAACAAGGATGTCAGGTGTTTAACTGAGGAAACTTGTAACACCCTAATCTCATATCGTAACATGTGAGCTAATTTGATATGTATGTGTTCATGACCTTCTGAGTGAGTCTGTGGTAGATTAAGATGATCTAAGAAGATTTTATTGAGAAAACACATAGAATCTTATTATGCTATGATTTAATTTAGATTCAAAATTTGATCCAAATTGTTACAACAAGTGTTTAGAGGTCTCCTTAATACTTAAAGCACATTGGAAAAGACTTATCTAAAATCCATGGATAAAAATCACCATAAAAATGGGAAGGTCGAGTTGAAAAAGAATTGAGCTTTTTTCAAACAAGTCTAGTAAATCGGCTAGTTTAAAACAAGTGTTTAAGGGTCTCCTCGATACCTGAGCACAGTGGATAAGATTTACCTAAAATCCAATGAAGGTTAGATTTCGTAACAACACGTTGAAAGCTTAATTTTTAGAGAAACATTTGTATGTTGGGAGGAAGAAAAGAGTTCCAAATCCATGGCCTATCTATCAGTCTCAGTGGTCCAAGGTTGCTGGCATGGTAAGGGAATCAACAAAGAATAGGCATTTATGGTGGAATAATTTCCATCTTTAGTAGGCCAAGCTGGAGAATCCAAGGTGGAAATATTCAAAGGCAAAGGTATTGATAAAATAAAATCACACATCTTAGCGGGAAAAATTTCATGCAAGGCTTCTAGATTCCAAGTAAAGTGTGACACACAAGATTGTATCAAGGGTTGTGTCCATAAAATCCTTAGGAAGAGGCCAAACAAAAAGACTCCATAAAGACCTCCTATAACACCATACATCAAACAATAGAGAGATACTTGATCCATTTCCAATGATCCACCACAAATGTTGTTTTGCTTCATCTCTAGCTTTTAAAATTTTCTTCCAAGTTACACTAGCAATAGGAGAATATTTGACTGTCCAACTGTCGCCACTTGAAAAATATTTAGATTTAATAATTCTAACCCATAATTAATTATCATTTTTCCATATATGCTGGACAAGGTTTATAAAAAAAGGCCATTTTATTAAGAGCTGCTTGCCCGACTCCTAAACCCAGTTTCTTGGGACTACAAACAATTTGCCAGTTAAGGCAATAGATTTTTTTTAAGGACAATCAATGTCCCCAAAGAAAGCAATGAGTAATTTTATCAATTAAAGTACAAACATATTTGGGTAGGGGGAGGGCAAGATTGCAAAGAATAGGAAGAGAAGTAAGAACAGATTTTACAAGAAGTCTACCAAAACATCGACAGATGAGAGGACTTCCAAGTGCTAAATTTATTATGAAATTTATCAATTAAACAAGTAAAAGTAGATTTGTCAATTCTTTTATGCAATAAAGGCAGACCTAAATATTTTCCCAAATCAGTTGTAGGCAAAAAACCAGTAATCTCACCAACTGATACTCTAAGGTCCCTAGTAAGCAGTGATCTACATCTTGAATTTAGCACGAGACCAGTATCAGAGAAAAAATCAGATAATTAAAGCATTAAAACACTTAACTGGCTAGGAATAGCATGACAGAATAATGCTATGTTTGGATTGAAGGAATAAAATGGAGGAAGGATGAAATGATTTTTAGATATTTCAAGTATATGTTTAATTGTTGGTGGGAGTGAGTGGTGTAATATGATAGCAAAATTATCACACATTCATTCCATTAGAATGGATTTTATTCCACCATCTCTCACATGGAATAAAAATCAAGGGATAAAATGAATTTTTATTCCATTAGAATAGTTTATCCTCCAAAATAATTCCCTCTCAATCCAAACGTAGAATAAGAGAATATCATCAGCAAAAAAAAATAATAAAAATAAGGATGAGCTAATCCATGACCCTTCCAAGAGAGGGAAATAGGGGAAAGTTTTTTGTTATCACTAAAACTATGCCAGCGAAGACTAAGCTCATTCATACAAATTTTAAAAATATAAGGATAAATAGGATCCCCTTGTCTAATGCCACATTTAGGCTTGAAATATCCTTCCCCGTCATTTTTCCATTTGATTTCATAGGTTACTGAACATATACAAGATAGAATAAGTTTAATAATATTTCTTGGAAAATTAAGTTTCATTAGAGTAGATTTTAAGAAAATCCCAATCTTTTTTTCTTAAAGAATGCAAGACTACATTTGCCAGAATGTAATTGTCAGTTGCCCTACGGCCTTGGCTGAATTTTATGACCGAATAATACCTCCTTAGAAGTTCATATAAATTTTGAATTTTGAAATGCCTCGAAATAACTTTTAAAAGACAAACTTACGGAGGGAATACATATAATATTTGTCATGCAGTCCTGTAAATTAGCAGTTCATCATAAGATTGGAAATGAAACACATTGGAGTAAAACCACCAAAAGTGTAGCTCTTCACTTATTTCTAGCCTAATGTTTCACAATCTTCATTTATTTTCAGTCAAAGGACATGAAAATAAATAAAATAAAAATTCACGACGATACGCATAATAAAATCTAGAGTATTTCAAAGAGCAATGGGTGGGTCCAAAACTAGGATTAATAAGGTAAAGAATTAGAAAAAATAATTCCTAATACGGTAAACACTAGTATGAGATAAAAGTCAGCATATCGCTGATTTTCTTTGGGTTTAATAAAATGGAAGAACCCACAATAATTATGTAAACATAAGAGAAAGTAAACTCTCTTCTGCTTACTTCTGGTCATTGCTTACGTATGTCTGGAAAAGGGAACCATAAATTTACTATGAACCAATATTAAACCAATTCCTCCAACTATGATACATAACTAGCCTTGGCTATCAATATCTAAACTTGTGGTTACTACCAGACCATGAACAATGATGCTTTCAATATATAAAATTTCTTCTTAAGATCACATATTAGCGTTTATTTTGGGTCCTCGCGCTCTCTTCCAATTTTCTCCATGTGACTAATGCTTATTATTATGTTTTCATTCCAAAATTATATCACAAACAGAATGCAGTCAAAACTCACATCTATATCTATAAAATATCTAAAAGCTAAAACTTTAAAAGCTCGCACGTTTGAGCCCAATTTTTTTAAACTACTAAATACTTTCAAATTAATTAAAATTATCACATGAGATCAAAAAATCCTACCCCAATCCCAACAAAACAATTTGTAATAATGGAAAAGTCTACATGATCCAAGACCCTTAATAGAGCCTAATATTATTAAACACTAGTAACAATATTTTTCTACACAGTTACCTAATTAACTATATATTTAAAAATGTAAAGAAATCTAATAGTTTTTAGAGACTCTAAAATAATATAATTTCTAAATCAATTTAATAGTAATTAAATACTCTAATCTAATATATTTGCTAAATATAAATCTAATAATAATTGAACACTCTAGTTTCAAGTATTAGATATTTATTAAAAAAATCTAATAATAATAAAACCCTCTAATAGAAACTTTTATAGATAAAACTTATATATATATATATATATATATATATATATATATATATATATATATATTACTTATAAATAATTAATTAAATTAATTTTGTATGCAATCTTTTATTTTTAAATAAAAGGAATACGTACCAAAAAAATTCACTCTTGCTAGCACAGGATTTTTTAACTAGTTTTAAAATATAAAAAAGAGAAAAGTGAAGGACACCTAACAGCCCTCCAAAACCAAAATAGTTCTATTGTTTTGTCGTATAAAGCTTTCAGTCTCATACATAGCTTGGCTAACTCTACTAAAACCCCTACTAATAACACGTGTATAAGTGAAACAATAACCTAGAAGCTATCTGAAACTAGGTATAGACTATGGAAGAATTTTTTTCTTTCGGATTGGAAATGATCTACTAATTAGTGTGCAACCATTGTGTTAACTGCAGTGAAAGAGCCATCATCAGACAACTGAATCCAGTTATAATCGCGGGAAAAAACTGGTTGAATCAAATTTTACAATTGCTGAAGCGGGCTGAACAACTACAAGAATGTAATTGAGCTTCAACTGGTTGGAACAAAATTACTATGAGCACCACAATATTACAAAATTCTTCACCATCCTAGGATAACTTTCATTACCTTTTTGTGTTGGGTAGAAAGGGAAACTGATCAGCACCACAATATTTGACATTATTCGGCATTGAATACACACGTCTGATCCTACGAGCATATGGAGTATTTTCATGACAATAAAGAACAGCTTATGTTGTTCCACAAACTAGAGTTTGTAAGAATGTAGCAAACATGTAAAATGTTTTATTATTTCATTATCCTAATTGGCATAAAGATATGCAAATCGCATGAATGGTGAATACATCTTTCGGGGCTTTCAATTCAATAAAGAAAGCATTATTTACCAGCATGGCCGTGTATGTGGAGTGAGTTATTGTGTTACATAAATGACCATACCCTTCTCCAAAGTTCAATTCATACAGTGAGTCCTAAAACTGCACCAATTTTCAGGAAGATGAGATTGTAGTGAAAATTCCATTACAATGTCACAAGTTGTTATTAGACATCAGATAGACATTTGTCTTCATATAATTGACTACATCAATTATCGACACAAAAATACCTTCCGTTAACTTAAATGGAGTATCAAACAGGAAATCTTTAGGCACTTCAAACTTCTCATAACTTAATAATTGATCAGCCTAAACTAAAAGCAAACCAGCACAACACTTTCCACAAAACATATAATCCTTTGGAGAATAGACCACAGAAAGAAAAGGGTATATAACAAAAGGATATAGATAGCAGATTAAATATATGGGGGAAATTTTTGAAAAATCAAATAAAACGTAATCCAGATCTGGAGGAAACCGACGAATGAAAAAGGTAACAAAAGGATATAGATAGCAGATTAAATATATGGTGAAAATTTTCTAAAAATCAAATAAAACATAATCCAGATCAGGAGGAGAAAACAAAACAAGCAAAAACAAAAGCAACTAAGTATAAACTATAGACCCTGTAAGTGTTCAACTTTGTAATACCCGGTCATTTTTAAAAGTCTCACGTGAACTAAATGTTAAACCATCTCTCATGCCTTACACTACATATAGGGCCTAACCCTTTTAGTTCACTTCACCAACATTTAGTAACTCCTATGTATGAGAGAACTTTGTTGTAAGAGGACCTTTTTGGTAAAGAGCTCCTTAGTTAAAAAAATTCGGTGTCGAGGATGTAAGCAGACTGCGAACCTCATAATTTTGGGTATTTCTCTTTTTCTTTCTCTGTGTAATTATTTAATTTTCTGTATTAGTTTTAATTTTTGTATGCTATTTAGTTTGTTAGTATATATATTTTTGGTATATCTTTGTTAGTAATTAGCATTTTGAAATATTAAATTATTATTTTTGTAACTTTAGAGTTTTGACAGAATATAATAACAATAATAATAATAATAATAACAATAACAATAATTAATAACAATAACAATAACAACAATAACAATAATAATAATAATACGTAAATATATTTTGGAAGGAACAAGAAGGTTGTTAATTATTAATATATTATATACTATATATTACCATGATCAAAATATTTATATATTTATAACTTTAGGTAGAATTTTGTTTAGAACAGAATAATTTCAGATTCGTCAAAGAGAAAGAAAATGTATAAAACTTAATCAATTGATTAATTATTTATTTATTTTGTTTAATTAGTTTCGACAGAGGGAATTTAACGAGTCAATTTTGCAATATAATTTCGGGTCTTACATTGCTTAATAATGTACGGATTCCATACTCCTTCAGTAATATTCCTCTAATTTTAATTTGTTCGTTTTGTTCCTCAATTAGAATTCGGATATTATTTCGATATGTTATTCATAGTCGAATGTATATGATAGATTTGTATGATTTTAGATATTCAAAAATTCGTTACTTGTACTCTTTGGACTTAGCGAGCATATCTAGTATTTATTTTAATTCTGTAGAAACGTGCATGCAATATATATTTTGAGGACTTTGTGTTGATTCGTTTTGGTTTAGCATGTGTATTAGAACTCCATTTGTTGGTATTGTGTCGCATATGCTGTGACATGATATTTTTGTTAGAATATACCGTAGAGTATACCTGACCTATAACCACCTGTGGGGGTACCACAAACATGCCCTCTTGGCACCGAGGCATGACACTTCCGTAGTGGTGTGATTAGTCCACGACGTCTCCATTTTGTGTGCTCCGATGGGAGTTGGAGATTTGGTGTTTTGTTGTGGGAGACGTATGGGTCGGCCCTAGTTTTTTGTTCTATTCTGTTATGCGGTTTGGTATTGTTTGCGCCAAACACACCTGATTTTGCAGACATCTGGATTGCGCAGTTCGATGTATATTTATGTTCTATTTTGTTCTGAGCTCGGCATGAAATAATAACCCTAGTCATTCGATTCATTCTATTATTTATTATGATAGTCTAATTCAGTTCAGTTCAGTTAGTTTTGTGATTTAGTCCAGTTCAGTAGATTAGTTCAGTTTAGTATATTATGTTATTCAATTCAGTTCCGTTCAATTATTCAGATTAGATCAGTTCAGTTGATTTTGTTATTCATTTCAGTTCTTGTTTTTGCACTCTATATCGGTACTGGGCAATTGGCTCATGCTGTATTTTTCTCCCGGCATGTTTGCAAGGGGATTCAAGGGCATGTGTGAAGAGAGCTTTCTTGTAGTTTTGATTTCTGCTTAGGCTGTGTTCGTGCGTATCCTCCCTTTCCACTATTTCGAGAAGCGTTTGATACAAACTTAGTCATGAGAGGGTGAGAATCCAATCATCAAATATATAAAATATTAAACAAATGACAAGTGAAAATTTGAACATTCCATAAATCAACAACCAATAGCATTCTTTGGGTTGCTCAAATACAAATTAAACAAAACAAGCAAGACACCAGACCACAGTTAAAACGGTGACAAACAGTATTACTATCACCAGCAATGTTATCATTTATGTCAAAAAATTGTAACTAACCCAAAAGCAACTCAAAATGAAACACAATAAGGATGATACAAAAATCAATACAAGCAGCAAGGAAAAGAAACTCATGGTTTATATCATATATATGCCAAAATAATTTTAAAACATATGTACTTACAAAGATGGAACTTCAAAAACTATAATAGAAACTCTTTAAAAGGGAGGAAAACCTAATTTGCACGTCAAGAGAACTAATGAAGCGAAGACCACCTTTAGTTAAATGTAATGGTCTGTTTGTGAGTTTTGATTTGGGAGGAAGTTAAGGGAAAAACATAAAAGAAAATAAAATTTCAGAACAAAATCAATAAATTTCAAAGACAATGGTCTACAATGTAGTTTTCTCACTTGCCCTTTAATGCTGGAGTGATGTTATATATGACGACAAATTTATGTCAATAGTAAATTGCGACTAATGTGAATGGTCCCCTTAATTTATTTTATCTTATCGCTTAGAGTTCCACATGAGTTGTAATTCAATTTCGTCATAAATTTGTTCACATATAAATCATTTCCTTTAATGTTGTACAAGGTGGAAAGAAGTCCATAGTAAATATCCCCGCAAGAATCGGCAAAGACACAAAATACAAGCACAAAGTTTTCTCAAATTAATAATACTCGATAAATCTAAAAATAAATAAAGATTACAGGTTCAATGCTTTATTTAGAGAATCTAGACTTAACGACCGAGTAAAAACCTGAATTTTTAATCTACTGATCAAAATCTGCTACTATAATTACAACTAATCTCCTAATTAAAATCTATTGCTTTCTCTTATTTAAATTATAAGATTTCTAGTGACTTTTGAAAGTGTTTATTTGAAACATTCCAAACTCAAAATTGATAAAATTCATTAAAAATTACGAAATAATAGTTGGTAGTATTTTTAAGATAATTTTATAAGAGAATATATATAAATAAAGTATAGATAATGGTTAACAAAATAATAAAGGGAGGAGAAAAACTGACGAAATAAAGAAATTTGAGTGTAAAGAGCATCGACGAATGCAAATTAGAAGTACATAAGGAAGAGAGAAAGAGAGAGAGAATAAAAAGATATAAAATGCAAAACAAGAAATTGAAAAGAAAATGACAAAAAAGTAAATTAGAAATAGATAATAAATAGGGAAATTAGGAAAAGATGAAAGGGCAACTCAGGAAGGTAAAAAATACTAAATAAACGAATGTGAAGAATGACTAAATCCACAAAATAGAAATTTTAAAAATATCTAAAAAGAAAAAATACATGGAGAAAAATAGGCGTAGGAGAAACAAAAGTCAAATAAAATAGTGAAGCTGAGGCCAAGGACACGTTCTACATGGAAGACATGCCTCAACACACCCCCCAAATCCCACCTTCCCATGAAAGATGAGATGGAGTGAAATACTACCTTCTGCATCTCACCACGCAACTGGCCCAAATGCGAGTCCCTAACAACGGACGTCACAACAAGAGTTAGTTGTCTAAGGCTCCCTAATCATGTCGTGCGGGGACCCATCACCAATGAAGCTTTCGTGACGCTTCTTTACAAGGAATGGAGAAAACTGACAAAATAAACAAATGTGAGTGTAAATAAATGGACCATAAACTAATGTAAATTTGAATTACGGAAGGAAAAAGAGAACAAGAGAGAGAGAATAAAAAGATATAAAATACAGAACAGGAAATTGAAAAAAAAATCACAAAAAAGTAAATTAGAAGACAAAAAAGGGTATTACCCCACTGTGATTGTCGAGTTTGAAGCATTGCATCGCTAAACTTTAAAAATATATAATTAACCAACTAAACTATTTAAAAATTCTTAACCAAGTCATTCTATTAAATTAGTTTGAACAGCCGTCAAATTACAATTGGTATTTTCATATGTGGATTTTAAGAAAAAAGTTACAGCCAGGAAAACACTAATCATGTGCCCTATGCAGGGTCACTTTGGTCTTTTTGTAAATTTTAAAGATCCTATGCAGCTCCTCCATGAACGCCAACTTTGAGGACAGATCTCGCTAGCCACCGTCACATGGATGTGGATAGATCTTACTTTTTGTGCAAGTCTTGAAAGTTGAGAAGACCACGTGATGGCTAGTCAGGTATACAACTATTCCTTTCTCTGCACCTGGGATTAAGATCAGCAGTTCAGATTGATCGACCTCCTTCTTGTGCGACGACGATGGCGGTGTGAATTCGAATTCGAGTGGTGGAGCGGCAACGAAAGCAAGAAGGGGAGTTGAGACCGCGGAAGACGACAGTGGCACGAAGGATGCGTTATATAAGACAAAGACATTGGCGGTGGTGGTTATTATTTTCAGAGCAGAGGGTTTCAATTTATTTGAAGGAGAAACTTTGGAGATTAATCTATGAATTTGGGGGCTATATTTTCCTCGAGATTGCCACGTGGCTAGCTATAGATATTGGTATTAACATTCAATGGATGAATTATATATATATATAGAGAGAGAGAGAGAGAGAGAGAGGATGAGGATTTTTTTTTTCCTTTTAGCCTTTTAGGGGAAAAAGGAAGATGCACAAAGTTTATTCGGCCACTTCTGCGAAGGAGACAACTAATTGGCCACATCAAGGCTTTTAATTTTTTTCTTAAAATCCACATCAAAAAATATCAATTGTAATTTGATGGTCGTCCATCTAATTGAACAAAATGATTTGATTAAGAATTTTTAAACAGTTCAGTTGGTTAATTACATATTTTTAAAATTTAATGGTGTAATGCTTAAAATCGACAACCATAATAAGGTATTACCCCTTTTTGCCTAAATTAGAAATCGATAATAAATAGGAAATTAGGCGAATGAGAGAAACAAAAGTTAAATAATGGTGAAGCCAAGGCCAAGGGCAAGTTCTGCATTGAAGTTATGCATAGAATCACCACCCCCCCACCCCCCGCCCAGTCCTGCTCTTTCCCACGAGAGTCAATATGGAGGGGCTAATACTACCTCCCACTTCTCACCACACGGTTGGCCCAAATGCGAGTCCCTGACAATGGACGTCACAAGAAGAGTTAGTTGTCAAAGACCCCCTAATCTTGTCATGCGGTGACCTTGTTGCTGATGACGCTCTTATGACTCTGTTTATTCTAAAAACAAATTAGAGGGGCGGGAGAAAACTGACAAAATAATGAAAAATGAGTGTAAATAAGTGGAGCATAAACTAATGCAAATTAGAGGTACGGAATGGGAAAAAAGAGTGAGAGAATGAAAAGATATAAAATACAAAACAAGAAACTGACAAAAAAGTAAATTAAATATAGATAATACATAGGGAAATTAGGACAAGATGAAAGACAATCAAAAAAGTAAAAAATACTAAATAAACGAATATGAAGAATGACTATATCCAAAAATAGAAAATTTTAAAATATGTAAAAAAGGAAAAATAAATGTGGAAAAATAAGCGCATGAGAGAAACGAAAGTTAAATGAATGGTGAAGCCAAGCCCAAGGGCACGTTATGCATGGAAGTCACACGTAGCATCACCACCAATCCTGCTCTCTCCCACGAGAGTCAAGATGGAAGGGACAATACTACCTCCCGCGTTTCACCACGCAGTTGGACTAAATGCTTGTCCCTGACGACGGACATCACAACAAGAGTTAGTTGTCAAAGGCCCCCTAATCTTAACGTGCGGCAACCCCCGTCGCCAGTGACGTTCTTGGTGACCCTGTTCTAAAACAAGTTATAAAGGCAGGAGCAACAAGGAAATTAGGAATAGATGAAAGGGGCAAATCAGAAAGGTAAAAAATACTAGATAAACGAAATTGAAGATTGACTAAACCCTCAAAATAGAAAATTTAAAAATATGTAAAAAAGAAAAAACAAATTATAAGGGCAACAGAGAAAACTGATGAAAAAAAACCTAGTGTAAAGAAGTGGAGCAATAGAGAAAAACTGAAGAAATATGAGTATAAAGATATGGACCATAGACTAACGCAAATTAGAGGAACGGAAGGAGAGAGAGAGAGAGAGAGAGAGAGAGAGAATAAAAAGATATAAGAAAATGACCAAAAAGTAAATTAGAAATAGATAATAAATAGAGAAATCAGGAAAAGATGGGGCAAATTAGGAAGGTCAAAAACACTAAATAAACAAAGGTTAAGAATGACTAAATCCAAATAATTAAAATTAAAAATAATACGTGGAGAAAAAATAGGTGTAGGAGAAAAAAAAGTCAAATAAAATGGTTAAGCCAAGGCCAAGTTCTACGTGGAAGTCATGCATAACATCACCCCCCCCCCCCCCCCCCCCCAAAAAAAATCTTGCTCTCTCCCACAAGAGTTGAAATGGAGGGGCTAATACAACCTCCAGCCAATTAGGGAAAAAGACGAAATGGGCAAAACAAGAAGAAAAAAATACTAAATAAACAACAAAGAAGAATGACTAAATCCACAAAATAGAAAATTTTAAAATATGTAAAAAAGATAAAATACATGGACAAACATAAGCTAAGGAGAGAAACAAAAGTAAGTCAAATAAAATGGTGAAGTCAAGGCCAAGGGCACATTCTGCATGGAAGACACACATAGCAACACCCTAAATCACACTCCTACGAGAGACAAGATAGAGGGGCAAATTCTACCTCCCGCGTCTCACCACGCAGTTGCCCAAATGCAAGTTCCTGACGACGGACATCACAACAAGATTTAATTGTCAAAGGCCCCCTAATCTTGTCGTGCGGTGACCCCGTCGCCAGTGAAGCTCTCGTGACCCTGTTCTTCTAAAACAAATCATAATGGCAAGAGAAAATTTACAAAATAAAGAAATACTGACAAAAAATTAGAATTACGAATGGGAAAAAAGAGAGCATAAAAAAATATAAAATACAACACTAGAAATTGAAAAAAAAATTGACAAAAAAGTTAATTAAAAAAAGATAATAAATAGGGAAATTAGAAAAAGATGAAAGAGGCAAATAAAAAAGGTTAAAAATACTAAATAAACGAAAGTGAAGAATTACCAAATCCATAAATTAGAAAATTTAAAAATGTGTATAAAAGAAAAAATACAAGGACAAAAATAAGCGTAGGAGAGAAACAAAAGCCAAATAAAAAATGGCGAAGCCAAGGCCAAGGGCACGTTCTGCATGGAAGACACAGATAGCTATAACCCCAATCTTGCTCTATGACAAGAGAGGAGATGGAGGAGCTAATACTACGTCCTGCATCTCACCACGCAATTGGCCCAAATGTGGGTCCCTGAAGACGGACGTCACAAAAAGAGTAAGTTGTCAAAGCCCCCCCCCCCCCCCCCCCCCCAATCTTGTAGTGCGGTGACCCCAGCGCCAGTGAAGCTCTCGTGACCTTAAACTACAAGTACGAGAAAACAGACGAAAAAAAGAAATACAAGTGTAAAGAAATAGAGTATAGACTAATGCAAATTAAAAGTACGGAAGGAAGAAAAAAAGGGAAAAAGAGAACAAAAAGATATAAAATACAGAACTATAAATTGAAAAGAAAATGACAAAAGTAAATTAGAAATAGATAATAAAAAGGGAAACTAGGAAAAGATGAAAGGGGCAAATATGGAAGGTAAAAAATACTAAATAAATGAAAGTGAAGAATGACTAAATCCACAACATAGAAAATTTTAAAATATTTAAAAAGAAAAATACAAGTAAAAAAATAGGCATAGGAGAGAAAAAAAAACATGAAATAGTAAAGCCAAGGCCAAGGGCACGTCCTGCGCGTAAGTTACGCATAGCATCACCCCCCAATCCCACTCTCTCCCACGAGAGTTGAGATAGAGGGGCTAATACTACCTCCCACGTCTCACCACACAATTGGCCAAAATGAGAGTCCCTAATGACAGACATCACAACAAGAGATAATTGTCAAAGGCCACCTAATCCTATAATGTGGTGACCCTATCGCTAATGAAGCTCTCGGTGACCTTGTTCTTCAAAAACAAATTATAAAGGCAATAGAGAAAACTAACGAAATAAAGAAATGAGTGTAAAGAAGTGGAACAATAGAGAAACCCGAAGAAATAAAGACATGAGTGTAAAGATGTGGAGCATAGACTAATGCAAATTAGAGGAACGAAAGGAAGATAGAGCGAGAGAGAGAATAAAAAGATATAAAATCAAGAAACAAAATCTGAAAAGAAAATGGCAAACCAAGAAGGTAAAAAACAATAAATAAACGAAAGTGAAGAATGAATAAATCCACAAAATAAAAAGAAAAAGAAAAAACAAAAAAATACATGGAGAAAAATAAGTGCAGGAGTTGAACAAAATTCGAATAAAATGGTGAAACGAAGGCCAAGGGCAAGTTCTGCGTGGAAGTCACGCATAGCATCAGCCCACAAGAGTCGAGATGGAGGGGCTAATACTACCTCTCACATCTCACCACGCAGTTGGCCCAAATGCGAGTCCCTGACGACAAATGTAACAACAAGAGTTAGTTGTCAACCCCTGATCTTGCTGTGCGGTGACCCCGTTGCCCGTGAAGCTCTCTTGACCCTGTTTTTCTAAAACAAATTATAAGCTCAATAGAGAAAACTAACGAAATAAAGAATTATGAGTGTAAATAAGTGGAGCATAAACTGCAAATTAGAGGTACGAAAGGGGAGAGAGAGAGAATAAAAAGATATAAAATTCAAAACTAGAAATTGACCAAGAAATGACAAAAAAAAGTAAATTAGAAATAGATAAAAAAAATAGGGAAATTAGGAAAAGATGAAAGAGGCAAATCAAGAAGGTAAAAAAGACTAAATAAACAAAAGTGAAGAATTACTAAATCTACAAAATAGAAAATTTAAATATATAGAAAAAAGAAAATATACATGAACAAAAATAGGCGTAGGAGAAAAACAAAAGTCAAACAAAATGGTGAAGCCAAGCGCAAGGGCACGTTCTGCATGGAAGACACGAATAGCATCAACCCCCAGTCCCGCTCTATACCACGAGAGAGGGGCTAATACTACTTTCCAATCTCACCACGCAGTTGGCCCGAATGCAAGTCCCTGAAGACAGACAGCACAACAAGAGTTGGTTGTCAAAGGCCCCCTAATCTTGTAATGGGGTGAACTCTTCACCAGTGAAGCTCTCGTGACCTTGTTTTGCTAGAATAAATTATAAGGGCAAGAGAAAACTAACGAAGAAAAGAAATATCAGTGTACAGAAGTAGAATATAAACTGACAAAAAAAAGAAATATCAGTGCACAAAAGTAGAGTATAGACTGATGCAAATTAAAATTACGGAAGGAAAAAGAGAGAGAATAAAACGATATAAAATACAGAACTAGAAATTGAAAAGAAAATGACAAAAGTAAATTAGAAATAGATAATAAATTGGGAAATTAGGAAAAGATGAAAGGGACAAATTGGGGAGGTAAAAAATACTTAATAAACAAAGGTGAAGAATGACTAAATCCACTAAAAAAAAAATTAAATATGTAAAAAAATATATACAAAGAAAAATATGTGCAAGAGAGAGAAAAGTCAAAGAAAATGGTGAAGCTAAGGCCAATGGCATGTTCTGTGTGGAAGTCACGCATGGTATCACCCCTCCAATTCCGCTCTCGCCCATGAGAGTTGAGATAGAGGGACTAATACTACCTCCAGTGTCCCACCACACAGTTGGCCAAACTCCGAGTCCCTAACTATGGACGTCACAACAACTGTTGGTTGAGAAAGGCCACCTAATCTTGTCGTGTGGTGACCATTGCCAGTGAAGCTCTGGTGACCTTGTTCTTCTAAAACAAATTATAAGGGCATGAGAAAATCTATGAAATGAAGAAATACGCGTGTAAATAAGTGGAGCATTGACTAATGCAAATTAGAAGTATGCAAGGAAGAGAGAGAGAGAGAGAGAATAAAATGATATAAATACAAAACTAGAAATTGAAAAGAACATGACACAAATGTAAATTAGAAATAGATAATATATATAGGGAAATTAGGAAAAGTTGAAATGAACACAACAGTAAGGAAAAAAATACTAAATAAACAAAAATGAAGAACGACTAAATCCACAAAATAAAAAATTTAAATATATGTAAAAAAGATAAAAATACATGGAGAAAAATAGGCGTAGGAGAGAAACAAAAGTCAAATAAAATGGTGAAGGCAAGGCCAAGGGCACGTTATGCATGGAAGACATGCATAGCAACACCCCCAATCCCACCCTCTCCCACGAAAGACGAGATGGAGGGGCAAATACTACCTTCCGCATTTCACCACGAAGTTGGCCCAAATGCTAGTCTCTGACGACGAACGACACAACAAGAGATAGTTGTCAAAGGCCCCTTAATCTTGTTGTTGTGCGGTGACCCCATCGCCAATGATGCTATCGTGACCCTATTCTTCTAAAACAACTTATAAAGGCGGGAGAAAACTGACGAAATAAAGATATATGAGGGTAAATAAATGGACCATAGTCTAATGCAAATTAGAAGTACGAAAGGAAAAAATAAAATAGAGAGAGAGAGAGAGAGAGAGAGAATAAAAAGATACAAAATACAGAACTAGAAATTGAAAAGAAAATGACAAAAAAGTAAATTAGAAATAGATAATAAATAGAGAAATTAGAAAAAGATGATGAAAGAGGCAAATAAGAGAGGTAAAAAATACTAAATAAACGAAAGTGAAGAATGACTAAATCCACAAAATAGAAAATTTAAAAATATGCAAACGAGAAAAATACATGGAGAGAAACGAAAGTTAAATAAAATGGAGAAGTCAAGGTCAAGGGCACCTTCTACAAAGAAGTCATGCGTAGCATCACCCCCCAATCATGTTCTCTCCACAAGAGTAGAGATGGAGGAGCTAATACTACCTCCCGTGACTCACCACGCAGCTGGCCCAAATGTGAGTCCTTAACGACGGATGTCATAACAAGAATTAGTTGTCAAAGATCCCCTAATCTTGTCGTGCGGTGACCCCGTCACTAGTGATGCTCTCGTGACCCTATTCTTCTAAAATAAATTATAAGGGGCAATAGAAAACTGACGAAATAAAAAAAAATGAGTGTAAATAAATGGAGCATAGACTAATGCAAATTATGAGTACAAAAGGAGGAGAGAGAGAGAGAGAGAAAGATAATAAGAAGATATAAAATATAGAACTAGAGATTGAAAAGAAAATGACAAATAAAGTAAATTAGAAATAGATAATATAGGGAAATTAGGAAAAGATGAAATGGGAAAATCAAGAAGGTTAATTCTAAATAAACAAAAATGAAGAATGACTAAACCCACAAAATAGAAAATTTTAAAATATGTAAAAAAGAAAAAAATCATGGACAAAGGTTAGGCGTAGGAGAGAAACAAAAGTCAAATAAAATGAAATCAAGGCCAAGGGCGCGTTCTGCATGGAAGACACCCATAGCAACACCACCTCAATCCCACTCTCCCACGAGAGACGAGATAAGCATGGCGAATACTAGCTCCCACATCTCACCACGCAATTGGCCCAAATGCGAGTCCTTGACAACAGGCGGTGACAAGAGTTAGTTGTCAAAGGCCCCCTAATCCTATCGTGTGGTGACCCTGTCGCCAGTGAAGCTCTCGTGACCTTGTTCTTCTAAAACAAATTATAAGGGCAATAAAGAAAACTGACGAGATAAAGAAATATGAGTGTCAAGAAGAGGAGCATAGACTAATGCAAATTAGAAGTACGCAAGGAAAAAAGAGAGAAATACAAAATAGAAATACAAAAAAAGGGAAAAGAAAAAAATGAAAAATAGAAAAAAGGGAAAATGGAAAGGAAAATAGAAAACTAGTCATGTCAAACACATAAGATTAAGAGGGAAAACAGAAGAAAATATGACGAAAGAAAAGTGAAGAGAAGAAAGGAAAATAATAAAAAAGCTACAAAGAAACAAAATCAGGAAGTAGTTCAAAGAGCCAGAGAATCTATAATCTTACAGAATAAGTGAAGCGATTAAGTTAAATATAAAGCATAGAACTAAAACTAAAGGACTTAAAACTACAGGATATTGACTGCAGTTTTGTCATTTGTCTTTACTTCATTATTTCCATCAACCAAGGTCAGGGCAATTTTTCAGAGATTTCAGGATTTAAAAAGAACCAATAACACTGTTCAGAACCTCTTATGTCTAGTAGATAAAATGAGTAAAGGTTTAACAAAACAACCAAAATCAGGCAGTAGTATAAAGGGCACACAGATTTAGCAGTTCAAGCGAACTATAGACCATGCAAATTACAATAAGAAACAGCCAAATCATACTTACTAGAAGAAACAGTCGATTGCCGCCTACTCCACTTGTTTAGGGGAATCACCACGAGATAATCACCGGGAATCGCCACATACCCCTTCTTAAGACTGAAGTCACCATAATCATGCATCAGAATCGTCACAGAAATTGAAACCTTGGTCAGTTTCATATTAATTTGATAGCTAATCAATCCTTGTAGATTAATTAATATTGTGGGTAATATCATCCTGTTGCCAGTAATTTGGAAAGGGGATGAAAGAAAAAAAAAATAGTTACTTAGTGTAAATGAAGAAATTAAAAATTTAGAAATTTTATTATTTGCAACTTAGTTTCAGGATTCTTATTGATGTTATATTAACAACTATAAGACATCATATCATATACTTGTGCAATAGAGTCAGATGCATCTTGATGGCAATTGACGCAAAGCTGTAAACATGTTAATCTTTTTTATTTATTTTTTTAATTTATATTTAATAGATGTTAAGATATATTAGTTTTTTATTTTAGATGATATAATTTTTTATTATTACCCGCACTTCTATTTTTGGCAGTTTGTTTATTGAGAACCCCAGTCTACGTGATGACACAAGCCTCAAAGTACTACTAAAAACAAATAGTGTTAATAAATTGTGCATTTTATAATTTATGTGTATCTTAGGTATATTCTTAGCAAGAGACTTAATTAAATAGTTAATCAAGAAAACCTAACTTCAAGTTTCTGGGTCAAAACAACAAAAAATGGGGGCAATAGTAGAAAGGGGTACACAGTATCTGATTTAACAGTACAAGTGAACTCTAGGCCATGCAAATTACAAAAATAAACAGCCAAATCATACTTACAATAAGAAACAGCCGATGCCGCCTACTCCACTTGTTTAGGGGAAGGAAGCCACGCGAGTATCACCGGGAATCGCCACATATCCCATCTTCTTAATGCTGACGTCATCATAATCATCCATCAGAATCGCCACAGAAATTGAAACGCTTAGGAGAGAATAGGGACCCAATCGAGTACATGGTGGCGGCAGTAAGAGTGCCGCATCTAACACCGAAGATAAGAGCGGCAAAGATGCTAATGATATCGAGCGTGCCGTCCCTAATAGAAACGGAGGCGTCGAAATTGACGGCCAAACGACAGGGATTCACCGCTTATGCAGTATATAAAAGGGCTAGGGGAGGGGTATAGGGAAATTAGGGTTTCAGAGGAAGAATTGGATGAGATGGAAATTAGGGTTTGTTCTCGTCGGCGGCGACGATTGCGACGAATAGAGAGAAAGGGGAATCGGCAGTGGCGCCATCGACGTAGATAGAAAAGAACCGTTGTGGGATACTTAGGTCGGTGATGCAAGGTGGGAAATTTCCTATTTTAAAATTAATTATTTTTTTATATAAATGATATACAATACTCTAAATTTTTTACTTCCAGTCTTATATATTTATTACAAATTAGTTTTTTCCCTACACACACATAAAGACTCCTAATAGTAAAATATAATTTTTTTTTAAAATTTACTCTCTCTTTCTCTTCCAAAATTAATATCAATTTAAATAATTTTAATTAATATAATTATAAATATTAAAAAATATTTAGAGAATACCTTTTTTTTAATAAACGCTATGATAAAAAATTATAAATACACAAAATTTCTTAACCAACATCAACTATTATCAGAATTTAAATAGTCATTAAATTTTTACTAAGTACGTATTAGTGATATGCCATTCAAATTTTACAAGTGTAGGAAAGTCATTTAATTAAAAAAAACTACTTCATCGCGGCCATTACTTCGTCAAGATTACTAATATATACAAGCAATGCCTTGCATTTTATTAGATGTTCAAGTGTGTAACATAGCCACTAAAGTAATTAAGTTCAACATTATTTGTTTTAATGACTTGAAAGAGTGTCAACTGAATCAAGCCTCTTTGGTACAGTGGTTAAGTTTACTTTTGGAGAACTAAGAGGTCTTAAGATCTAACCTTAACTTCCAAAACCAAGAAGTCTTGGGATCCAACCTTAACAAAGTCAAGGTTGTTAAATTCCGCTCAACATAGCAAGAAAAAAAAAAGGTGAGTCAACTGAGCAAGCTAGTGTACTGAGGGATGAATTAATTGTCGGTGTAATTTCTTTTTGAATTGTCATTCCAAAAGTAAAAAGTGAAAGGGTTAACTGCATATCGAACTCTAAATTATACATTTTTTTTGCATTTGGTATCTTCAGGTTCAAAAACATTCATCCCCGCTACCTAAAGTACTATTAAGTGATCATAACTGACCCTGTTGTAATTTCTGACCAAAAAAGTGGTCGAGGTTGCCACATGTTCCGGTAGGAGTATAAGTATGCTTTAATCTAATTTTTATATGTTTGACGTTATAAAATGTAAGACCCCGAATTTTATGAAATATAAAATTTAATTTTTCTTCATATATATTTTTCTGAAACAGTAAGTGGTTAAATCGATAAAGTTAAAAATTAAGAATGTTATGTGCAAATTTTATTTTGTCGGACAATATTCGCTTTGTCGGGGAATATTCGCTTGGTCGGGGAATATTCGTGCCGTACGACGGCGCCGAAATAACAAATTATTTGTGGACCCCACAACGGAATATTTGTCAGATATAGAAAACGACAGAAGTAACCTTTTTATATAGAAAAAGTCAACGATGTTAACTGTTAAAATACCGGTGATAAAAGAATAGTAGCATACGGTAATTTATGGTATTTTTCTGTAGCACACGGTATTACACAGTGTCTCATATTATTGGTCTGATAATTGACACCGTAACTGTTGCGCATCATTTCATCAATAATTGTCACTGCCTAATATTTTATGTTATCAATTCAATAATTGGTGCTACACAGTATTTTGCATTATTGATTCAATAATTGTCATTACACTATATTTTATATCATTGAGTCAATAATTGTTGCTACACTGTTTTTAAAATTATTAAACCTAATAATTGTCACAGTAGCAAATACATTATAATTTATATTATTAAATTAATAATAATCTGTAACGTGTTTATTACATTATTGTTGAATTATTGTTATAGCATTATTTTATTTTGGACCCACAAGAAGAATAAATAAATAAAAATAAATAAATAAATAATTAATTTTACTATTTGAAATAGTAATGTGAATAGTAACGTGAATAGTAATTGTGGGCCCCTGTAGGACCCACCTGAGAAATTTTGCACAAAAATGTGCTGGGAGAATGCAAAATGCGTGTGGCAGCTGCTGCTGCGCAGCCTGCTGAATTTTCAGCACTGGCGTGCAGCACGCCACCCACCTATCGCGCATAGTAACTTCTTTTCTCCTATAAATAGTTTACTCAGCTTAATAGAAAAATCACACCTAAAACATAAAATTTTTCTATAAGAATTTTATGAGTTTTCTCTGAGAATAGTAAGGCTATTTTGAGTGTTTGAAAGTCAAAAGAAGTGCAGAAATTTTTCAAGTAAGTCTTTTATTAAAGAGTAGTAATTTCATAAATTCCTACTTTTTCACGGTATTCACAAATCTTCCTTTAGAAGACTCTTCTTTGAGAAGATTCATTTTTAAAAGCTTTCTTTGGAATATTTATTTTGGAATATTATTTTAAAAACTATTTTAAAGTTGTTATATTATACTACAAAAATTATGTTAAATATATATAATTTTGATAATTCATAATATACGAGTTATCATACACTTTGAAATTTATATGTGGTAATTACTAATTTTATTATAAATATATATAGGTTGATCAACCTCATTTAAATCAATATCCAGTCACGTATTACGGTAACGAATATTAATCTTTTTACACTCTTAAATTTATTACAGTAAGGAATATCATCTTCTTTCATATTCTATTATTTAAACTTACCACGGTAAGGGATTATTATTCTTTGATTCTCGAAAATAATATCGTTTCTTTCTTGTGCCATTTATTTCCATGTATTAAATTGTGAGAATAACCTTACGGCGCGGATTACTGCCTGTTGGTGAATAACATTTTTGTATTCATTCCTTATTAATCTCTAAGAATAACCTTACGGCGCGGATTACCGTCTGTTTGGTGAATAACTCTTCGTATTCAAATTGATGGGAATAACCTTACGGCGCGCGGATTACCGCCTGTTGGTGAATAACCCTTTTTATTTGTCTCGTGTGAAAATAATTTGTCTACACGAATTATCACATGACACTTTTATTCCATATTCGTAAGTGATATCATTTTCCTTTATACTCATAAGGGATACCATCTTTTTCATCTTCCATTATTCAAACTTACTATGGTAAGGGATATTAATTTCCTTCACCTTTTGTTAATCAAACCTGTTACGATAAGGGGTATTATTTTCTTTCATACTCTTAAATCGAAACTTATTATGGAACTATTGCTTCTATAATTCCTGAAAATATTATATGTTCCATAATAGTTGAACTTCATTATTTCAACTGAACCTTCCTATTTTCTGAACCTTTCTATTGAACTGTAACCGTTATTCTGAACTGTGGATCTTGAATATCATTTTTAAATTTCACTCAACATCATGTTGATAATTTGGACATTATTTGAATCTGCACAAAGTAAACTTCCGATACTTATTGTTTATCTTGTTTCTTCTGTTCATCATTCGTATCACTGTTATTAATCTTCAAGAATCAATTTGTTGTGAATATCTGTGGCCGGGGGCACAGATGTGATATAATTGTTGAACATATGATAGGTTAAAGGCGATATACTAGGTTAAAGGCGATACATCTGTTCGGTGTCTTTTATGACACGTGGTGAATGTTCTTGTAGACACCCAAATTTTGCGCCTGTGTACTAACCCTGGTAGGAGGGCAAAATCGTCATTTGACTCGACATGCGAAAAGGAGGGTGGATCCCAACACGAAACCACCCCAACGATTTAGGTCAAAGCCGCCACAACGGACAACGAGCATCCGGTCACTTGAGGCAAGGCAAACAGTTGATCCAGAAAAACCTGAGTTGATCACAAAAGACGACTAATGGCCACTACGCTTACGATGTTCGGGGGTCTCGCTCCCCGGTGAGCAAGCGGCTGCCCAGCTCGCCGGTGAGCTGGCGGGGGTGGAAAGGGGGCAGCGCCCCCTGGAAGCCAAGCACAATTAGCAAATCTTTATCGACGCCGGGATTTTTGTCGTTTCGTTTTTTAATAATTAAAAGCCCTTTCCAATTTTTATCCTTTTGAATTAAATGTGATTTTGAAAAGGGTCGGCTTAATGTCGACGGGTTTTGAAAGATCGATTTCTTTATAAGCCAGTTGACCAGAGCCGCCAGTTGGTATATTGACCAGAGCCGCCAGTTGGTATACCAGAGCCGCCAGTTGGTATATACCAACTGGCGGCTCTGGTTAATTGGCTTATAAAGAAATCGATCTTTCAAAACCCGTCGACATTAAGCCGACCCTTTTCAAAATCACATTTAATTCAAAAGGCTAAAAATTGGAAAGGGCTTTTAATTATTAAAAAACGAAACGACAAAAATCCCGGCGTCGATAAAGATTTGCTAATTGTGCTTGGCTTCCAGGGGGCGCTGCCCCCTTTCCACCCCCGCCAGCTCACCGGCGAGCTGGGTAGCCGCTCGCTCACCGGGGAGCGAGACCCCCGAACATCGTAAGCGTAGTGGCCATTAGTCGTCTTTTGTGATCAACTCAAGTTTTTCTGGATCAACTGTTTGCCTTGCCTCAAGTGACCGGATGCTCGTTGTCCGTTGTGGCGGCTTTGACCTAAATCGTTGGGGTGGCTTCGTGTTGGGGTCCACCCTCCTTTTCGCATGTCGAGTCAAATGACGATTTTGCCCTCCTGCCAGGGTTAGTACACAGGCGCAAAATTTGGGTGTCTACAGTTCTCTTTGCCCCGTAGTGCAAAGATGAACTGTTGGTTGGTATGATTATGACCAAAGGCTGAATCTGGTATAATCATGACCGTTGGTGTTATATTAAATGTCTTTGGCCCGTAGTGTAAAGATGAACTGTTGATCTGCATGATTATGACCAGGAACTGTGAAGTTGTATTATCTTGACTAATGGTATTTCAGATGATAAAAGTTGATGATATTTTTACAAAAAAAGAGAAGCGAATGGACATTATAGTATGCATTATTCTTCTAATAGATTGCTCATTCCGCTGTTATTATTGATCTGAACATTGTTCAAGAATTTAACTGCAGTTTTTGATATAAACGTTGTAGTCTATTGTATTCTATCAAGAACTCAACTGTTGAAGACTAATGATAATTTATTCGTCATTATCTTAGTCATGATATTCTTTACTGGGCTATTTGAGCTCACCCTTTCTTTTGTTCCACTGTTTTTCAACAGGAGATGAAAACGTAACAGGGTCTAGCCGGGGGATGGAGTGAGAGTCCGAGGAATAGCTATCGTAGTCTTCACGTGTTGTAAAATAGTGTAGCAATAATAGTGAAGACGTAGTTGTGTATTATTATACACTGTATTGTTGTACGTTGTGCTTTGTTGTAATAATTTTGTTGTAGTCTTTTGACGACTCAAGTTTGGGCTGTGTGGGCTCAGATTTGGGGGTGTCACATAAAATCATTTAAAACTTGGTTAATTAGATTAACTAATACATTTATATTTACTTCAAACCGCATTTAACTAATATGTCCGTTAAATTTTAAAAAAAAAATTATCTTAATCATCTTCCCCTATTTACGAAATCCAAAAAATTGAAATCCAAAAACTTCAAACCATTTGTTATTTGCCCAAATCAAGAATAAATATTGAGAAATCAAATTCAACTACTACTTTGTCCAAAAATCAAAATAGAACAAAATCAAAAACAAATTTAAGAATAAATTGAGAAATAATCAAAACCACAACAAAAATATCAAATTCAAAAATTTACATTTCGACATTTAGACATCATGGTTATACAAACTTATATGCATCAAGCTCCAAATACAAATTTGTTGAGTTAATAAAAGCAAATCAAAAACTAAATTCAATAATATATTGAGAGATATATAAATTCACAACACGAACTCCAAACCCAGAAACTTGAAACCCACAACAAAAACACCAAACTCAAAAACTTGAAATTAACCCACAACAAGAACACAACGCCATATTGATTGTTCTATGGAAGAATCTACCTAGTGGTTGTAAAGAATATGTAAGTTAGTTAACGTACTCTGCGATTGATTAGTAGTTAACGTAGAGTTAAAATGGTTAACTTACTCTACGATTGGGTTGTAGTTAGCGTATAATTAGTTTATTTAACTTACTCTACGATTAGTTAGTGGTTAACGTGAAGTTAAGTTGTTTAACTTTCTCTACGATTAGGTAGTAGTTAACGTAGAGTTAAGTTGTTTAATTTACTCTACAATTGGAATTTGGAATGTAATTGTTTTCTTTCTCCCAAATTAATCTTTGAATTATCTCTCAGTTTTCTATCTCTCTCTAATTTGGGTCTATTTCTGAACTTCTCCTTTCAAACTCTATTTCTGCTAGCTTAGGTATTGAATTGTCCTACCCAATTCATTACAATGGTTCCCAAAATCATGTTTGACTTAATATTACAGAGAATGTTTTTTACAATAATAAAATAAATAACATTCGAAAATATTTGCAGATCTAAGTTTGAATAACCACTAAATATCAAAAACTCATGAAATTGTAGAAAATTCGGGTTCCAAAACCCAAAATCAGTCGCATCAATTGCAGATATGGGGATCTTTCACAAAATTCCGCCTTAATCTGAGGACCCTTGGGTTGATGATGAAAATCAAATGAAAATGAAAATGAATGAGATAAAGATTGAGATTTTGACTCTATTTTCGTTTTATGGACGAACTAGAAGTACTGATTATAAGTTTTATTTTATTTTTACTTTTTATTTTGTTAATCTGGCATTTAATATGTATTTCTACTACTTAATTAAATCAACTGCGGTATTTATACGATCAACCATATTTAAATATTAAATTAAGATATGTGGTTACTTTTCAACAAAAAAATTGGCTGGAACTCTAAATAAGGTCTATCGTGATTACTTAAAAATACTTTAGGTAACATGATAAGAGTTTCTGAACCTTGAGATATCAAGTATAAAATGGTGCATACCTCGGATTACAATATGCAGTTAACCCAAAGTGAAACAACTAGAATCACCAACAAAATCATATTGAACCACTGTAAATAAGGTCAATATATGAGATGACAAATAAATAAAATTAATTCGTGCCAAGTGCACCAAACTCCCGCAACCTTCACAAATAGTATTGTACGGGGAATATGAGATGAGAAACACATCATATATTTATTAGATATATCACACACCATATATAACATCAGATTTCCTAGCATCAAATATACCCTCTTGGGAAGACTTGTTTAAGAACTCAATACAGTCGGCAATAGCTTCATTATAGTGAGAATTAGATGAGTAATATGATGATGAGCTACATGAAGTTTTCGGAGGATCCGGCCTGTCACATGATCGCCGCCTCGGAGCCGACCCTGCCGTTCCTTGAGACCGGCTTCTAGAAGAAGGGAAAGAAAAATTAAACCCCATTAAAACCCTTCGAAATCGATTAAAGATCTTCATGTAAGAGAAGCTAAACTTTGGAGAAAAAGAAATAGTTACTTGAACTTCAATATCTCTCTTATTTGAATGATAAAGCTCTCCTACGTATTCTTAAGTTGTTGCTAGAGAGTCTCCGGGAAGCGTAATGCTATCATTTGTGTCGGAGGGCTATTTAAAAAGGAAAGAGGGATTGTTTTGAAAGCCTAGGTTTATATTCTATTTTAGGAGGAGACTCAATAAGCATGTTCAGATGATCAGTAAAGGATGATGTCCTAAGCCATGCATGTGACCAAATGATTCACACGGGCTTCTCTTGTCCTTAATCAAACTACTTGTTTATTGAGCTTCTTTCATTACTTCATCATCCTCGTTTATAATTAGACATGTGTAGTACTCCACCTACTTTTTCTTCTTTTCTTGTATTGGGCTACCATCTCCTGTTCTTTGAGCAGGGACGAAGCCAGAATTTTATCTTGGAGGGGCCAAACTGAACTTAGAAGGCTAAAACGGTAGAATTGGTCGGTCTCGTATGATTTTTTTATCCAAAATTAAGGGTGATTTTTGATTGGTTTAATTGATATTGAGATAGTATTGGGCAGAGAGACGTAGTCTATGTTGACAAAAATTAAGGCGTACATACTAAATTTAAATCATAACCAGACTCCCACTTGCAGCAAAAACGAAGGCGACAAAATCAAATAAACCTTTAAATTAGTAATGACAATTTTTGACACGATACATTAACTCGAATCTAACACAAGGTTATCAGATTATGATTAACCTTTACTTGGCACGAGTTCAAAAATGACACAATTTATCGACACAAATAATAAACAAGTCATATTAATGTCAAACACAAATAACGCAATAAACTTACTTGGTATTAATTATAAACAATAGTACACAATTAAAAATTTTGGGGGGGGGGGGGGACCGTGGCCCCCCTTTGTCCGGGAGCAGCTCCGTCCCTGTCTGTGAGAATTAGTAAAAAAAATTGAACCATAGATCCACGGTCTACAATGAAAGATTAAATTCCAAGGGATTGGTCAAGAAATTTGCTCCCTTTCTTGACTTTTTGAGTTCAAACATTGGGGCCGCACCCAGGAGAATTCAAGGGAGAATACTATTACTGTTCAAACAATTTATATTTTTTTTTGAAAAATTAGTGTAGAGAGTAAACTAAATGTACCTTTCTCAAGTTGGCAAGGTTCCAATAAGGGAATATAATACAAACTTTAACCATTTTTGTCGCCCACCTTAAAAAAATAGCAATTCAGGGGCAAGGCAAAGACTTGTATCAACTTACATCAATTGTAAAATTCAAGTTACACTTACAACCAATGTGAGAGACTATCCTTCTATCACCTCACAAAAAGTTGCCTTTGCAATTGATGTGTGATTATCCTTTAATTACGATTTAATTTGGAATTTGTACCAATACACTTATCTTTTGTAAATCTACGATCTCGCGTGACACTATTGTGACGCTCATTGCATCTATGAGTATTTTATTCGGCCTCTAGCTAGATAGAGCCGTTTCTACAAGTTGCTCCGTTTAATTATGTTTCTTGCCCCGCAAACATACATGGGCTAGCTCTCAATTAATGAGCCAATGATACAAATGTTTATCCCTTTTGTCCACCTTATTAAAAAGGTAGTTGTCCAAAAGAAGAGGTTAAAGCCTATATTGCTTCTCATCATGCAACTTTGCAACCAATGTAAAACTATGTCTTACATTACCTTTGCCACTTGTGTGGAATTATGTCCTGCGGTTTAGTAATAAATTTGCCAAGTATATCCTAACAAATCTTGATTACAATGAGGATGAAGATGAAACTCAAACCTACATCTCAATTAGTTTCATGATTCTCACTGGAAATTGTTGTCACATGGATAATGAATTATGGTTCAGCTGGGGATGGAGATTGAATATAGTTTATCATCTTTCATCGACAATAAAACATAATGATGCCTTTTAATTTCCTACCTACTGTCTAACAATCTAGCTAATAATATGTTGATTTGCCTTGTAAAATGTGTTCCGACACTTGAAATAGTGGTAAAAGGATTTTCCAAACATGATTAAGTTCATTGTTTTGAACACTTTTAAGGAGGCTTCACTTTTAAGTGTGACTAGGTGCATGCTTTTAGTTCCATCATATGTGCTTAAGACACAAAAAAGACATAAATCCAATAATTAAGCATCTAACTAAACACTAATCAATCCGACAACAAGAAACGACAAAAGTGGCCTGCATTACTTGTCCTTCTGGACTATGAAAAAGCTACACGGTACATATTCCTAAAGTTTCTGTCACGTGGTGTCTTACACCATTTATGTGCTGTCATTTCAGCACTTAAAATGGGTCATTTCACTTTAAATACTGAAATAACAACACATGAATAGTGTAAGACACCCCGTGACAAGTGTTCTAGGACTGCTAAATAATTACTCGTACTCGTGCCCCAACACATGAATAATATGATTGATTCCATAGTTAAACAATGGGGGCTTAAATGTGTTGGGAAATTATTTGTGACCTACTTTGTCACCTGGTTTCAACTTCCTTAAGAAATCTCTGTTGGCCCATGAAAACTAGAATAATGTGGGGCCTAAAAAAAGAGAGGAAAAAAAACCTTTGCCCAAACTACTTTTGTTATTTAATTGGACAATTGATGGGAATAGCTTTCGATGTTCAATGTATATCGTAAATTTTATACAAGAGAAAAAGGGTAGATTGGAAAAGGTTATTGGTGAATTAGAGCAGTTCTATTATATGAAGGAAATAAACTACTACTAAGGATTCTGAATTTTGACAATTAAATTGGTTGAAAAAATATGGGCAATCATATAAGAAACATGCGATAGAGTTGAATAATCCCATAAAATGATGACATTACTTGTGTATTTAAAATTTCAAACGTATTAAATAATATAATTTACAAACGCAACATTAAAGACTCGCACGTAACGAAATAAAATGGGTATAATCTTAAAATAAAAATAGATATCATGGAGTTTATAATCTAGAGTAAAAAAATTCATTTTAATATTTGGTTAGACTAGAAAGTCATATTACAATAATGTTTTGGAAATATATAATACTACCAAAAACAACTGGGACCCTTGACTATGCTGGTAGTAGACCTGGGCTACCGAAAACATAAAGAAAACCATTTTCTAGTTTCTGGGGCTGGACTGACACCACGACTGGAGATTGTAATCAAAACTCTACCTACACTCCCTCGATTAAGAATGAATGGAGTAAATGGACCAGCTATAATAGTGGTCCACCATTTGTTTTCAAACTTGACTGAAAAGCTTCTTCTTTTTCTTTTATTTATTTATTTTTAGTTGAAACTGAACATCAATAATTATATATAACAATTTAAGAAGAAAAAAAATTAATTAAATTAATTTGATTGATCATCGATATCTATCGTATCTGCTCAAATTTTTTGTATCACGATTGGATTATAATGGCCCCAAAATACAGATCATGTTATACTGACCCAAAATTTATTATATTACTTATTTATGTATATTATTATTATTATATCAATCAAGATAATTTAATAATTTTTTTGGTCAACTCAGTCATCTAAAGATTTTTTTTATTATTTTAATATTAAACATACAATATTCCATGGTCGAAGAGGGTTTTTTTTTTTTTACTATTAAACATTCAATATATTATTTATATATTAATATTATTACATACATTGCATTCAAAATTTAAATTTTAAACTCACCAAGAATATATTATAATATTTTGACTTTAATTTTTTTAATTCATGAAACTAATTATTATAAAGTTATTTCATTTGAACAATAAATTATTATAGGTGCTAAAACAATTCGTATCGTTTTGCAAAACGAAGAATATTAGATGAATCGTTTTTAAATCGACATATGCCTTACACATGTTATTAAGCTTGTAAAACTATAAATTGGTCGAATTATTTTGTAGTCAATTATATTCGATTTCAAAAAATAATACGAAGCATAATGTTCAATAAAGTCATATTGGTTAGACTAGAACGTCATATTCAAATAATGTTTTGAAAATACATAATAATACTCCCTAAAACAACTGGGGTCTTTGACTATGCTTAAGTAGACCTGAGCTATCGAAATCATAAAGAACACCATTTTCTAGTTTCTGGGGCTGGACTGACACCACGACTGGAGATTGTAATCAAAACTCTATCTACGCTCCATCGATTAAGAGTGAATGGAGTAAATGACCAGCTATACTAGTAGTCCACCATTTGTTTCCAAACTTAACTTAAAAGCTTCTTCTTCTTCTTTTTTTTTATTTATTCATTTTTTTTTAACTGAAACTGAACATCAATAATTATATATAACAATCTGAGAAAGAATTCTAAATTAAATTAAGATGGTTGATCATCAATATTTATTTTATCAGATCAATTTTTTTTGCATCGAGGTTGGATTGGCCCCAAAATACGGATCATCTTATAGTGACCCAAAATTTACTATGCTACTTATTCGTGTATATTACTACTATGTCAATCAATATATATATATATATATATATATATATATATATATATATATATATATATATAATATAAAATAATATCTTATAATTGAATTAATTTGATTAATCATAAAATTAGTAAATAACTACAAAAATAACAAACTTAAATTGAAATGAATCTCAATCAATCAATGCATCAATACAAAAATATAACACGAATCATTTTCGTTGATCTCGAGTTGACTCGGTAGTTTAACAATTTTTTTGTCAACTCATTAGTTTAAGGAAATTTTTTTAATTTAATATTAAACATACAATGTTTAGTAGTCGAAGATTTTTTTTTTTTTTTACTATTAAACATTCAATGTATTCTTTATATATATATATAACATACATTGTATTCAAAATTTAATTTTTAAATTATCTTTAGTTTTTTTAATTCATGAACCTAATTAGTATAAAACTATTTCATTAGAACAACAAATTAGTATAGGTGCTAAAACTATATGTAACATTTTGCTTAGAGAAAAATACTAGATGAATCGCTTTTAAATTTACCAATGCCTTACAAAGGTTATTAAGCTTGTAATACTATAAATTGGTCAAATTATTATGTAGCCAATTATATTAGATTTTTAAAAAAATAATACCAAGCATATTGTTCAAATTAATTATAACATAAAATATCAAAATTATCTTTATTTATTTATTTAAAAAAAATTAAACAGTTAAAACATTATAAATTTATTAAGCGTGAATATCATTAACAGGAAATAATAGAATATCTTTATATCTTCTTTTTTTTGTTAATTTAGACTAAAATTTTAAAACACACACAACTCATGGTTATCATGAGTTGAACAATACCGCTCGGGCCAAATGCTTTCGGTATATCTTTATACTTTTTTATAAATTGAATTAATGCTCCTACCAAATATCACAAATTCCATAACATACTTTTGCAATTAATTTGTTTTTAATAAAAGACATGTATTGAAACACATAATCTCAATGTCCTTTCCAAATATTCAATATTTTCAAATTTCCTAAACTTTTTCCTAACCTTTTCCCACGCACTTTCAACATTCCAAACTAAATTTTAAGTTTATTTAACAATACTAGAGCACGAGGTTGGTCTCCATTATCGACAAATACAATTTAGATTAGGAGTAATTAAGAAGTTTAATTTCATAAGATACATAAGCACATCAATCCCAATTCCGCATCCTCTTCAACAGTAATATTTCTTCTATTCACAAATTAAAAGAACACATTTATTAAATTTATAAATTGTAAGAATATACTTTTACTTTATATTTATTATCCTGGATTTCTAAGTATTTACTGCATGTGTAGTTTAGTTGTAATATGATAATAATAGTACAGTTATAATAATAAATTTGAAAATATTGTGTCACTTTATATTACTATTAAAAAAATTAATTTTTTTTTAAAAATAAAAAATGCAACTTAATTTTTTAAATAATAAGTATGAGTTTTTAAAAATAATAAGTATGTGTAGCATTTAAAGCTTTTTCAATAGTAGCGCTTGCCTTTATATTTTCAAACGCATAAATTTAGTGTAAACTGTATTTTATGAAATAAGTCGCTTTTAAACAAATGCACTAAGCATACCGAACAAACACGTATAATTTCAAAAAAATGCAAGTTTTTCAGTGAACGTGTATGATAATGTTAAATTATGAGTTCGAAGGAAACATCCTCCTTAATTACTCCATTTAATACGATACCCTAGAAGACTAGAACTGTTAATTAATATCACTAAATAATTTTGCATAAATAATTAGCCCTTCTCCAATAAACCTTGAGAATAATGAAACTTGTACATGCTGCTGCTGCATTTACTGAGCATTGATGCATGTGTAAGTAATTACTACTTCATATCATTAAGCGAAGCATGGTCAAAATCTCCCCCTTCCCAACAAATGCTGCAATACTCCCAATATCATCACACATGCATCTCCATAATTTGCAATTTTAAACCTTTCATTTTGTGTAATTAATTAACTGCACTACGAATGAATGAATTGGGATTCATTTAACTTGATACCACTAGTTGTATTACTCTATTATAGTGGAGTAATTATAATAATGAAATTGAAGTATTGACCCTTCAAATGTGTATATATCTCCATGAAATTCTGCTTGTAACAATGTTTTCATGCGCAAGTCCCACCAGCAAATAAAGGGGTTTGTTGTTTTCATAAATTTCTTAAAGCTATAAAGATGTTAGCTCCCTTTGCTCGAGGGAAAAAATAGAAGAAAAAATATTTCAAATAATATTTTTTAATTTCACATAAGTAATATTGATTGGTCTAGCTAGTCAACAAAAGACGCTATCAATTATCAATTTATAACGTTACATATTTAATTGAATGTTTGACGAATGATATTCGTTTCGATGGAACAACAAAAACCAACAAATATTAAAAGGTCAGTCATCAAAGTAAAAAAATATGAATAATACAAGATAATAATTTATATTTATATTTTGTTCATACTTAAAAGTAGAGATGATTAGATATTTATCTTTATTAAGAAAAAAAATTATTGACATTTATTTTTATTTTTATTTGATTTTATTTTCTTCCATAACTTTCAAGTTCTAAACGCAATAATTAACATTGTCGTCTATATATATATATATATATATATATATATATTGTAGAGTATAAGTATCGTGTATGTTATTACTAGTTTACATAGAACGATAACCAAAAGGCATATCTCTTGCGACGTATTAATTTTTTGTGCAAAAAAACTTGTATAGTTAATAGCCAAACCTAAACAGGACACTGAACTATAAGCATTTGGGACGAGAATAGAGATATGATCACTATACTGTATATGAGGGCTAATAATTGGAATCATCACATGTACCGGGGGTCGAGGATTTTTATAGGTAAAATGGTTTAACCTACTTTCTAAAAAACCCTCAACCACTCTGTCAATCTTAATATTACAATTATAATATTATAATAATATTGAGTCTTGATAGTAATTTGACTAACATCCAAATTGATCAGATTTTTCATAGACGCTCAATTTAGACTACACAATATCCAACACACACACACACATATATATATATATACACACACTTGGTGTGAACCAAGTACGTCAACAAAAAACAAATGGTAACACGATAAAATCATGGTTCGGTTAAAAGCATGGGACAAATTGTACGACCGTAACTATTATACTATATGACAACATATGATACATACTTAAAACAATTTTGGTTACTAATTCATGGAGCAAATTTCCACCGAAATCAATACTTTTTAAGACTTAAGAGACCGTGCAAATGATTTACTCAATCCGCGTTGTTAAAACAGTCTTATTTATTTTTTAATTCATTTGCGAGATTTTTTAAATTTTAGTTAATATAAATTTATTTTATTTCAAGATAATATATATTATTGTAAATCACTTGAACCCTATTGTCTACGTTGTAGATCATATTTAGTACTCAAACAGGGTTTCGTTCTAGAACATGTTTAGTACGCATGTTTGCCTATTATAGTAGCCAGTAGGAAGTGGTTGAACTACAAGCACAGGCACCAAGCCGGTTGAACTAGACTATTAGTCTTTGTTTTTACCGCTCCTGTTCTAGGACTAATTATAAATGTAACTACACCTAAATGAAAAGTTGTTGGTAATGTCATAAGTTGGAACAATATTTATGCTGTTAAAATATATATAGGTTAATATGAGATTAATAATTTTTTTTATTTTAAATTATTAAATAATTTTATGAGATTAATAGTTTAATATTAAGGGATTAATAATTTCTCGTTAAATAATTAAATAATATTAAATTAAAATAAATAATTTAATTTAAATTATATTTTTTATAAATAAATATAGCACGAGAGTATTATGATATTATAGAAACCAAAAGAAAATTGATTAAATTATATACAATCAACTAATCAAGAGACACCTGCTCAGCTAAGTTCGTTTAAGCTAATATTAATTCACTGACATGATAATGCTACAAAACATCTCAACTCTAGAGTGTAATTTTGTAAATAACAACGAAACAAGGAAGTATAGCCCTCGGATTGTACACGAACAATTCCTCGAGATTCGAGTAAACCCCCGCATAGCCGGCTACAGAGTCGTACGTCGAAACGGCAGCCGAAGTCGACACACTATCCTCCTCCGGCGCCACGTCATCCGCAATGCGCCTCACCCTCCCAGCAATCACGCGACACACGAGCATGGCTCTAACGTTGTCCGTACCGTCTAAACAGTCGTGGGCCCTACCACTACTGGCCGTAGTTCGTACGCCATTGCAGGCGCTGACAGGTGTCTTTCTGCCTTGAAAACCGTGCTTGATAATTGTACAAACGCCGCAGCCGGGTACGGAGCAGCACAAGTTGGACGAGCCACGTGCGCCGAGCGAGCACGTGAGGCTCGTGCAGTGGAATCTGAGCAGCTCGTTACCGTCGGCAGCGCACCTGGGATCTTTCTTGGTGTTGGTGTTAGCACGGAGCTTAACGGCGTCACGGCAGTCCTCGAACCGTTGGATAGTCCGTTTAGTGTTGTGGACTTTTAGGATCCGTTCAATGTTGCAGATTGGGTTGTCCTTTTTGAGCCAACTTGATTTGAAGATTATCTCCACGATATTTCGACCCGAATCTTCTGGACCCAGCTCCGACACTGTGCCATCAATTTACACCAACATTATTATATCCGGAAATTGATACATCTTGTATAAAAAAGTGAGTAGTATTTATTGTGGGAGAATAGGTATATTCATAAATTATCAAATGAATATATTTATTTACACATCTAAATTGTATATCCACAAATGCATAATAAATTATTGTACTAATGTATATGTAATTATTTTTATTTACATAGTAAATTGTTGTGCTACTAGATCACAATAAAAATCTCTCTATTCTATCGGCAAGATATAGCAGAATTCCTTATATCCCTTATTAAATGGTACTCATTTCTATGAACAATATTAGACCTTTACAATAAATTTCTCTGACATGATGCAAAACTGAAATCAATAAAAGAGATGGACAGTTTATATATACTCTTCCTTTTTTTTTTTTGGATTTATTTACACCATCTTTGTAATTTGTATGTATGTCATCCCTTTCAAAATATCGGATCAATTATGACTTTTAAAAGTCAAGTTAAAAATATTTAGAGTTAATATCAATATGAATATATCTAACTTTCGATAATATATTATGAAAATTGTAAACACTCTTTAAAGTATTAGTATTAATTATAATATTTGTTTTTTTTTAAATTTAAACGAATATAATAATTTTAAATTTAAAAATATCTTAAATATATGGATCCGATTAACATGAAATTAATTTTATAATAAATTGAATAATGAACCAATATAGTACTAACACACAAAAAGAAAACACTCATGATCTGCGTATTAATATTATATTATTCTATTATCTAATTTATCATAAAATTAATTTTATACTAATTAAATTTTAAATATATTTTAATTAAAAATTCAAAATGGAGTAGTATAAATTTTTGTACCACTCCAGTCATACACACACTGCAATGGAATAGATGTAACATAAATGCATGGCCCTCCAACCTGACCAATTTCAGTGTCAATAGTGTTAGCTGGAGTGCCAACTGTACAAAATGCGAAGTAAATTAGACTAACTTGTGGGAGAAACAATAATAAGTCTATTTACACAAATAATTAAATATAAATATTAAATACAAATTTTATTTTATTATTAAAAAATAAAAATTGACATAAAAATTTCTGTCATATTCTTTTTTTTAATAGTTAAAATAAAATTTATGAAAAAATTTATATTTAATAATTATGTGTGTAAAATTATCCTATATGCGGTTGAAATATCACTGAAGTTGTCAAAATGGACTAATTACACGTATGCATGATTGAAGGTAAAAAAATACAAATAAAAAACCCTCCTTAATTTTGAATATTGGAAAAAACAGATAAAAAGAAATTAATTAGTAGAGTGTAGTTAATTACCAGCGTGCCTAACAGCTTGATGAAGTTCCAAGCTTTCAATCTTTGGGAAAACCTCTCCGCAATCAGGGCAAGCACATATAGTCCTTGGAGTTGGATACCTATATATACATTTATAATAATTAATCATTACTGAAGAAAAAGGGACAATAAATAATTAAATTAATAAAAATAACGTAACTATACCTGCTAGGATCAACTATCATGTGAGCCATATGACGACATTCATAACATCCAGAAAGGTTCCTGAACTGCATGCCTCTAGATGATGACCTGTACGTACCACCACCGTTGGATCTCACCGGAGTAGCAGTAGTACCGGTCAACGACCTAGACGAGGATGAAGATGATGACCCATTAACAGTTTTTCGGTTGATTAGTCCGGTTTCTTGGCCGACGGTGCTACTCTCCGGCGAGTTATCAGCCCTGTGAACAACCCTAGTGTTTCCATGAACAACGTCGCGGAAACTACAAATGGAGCTGCAAGAGCTTAACTTGGAGTAGGCGGCAGAATTATTGTTGTTATTGCTGTTGGAAGAAGGATGTTGAACATTAGTTGAGGTTTCGAACTGTTTGCAAGTGAGCAAGTTCTTGATTTGGTCCCATGAAGAAGATGTTTTCTGCTGTTGTTGTTTTTGCTTTTTTCTGCGTTTGGATGATGAGCGTTTTAGTTTTTTGGCGTCTGGTGAGGTTTCTGGTAAAAAAGAGAGGAGTGCCATGAAAAGAAGAGCTTGAGAGAATAGAACAAGAACGTTGCAGAACAAACAAGCTCTAGAGAGAGATGGTGAGGAGAAATGAGAGAGAGTGTACTCTTCTTTAATGGAGTGAGAGACTGAGAGAGGCAGGGAACCGAGATGCGTAATGAGGAGGGAAATTAAGGGGATGCATGATGGGTCTTTGTCTTTCATTTTTTTTTATATCGTATAGTATTTTTTCATTAATTCGATTTGTTCCCCATAATCATGTGTGTTTGTGATATATATGTAATTTTCATGGTGGTTATATATAATTCTATGTGCAGTGTGTTTCCATTATGTTTTAATCTAATAGTATTGAGATTAATAATTATTATAATTTTTTAAACAATATTATAAATATGCTATAATTTTAAATAAGAAAAGTTGATACTAATCACGGACATGGTGGTGACTGAGCCCTAACCAAAGTTGGCCTGGTTTCCTAGCTCCTCTCCAATTCAGCTGCAATTGTCATACAAAGGTTATCCTCCGAACACAATAGAGTTGCAAGAAGTCAATTAAGTTTGCAAGAGGTTAATTAACTGAGCTCGGTCATCTCAATGTTGATAATAAATGATTGTTTGGTAAAACCATTAGTTTGGTTTGATAGGTATTTTAAGAGAAAATCAACCTACCTTGCTTTGGCTTGCACCAACATATTCATTTTGGTTAATTATTTAGTTTTTAATTATCATCATAAATTAATTATAGTTACCTACACAACATGCAATTGTGAATACAATTCTAGTCCTATTTTTTTTTTCTTTTCTAAAAGAAATTTTTATGTACTTTTAGCCTATGTAATTAATTTATTCTCCTCAAAGCTAAATGACTTTGACTAATTTATGGTGACGGTGTCCTCGGTGGGAAATATTCATCAATTGTAGTCGATCGAGGGGTGTATGATCTGAGTGCTTAATTGGGTCCCAAATAGTTGTTTTTGAGTTGGCATATATATTAAACCCTAAAACTAGACATGTGAGCATTTGGACGATTACTTTGGCTTATGCAAATAAAAACATGCTTGATGCTTTTTACTAGGACCTGTGCTCTTGTAGTTTTCCCTCCTTTTTCTCTGGATCCGGTTATGGTGAAGTTAAAAATCAACTTCACCATAATAAGTTATATGCTTTTTCATTACATTGTTATCCATACATATTTAATGTGATAAAAAAACATATAACTTACTATGGTGAAGTTGATTTTCAACTTCACCCTAACCAAATCCTTTTTCTCTAAAGTGAGCTAGCTTTAACAGTTTTTGGTGTGCTTTGCTTTGCCAACTAAAGTAATAATCCTTGGGTTGCATGACCCTTTAGAACTGTTATCGGTTAGATTACAGGGCAATATACCAAAACACTCCATCTATTCGTTTCGAATTAAAAAATTATTATTAATTTTTCTAAAATTAATTTAAGATATTTTTAAATTTAAATTTAATATAATTTATCTAAATTTTTAAAATAATAAATCTTATAATTAATAATATTTTAAAATAATTTATAGTATTTATAATTGTATTGACATTAACTAAATAAATTCATATTAATTTTGAGTTTAAAAACATATAAAATTTATTTTTAAAAAATTAATATTGATCTTATAATATTAGAACGGAGGGAGTATTATATACGATCATATAAGGTCATGTTTGACAGTCAATTTTCAAGAATTGAAAATAAACTTGAATTTTAACTGATTTTTGATTTTATAGAATTACAAATATGTTTTTAATTCTTTAAATTTAAAATCTTAATATTAAGTTGCGCTTAAAGATTTTAAATTCAATTTAACATAGAAATTATAAGAGTTGGATTTAAGCTCTCGCCCTTCAAATGCGTGTACTCACTCTTATTATAACTGTTGTCTTTCTTTATATATGACTTTTTTTTGGTTGGATGAGGACACATTAAGTGCATTCCATCTTTTCTCAATTATTTGGTGGTCCTCCATATTATCCATCTCTTGTGCTTATTTTGGGCATAAGAGCTTAAGATATTATGACACTCACTTGTGCGGGTTGATATTCCAATTAAGAGGCAGCCCAAGGAAAACGCATGGCGATAGCCTAAACAACCATGAGACATCACAACAAAATTATATTTGCATACTCTCATTATTAAAATGATAATTTATTAATTTTAAAAATAAATATGAAAACAATTAAAATACATCTTTAATACTTACAAAATTTACAAATAAAACTATATTTTTGAAACTGATAAAAGTACTACTATCGATGTGGACTGACTTCAATCTAAGCATATGCCAGTTTGTGCATTATAATGCCATTTTTTTTTTCATTTTTTTTTATCCCTTCTCTACCATCCATTTATGGTGGGAAGTGGATAATCCCAAATTCAACATCTTGGCCCACGTATATACACATACATATATTGAAGAGTGATTTATAACGCAATTTTTAGACAAAAAAAAACAGCGTATGCAAAGTTTTCGTATGGTGCTTATAGTATGCAAAGTTTCTTCATGTATTACCATTTTGTCATTACATAATTTTTTTTAAATTCTCCCCCACTCATATATATATATATATATATATATATATGAGCAATGATTTATAACAAATATTTATTATGAAATAAGATAAAATAAATAACATTTATACTATCTATTATAAGGATCAACGATTGAGATTAAATAATTAAAATCCGTCGTACGCTATTAATAGTAGCGGATGACTAATAGTAGTTGACGATGATGGGGTTAACATCCGTTACTATTAGTAGCGCGGATGTACCTGTCGTCCGCTATTATTAATAGCGGATGTCGTAAATTCAGTTCTAATCTTGACTGTTTATTCTTGTATTAGATGATAGATATAGTGTTTGTTTATTTTTAATCTATAATAAATATTTGTTATGAATATATATATGTATATACTCAATCAAATACTTTCCCCCATCACCATCGATCCACGTTTACCCACTCACAATTTCTTATTATTGTGATTCTAGCTCTTAGCAGCATGTGAAAATGGAGCATGCAATTACTAACCAGCCCACTCCACCGCACCCCACCCCACTAACCCATATATTCGACTCCATCTTTATAATTTTATCAATCTCTATCCCACTATTCAGTGATTAAAAAAATATTCCCGCCAGTCATTAATAATTATAAAAAAAATTAACTTCTAGAATAAAACCAGCACTGTCCCTACGCTTATTAATTAATATTATAGTATAGCTGCAAAAGAGAGAGATTAAAGAAAATTTTATATTTGGATTAAGAAAATGACATGAGTAAATAAATAAAATAAAATATAAAATAAAATAAAAACTGAAATAAGTCATTTCATACAATGTTTAGAAAATCGGACCGGTCATCGAACCGAAAAAGTTACCGGGTGGATGGGTCACTGATCCAACCGGTGATCGAACCGTTATTGAACCAGTGACGTCATAAATACATAAAAAAATATATTATTAATAAAATTTTAAAATATCTAATTTTTTATAAGCTAAAATATAGTAAAATAATGTTATAATATTATTAAAAATATTTTTATGAAAATAAAAAAAAATACTTGAAAATCGGGTCAACCGATTCAACTACCGATTAAACCGGTGGTCAACTGATTTTTGACCGGGTCATTGACTTTCGATTTTTTGGTCGGACCGAACCGGAAAGTCGACTGGTTCCGGGCGAACTGCGATTCGACTGCCGATCCGGTCTGATTTTTTCAACATTGATTTCATATCCACTCAAGAGCGGAACTACCTTATCAGTTGGGGGTGCTATGACAACCCCCTGAGTTTTGAGAATGAAGATCCTCTGTTTATATATATAATTAAGTACATGTTCTATATATTTGAGTTTTAGAACCCTTTATAAAAATATAAAAGTAAAAAAATAAATTAGACTTTACTCAAGTAAAAAAAGCTTTAGACTTAAGACTTTATTTGGCCTGTTGTGTATATATGTATATAATTTTTAATGGGCCTTATTTATTTTTTAATAAGCCCATAATTTAAAATTACATGCTTTACAATTAATGTCATAATGGGCCACACAAAATTCTGCAGTTCATGTCATTGGTTGGTAAGGACTAAAAGATCAATAATTTACCAACTTGTTTATAGAGTGATTGATTCCGTGCTTACTTTTTCAGTTTCTACTGCAATTATCGAATGATCATTTTCAGCTATGAATATCATCATAATTAGGCTTCGATCAACGGAGGATGATTTTCTCACCGACTCTTTAATTTTATATATTGAAAGAAAATTGCTGCGAGGTTTAATATAGAAATTAATCATAAACGACTTTTGAGACTTGAAAAAACGTTGAGTTCTATTTTGATATATAATTTTGGCATCCCCTGATGTGACGCCCCCAAATCTGGGCCCACACAGCCCATACTTGAGTCGTCAAAAGACTACAACAAAATTATTACAACAAAGCACAACGTACAACAATACAGTGTATAATAATACACAACTAAGTCTTCACTATTATTGCCACACTATTTTACAAAACGTGAAAACTATGATAACTATTCCTCGGACCCTCACTCCATTCCCCGGCTAGACCCTGTTATGTTTTCATCTCCTGTTGAAAAACAATGGAACAAAAGAAAGGGTGAGCTCAAATAGCCCAGTAAAGAATATCATGACTAAGATAATGACGAATAAATTATCATTAGTCTTCAACAGTTGAGTTCTTGATAGAATACAATAGACTACAAGGTTTATATCAAAAACTGCAGTTAAATTCTTAAACAACGTTCAGATCAATAATAGCAGCGGAATGAGTAATCTATTAGAAGAATAATGCAGACTATAATGTCCACTCGGTTCTCTTTTTAGGAAAAACATCATCAACTTTTATCATCTGAAATATCATTAGTCAAGATAATACAAATTCACAGTTCCTGATCATAATCATGCACATCAATAGTTCATCTTTGCACTACGGGCCAAAGACATTCAATATAACACCAACGGTCATGATTATACCAGATTCAGCCTTTGGTCATAATCATACCAAACAACAGTTCATCTTTGCACTACGGGCCAAAGAGAACATTCACCACGTGCCATAAAAGACACCGAACAGATGTATCGCCTTTAACCTATTATATCGCCTTTAACCTATCATCTGTTCAACAAATATATCACATATGTGCCCCCGGCCACAGATATTCACAACAGCTTGATTTTTGGATGATTAGAATGATATAAATGATGAACAGAAGAAATAGGATAACAATAAGTATCGGAAGTTTACTTTGTACAGATTCAAATAATGTCCAAATTGTCAACATGATGTGGAGTGAAATTTAAAAATGATATTCAAGATCCACAGTTCAGAATAACGGTTACAATTCAATAGAAAGGTTCACGTAAATAGGAAGGTTCAGTTGAAATAATGAAGTTCAACTATTATGGAACATATAATATTTTCAGGAATTATAGAAGCAATAGTTCCATAATAAATGTCGATTTAGGAGTATGAAAGAAAATAATATCCCTTACCGTAGCAAGTTTGATTAACAAAAGGTGAAGGAAATTAATACAAAGGGTTATTCACCAACAGGCGGCAATCCGCTCCGTAAGGTTATTCCCACAATTTAATAGAATTTGAGTACAAAGAGTTATTCACCAAACAGGCGGCAATCCGCTCCGTAAGGTTATTCCCACAATTTAATAGAATTTGAGTACAAAGAGTTATTCACCAAACAGGCGGCAATCCGCTCCGTAAGGTTATTCTCAGAGATTAATAATGAATGAATACGAAAGGTTATTCACCAACAGGCGGCAATCCGCTCCGTAAGGTTATTCCCACAATTTAATAGAATTTGAGTACAAAGAGTTATTCACCAAACAGGCGGCAATCCGCTCCGTAAGGTTATTCTCAGAGATTAATAATGAATGAATACGAAAGGTTATTCACCAACAGGCGGCAATCCGCTCCGTAAGGTTATTCCCACAATTTAATACATGGAAATAAAAGGCACGTCTTATGAGTAAGGAAGAAACAATATTATTATCGAGAATCAAATAATGATAATCCCTTACCATAGTACGTTTGAATAATGGAAGATGAAAAAGATGGTATCCCTTACGAGTAGTAATTTTAAGAGTATGAAAGAAAATGACATCCCTTACCATAGTACGTTTGAATAATGGAAGATGAAAAAGATGGTATCCCTTACCGTAGTAAGTTTTAATAATAGAAGATGAAAGAAGATGACATTCCTTACCATAGTACGTTTGAATAATGGAAGATGAAAAAGATGGTATCCCTTACCTCAACACGTGACTGGATATTGATTTAAATGAGGTTGATTAACTTGAACAGTACACGTATACTTATAGATCTTCACAAACTTAAGCACACTTAGAGAGAACTTTCACAAGAAGTATTTAGAGAGAGAAAGAAAGAACAAGTAAGGAAGTTTATGAAAAATCCTTAAGTTAAGGCTTCTATTTATAGCCAAAAATCTTATCATTCATTTAATCTAAACCATTCATTTAAAGATCATCTTTTAATCTACACCATCCATTTCAAATATTATATTATCTTTAATCTACACCATTCATTTCATATCACCTAATAATCACCTAACTTTATATTATAAACAAATCAATTTAATTATTCAACAATAATTCACACTTTAATCTACACCATTCATTTCATATCACCTAATAATCACCTAACTTTATATTATAAACAAATCAATTCAATTATTCAACAATAATTCACACTTTAATCTACACCATTCATTTCTTATCACCTAATAATCACCTAACTTTATATTATAAACAAATAACTTTATCAATTCAATTATTATGACTAATTGTTATAAATACAGTATAGTTAGCTCTTAGATATCAAGTCAATAAATTAATGAAATACAACTGTTTAAATAACATCATAATAGAGATAACAATAATGTAAAATAAAGCATACGTTACTGTGTAATGACAATTATTGATTCAATAATGTGAATTACTGTGCATATGTTACTGTGACAATTATTAGGTTCAATAATTTTAAAAACAGTGCAACAACAATTATTGACTCAATGATATAAAATACAGTGTAATGACAATTATTAAATCAATAATGCAAAATACTGTGTAACAACAATTATTGAATTGATAATATAAAATATTATGCAGTGACAATTATCGATGAAATGATGCGTAACAGTTACGGTGTCAATTATCAGACCAAAAATATGAGACACTATGCAATACCGTGTGTTACTGTAGAGTACCGAGTGCTACAGAAAATACCAATAACTATCGTATGCTACTATTCTTTTATCACCGGTATTTTAACAGTTTCGTTGACTATTTTTATTTAAAAAGGTTATTTCTGTCGTTTTCTATATCCGACAAATATTCCGTTGTGGGGTCCACCAATAATTTGTTATTTCGGCGCCGTCGGACCAAACGAATATTCCCCGACCAAACGAATATTCCCCGACAAAGCGAATATTGTCCGACAAAATAAAATTTGCACATAACATCCTTAACTTTTAACTTTATCGATTTAACCACTTACTGTTTAAAAAAAAAATATCTATATGAAGAAAAATTAAATTTTGTATTTCATAAAATTCGGGGTCTTACAACCTCCCCTCCTTATGAAATTTCGTCCCCGAAATTGACGTACCTGACATATCGAAGAGGTAAGGATACTTAGATTTCATCTCAGATTCTAGCTCCCAGGTCATTTCCTCAGTATCTTGGTTCCTCCATAAAACCTTAACTTGAGGTATAACCTTTGAGCGTAGGATCTGCTCCTTCTTATCCAGGATCTTAACAGGTACCTCCTCGTATGTTAAATCTTCTGCTATAACGTCTGGTTCTAACTCAATGACGTGGTTTGGGTCCTTCACATATTTACGTAACATAGATATGTGAAAAACGTTATGGATGCGAGACATACTTGGTGGTAGGGCTAGTCTGTAGGCTACGGTTCCTATTCGATCGAGGATTTCAAATGGGCCAATAAATCGAGGGTTGAGCTTTCCTCTCTTTCCGAATCTCGTAACCCCTTTCCATGGAGAAACACGTAAGAATACATGATCTCCGACGTTGAAACTTTCGTCTCTCCGATGAAGATCAACATAACTCTTTTGTCGTTCTTGTGCGGTCTGTATTCGTTGTCGGATCATTTGGATCTTTTCGGTCGTCAAGCGTACCAACTCGGGTCCCAACAATTTTGTTTCTCCTACCTCATTCCAACATATTGGAGAGCGACACTTCCTTCCATACAATGCCTCGAATGGAGCCATGCCTATGCTTGCTTGGTAACTGTTGTTGTAAGAAAATTCCACCAACGGCAAGTACTTATCCCAACTTCCTTTGAAGTCTAATACACAAAGTCTCAAAAGATCTTCGAGGGTCTGGATCGTCCTTTCCGATTGTCCGTCCGTTTGAGGATGGTATGCAGAACTAAAACGTAGTTCAGTGCCCATAGCTTTTTGTAGACTGATCCAAAAGCGTGAAGTGAATCTAGGATCTCGATCAGAAACTATGGAAACTGGCATGCCATGCAATCTCACGATCTCATTTATGTACATACCGGCAAGACGTTCAAGTGAAAAGTTTTCTCGTATAGGCAAGAAATGAGCAGATTTGGTCAATCTATCTACGATCACCCAAATTGCATCTAAGCCTTGAGAAACTTTTGGAAGACCCGTCACGAAGTCCATATTGACGTGTTCCCACTTCCATTCGGGAACTTCAAGTGATTGTAATGGACCTTTAGGAACTTGATGTTCTGCCTTGACACGTTGACAAGTTAGGCACCTTGAGATAAACTCTGCAATCTCTCTTTTCATATTGTTCCACCAAAATGTATGTCGAAGATCTCGATACATCTTGGTACCTCCTGGGTGGATTGCAAACGGCGTGTTGTGTGCCTCCATCATGATTTTATGCTTTAATTTAGGATCGTTAGGAACACATAGTCGAGAGTTGACTCGAAGTATTCCTTTCTCGTCGATTCTTGCTTCGGGAATGACACCTTCTTGTACTTTCTTTATCATGTTTATCAGTTCCGGATCGGTAGCTTGAGCAGCTTTAATTTTATCGATTAAAGTTGGTTCTACTCGCACGTGAGCAATCTTCGAGTGGGTCCCTGGTGTCTTTAGCTCTATCTCCATCTTTTGCAAGTCGTACAAAATACACTTTTGTGTTGTCAGCAGTGCACTTGTACTTGCATAAGATTTTCTGCTCAAAGCGTCAGCTACAACGTTCGCCTTTCCCGGGTGATACTGGATTGTGTGGTCATAATCCTTTAACAGCTCAAGCCAACGTCGTTGTCGCATGTTGAGTTCCTTCTGGGTGAAGAAATACTTGAGACTTTTATGATCCGTATAGATATCCACTTTTTCTCCGTACAAGTAGTGTCTCCAGATCTTCAACGCGAAAACGACTGCTGCCAACTCTAGATCATGAGTAGGATAATTTTTCTCATAATCTTTGAGTTGTCGAGAGGCGTAGGCTATAACCTTTCCATGTTGCATAAGGACACAGCCTAGACCTTTGCCAGAAGCATCGCTGTAGATAACAAATTCTCCTGATCCTGATGGTATGGTCAGAACAGGAGCTGAAACCAGTCTCTTCTTGAGTTCTTGGAAACTTTTCTCGCATTCCTCGCTCCATATGAATTTTGTGCTTTTCCGAGTAAGTTGCGTTAATGGAGTGGCGATTCGAGAAAATCCTTCTACGAATCTCCGATAATAACCAGCTAGACCCAGAAAACTTCGGACTTCGGTTACTGTTTTGGGTTGTTCCCAATTTAGTACCGTTTCAATCTTCGCATGATCGACTGATATTCCTTGACTAGAAATCACATGCCCAAGAAACGCGACCTCCTCAAGCCAGAACTCACATTTCTTCAACTTGGCATATAATTTGTTTTCACGGAGCTTTTGTAGTATCAATCTCAGGTGTTGTTCATGATCCTCGCGACTCTTGGAGTATATGAGGATGTCATCAATAAAGACAACCACAAAATGATCCAAATGTTCCTTGAATATCCGGTTCATCATGTCCATGAAAGCTGCAGGAGCATTAGTTAGTCCAAAAGGCATGACTAAGAACTCATAATGCCCATAACGAGTTCTGAAAGCAGTCTTTGGAATGTCCTCAGCTTTAACCTTTAACTGATGATATCCAGAACGGAGATCAATCTTTGAGAAATGTTGAGCGCCTTGCAATTGATCAAACATGTCATCAATCCGAGGTAACGGGTACCTGTTCTTGATGGTGACATGGTTCAATTCTCGGTAGTCAATGCACAATCTCATACTCCCGTCTTTCTTCTTCACAAATAGAACAGGAGCACCCCAAGGTGATGCACTCGGACGAATGAAACCGGTATCCAACAATTCCTGTAGTTGGACTTTTAACTCTTGAAGTTCAATGGGAGCCATTCGGTAGGGAGCTTTAGAAATGGGCTTGGTACCCGGGTTCAAGATCAATATAAAAATCAATTTCACGGTTTGGGGGTAAGCCAGGAAGTTCTTCAGGAAAAACGTCAGGAAACTCATTAACAATGGGAATATCATTTAAGTTTGACGTATTTTTGTTCAAATCAGTGACATGAGCTAAAAATGCTTGACATCCGTTTTTCAATAAACGAATGGCTTTATGGCTAGAAATAACAGTTATAGATTTCAATGGTTTAGTTGCTTGAATTTGCATGACAGGTTGATTAGGAATATGAAAACTAATAATCTTATGAAAACAATCAATTTTAGCATGATGGGTAGTCAACCAATCAATTCCTAAAATCACATCAAATTCATGCATCTCCAAAGAAATAAGGTCAACAGGTAATGTGAGGTTGTTGATTTGATAGGCAAGATTTATAGATAGTAAATGTAATAGGTATTTCTCCCAATGAGGTTTCAACTGATAAGACAAGATTTAAGTTTTCAATAGTCAAATTTAAACGTTGAGTACATATAGGTGAGATAAAAGAGTGGATAGAGCCAGTATCTAATATGGCATAGACTTCACGAGAATTTATGAATAGCTTACCGGTTATCACCTCATTCGGTTTCTTGACTGTTATCGTCAAATCGAATCCTGAATACTTCATTCGGATCTTCACGTATTTCAACCATGGGAATACCACTGAATAATTTTCTAGCAAACTGTTTCTCGGGTTCATCAACTTCATCAGTAGTAAGGTACCAATGATTTCCATTAAAATAGTATTTTCGATAGACTGCAGTTTCCACGATAGTGACTAACTTAACCTGAATTCCTCTAAATTGTAACGCCCAAAAGTATAGAAACATCATTTTTAAATAATCTTGAAAATCATAGCTGGAACACCATAAATCCCAAAGACTAATATGAAAAGTCCATATATTCTGATCCTTTGTTATAGAGCATAACCAGGTAATATCACTCTCCCAATTAGTGAGTAAATTAAAGGCAATAATTTCCGCAAGTTCGTTACTTCCTTTAATTGCTTCTAAGAATGGATCTGGAACGACTGTAGCAGAGCTTTCACCTTCATCCTTACTGGATAGAACACGCATAATTTTTGCCTTAGGCAAATGATTCAACTCTGAGTTTGTAAAAAGATTATTCGTCGCCTCTTGTTTTGCAGCTACATTTGTTTCGGTAATTTCATAGTTAACCTCCTGATTTCCAGATGCCATAATTAACTGTGGTCACAAAATAAATGTTAGTTCAAATAAACTGACTCATCTCTTCATGTTCCTACATTCAAATCGATTCATTAGATAAAAAATAAATCTAATTTAGGTAGGACACACTAGTGATTGATTCTATTCGTCTCTCCCCTCCTAGTTCTAACCCCAGATCTCCATTAAAGACCATATCCCTAAGCTCTGATGCCAACTGTGACGCCCCCAAATCTGGGCCCACACAGCCCATACTTGAGTCGTCAAAAGACTACAACAAAATTATTACAACAAAGCACAACGTACAACAATACAGTGTATAATAATACACAACTAAGTCTTCACTATTATTGCCACACTATTTTACAAAACGTGAAAACTATGATAACTATTCCTCGGACCCTCACTCCATTCCCCGGCTAGACCCTGTTATGTTTTCATCTCCTGTTGAAAAACAATGAAACAAAAGAAAGGGTGAGCTCAAATAGCCCAGTAAAGAATATCATAACTAAGATAATGACGAATAAATTATCATTAGTCTTCAACAGTTGAGTTCTTGATAGAATACAATAGACTACAAGGTTTATATCAAAAACTGCAGTTAAATTCTTAAACAACGTTCAGATCAATAATAGCAGCGGAATGAGTAATCTATTAGAAGAATAATGCAGACTATAATGTCAACTCGGTTCTCTTTTTAGGAAAAACATCATCAACTTTTATCATCTGAAATATCATTAGTCAAGATAATACAAATTCACAGTTCCTGATCATAATCATGCACATCAATAGTTCATCTTTGCACTACGGGCCAAAGACATTCAATATAACACCAACGGTCATGATTATACCAGATTCAGCCTTTGGTCATAATCATACCAAACAACAGTTCATCTTTGCACTACGGGCCAAAGAGAACATTCACCACGTGCCATAAAAGACACCGAACAGATGTATCGCCTTTAACCTATTATATCGCCTTTAACCTATCATCTGTTCAACAAATATATCACATATGTGCCCCCGGCCACAGATATTCACAACAGCTTGATTTTTGGATGATTAGAATGATATAAATGATGAACAGAAGAAATAGGATAACAATAAGTATCGGAAGTTTACTTTGTACAGATTCAAATAATGTCCAAATTGTCAACATGATGTGGAGTGAAATTTAAAAATGATATTCAAGATCCACAGTTCAGAATAACGGTTACAATTCAATAGAAAGGTTCACGTAAATAGGAAGGTTCAGTTGAAATAATGAAGTTCAACTATTATGGAACATATAATATTTTCAGGAATTATAGAAGCAATAGTTCCATAATAAATGTCGATTTAGGAGTATGAAAGAAAATAATATCCCTTACCGTAGCAGGTTTGATTAACAAAAGGTGAAGTAAATTAATACAAAGGGTTATTCACCAACAGGCGGCAATCCGCTCCGTAAGGTTATTCCCACAATTTAATAGAATTTGAGTACAAAGAGTTATTCACCAAACAGACGGCAATCCGCTCCGTAAGGTTATTCCCACAATTTAATAGAATTTGAGTACAAAGAGTTATTCACCAAACAGGCGGCAATCCGCTCCGTAAGGTTATTCTCAGAGATTAATAATGAATGAATACGAAAGGTTATTCACCAACAGGCGGCAATCCGCTCCGTAAGGTTATTCCCACAATTTAATAGAATTTGAGTACAAAGAGTTATTCACCAAACAGGCGGCAATCCGCTCCGTAAGGTTATTCTCAGAGATTAATAATGAATGAATACGAAAGGTTATTCACCAACAGGCGGCAATCCGCTCCGTAAGGTTATTCCCACAATTTAATACATGGAAATAAAAGGCACGTCTTATGAGTAAGGAAGAAACAATATTATTATCGAGAATCAAATAATGATAATCCCTTACCATAGTACGTTTGAATAATGGAAGATGAAAAAGATGGTATCCCTTACGAGTAGTAATTTTAAGAGTATGAAAGAAAATGACATCCCTTACCATAGTACGTTTGAATAATGGAAGATGAAAAAGATGGTATCCCTTACCGTAGTAAGTTTTAATAATAGAAGATGAAAGAAGATGACATTCCTTACCATAGTACGTTTGAATAATGGAAGATGAAAAAGATGGTATCCCTTACCTCAACACGTGACTGGATATTGATTTAAATGAGGTTGATTAACTTGAACAGTACACGTATACTTATAGATCTTCACAAACTTAAGCACACTTAGAGAGAACTTTCACAAGAAGTATTTAGAGAGAGAAAGAAAGAACAAGTAAGGAAGTTTATGAAAAATCCTTAAGTTAAGGCTTCTATTTATAGCCAAAAATCTTATCATTCATTTAATCTAAACCATTCATTTAAAGATCATCTTTTAATCTACACCATCCATTTCAAATATTATATTATCTTTAATCTACACCATTCATTTCATATCACCTAATAATCACCTAACTTTATATTATAAACAAATCAATTTAATTATTCAACAATAATTCACACTTTAATCTACACCATTCATTTCATATCACCTAATAATCACCTAACTTTATATTATAAACAAATCAATTCAATTATTCAACAATAATTCACACTTTAATCTACACCATTCATTTCTTATCACCTAATAATCACCTAACTTTATATTATAAACAAATAACTTTATCAATTCAATTATTATGACTAATTGTTATAAATATAGTATAGTTAGCTCTTAGATATCAAGTCAATAAATTAATGAAATACAACTGTTTAAATAACATCATAATAGAGATAACAATAATGTAAAATAAAGCATACGTTACTGTGTAATGACAATTATTGATTCAATAATGTGAATTACTGTGCATATGTTACTGTGACAATTATTAGGTTCAATAATTTTAAAAACAGTGCAACAACAATTATTGACTCAATGATATAAAATACAGTGTAATGACAATTATTAAATCAATAATGCAAAATACTGTGTAACAACAATTATTGAATTGATAATATAAAATATTATGCAGTGACAATTATCGATGAAATGATGCGTAACAGTTACGGTGTCAATTATCAGACCAAAAATATGAGACACTATGCAATACCGTGTGTTACTGTAGAGTACCGAGTGCTACAGAAAATACCAATAACTATCGTATGCTACTATTCTTTTATCACCGGTATTTTAACAGTTCCGTTGACTATTTTTATTTAAAAAGGTTATTTCTGTCGTTTTCTATATCCGACAAATATTCCGTTGTGGGGTCCACCAATAATTTGTTATTTCGGCGCCGTCGGACCAAACGAATATTCCCCGACCAAACGAATATTCCCCGACAAAGCGAATATTGTCCGACAAAATAAAATTTGCACATAACATCCTTAACTTTTAACTTTATCGATTTAACCACTTACTGTTTAAAAAAAAAATATCTATATGAAGAAAAATTAAATTTTGTATTTCATAAAATTCGGGGTCTTACACCTGAAATAAAATTCGGACTCCGCCCCTATATCCATCTCCCAAAAAATAAAATTTATCAATTTGAAACATTCCATTATATTTTGTATTTGATCCATTACATAATATAACAACTAAACAATTCCGCTAAAATGAATCACGGAAACTTAAAATTTAATTGTTAATATATATATTCCCCCACACTTTTGACTCTTTTGTGGATCACTTCTAGCCTCTAGGTGTTACTCTAAAAAGGCCAGTAATCACTTCTAGCCTCTAGGTGTTACTCTAAAAAGGCCAGTAATTTATTATGACGATGACCGTTGAAACTGTTCAGTACAATCACGGATACCAAAACATTAGCCCCAATCGTTAGGTCTAGAACGGGCCGAAAAGGATCCGGTTAAACTTATTGGAGACGTGTTAAAGCATTGGGCCTGACCCAGTTTTCAAAGGCGTATGAGTTTACATTTTCAAGTCATGGAAAAATCAGACCATGTACTATGATGCTTCATGGTCCCCGTAAGACCTAATTAGGGCTACAAATAACCTAGCTATTCGAGTCTGATCTTATCTTCTTTCTCTATTCTGTTTTGAATTTTATAAAGTTTGATCTCATCTTAAAGCTTCAATTGTATAATAAATAATCTTAATTAAAATTTTAGTTCAAATTTTGATTTATTTTTTCACGATCATTTTCATGCGAACCAACTTGAAAATCAACAATAAAACACGTTTAAACATAAATTTTCTATATTCGCATCGAAAAGAATAATATTCCTTCCATTCGGTTCCGTTTCTTGTTTGTTTATAATAGTAATAAATTCTACAGAAAACACGTTAAACATAAATTTTAATATAATATCTTAATAACAAATTTAAAATTTACTATTAAAAAAAAAAAAAAAAGTAACTTAGACTATGTGAGAGGAACTCGATATTTTAAAAAAATAAAATTAACAAACTAATGAAATATGACTTTGATTTTCAAAGTTTAGTCTTTCATAATTAAATTATTGAAAAGATTTATAAAGGTATAATCAAGTAAATAACTAAGATTTTAAGATTATAAATTATCATAAATATTGGCTTAATTGGGTTAGAAGAAAAGTACTACCTAGTATTTATGAACACACACAGTAATAATAATAATAATAATTAAAAATAAAATTCTTACTTCTTTTTATGTAGTGAGGACTGAGGAGAAGTGTTGGCTGTACAAACTTTGCAGGTACGACTACATTAGATTTGATTACCCTTTTCTTCTCAGATCACATTATAGTTTATAGGGACCGTTGCCAAAAAAACCCTGCTTTATTTCCTTTATTAGCAAAACCCTAATTCAGGGTTTTATAGGTGCTCAGTGAAAAGATTATTCTCAAAGATTTATTACCCAAACCCAGAGAAATTTCTCTGCCCTATAATTCAATCGATTACCCAATATTCAATTCTAAATTTGTAATAAATCGAAGATGTCTCATGAAGAAAACTCCCAGCAAAACCCTAGAGTCACTTGGGAAGGCTGCAATGTCTTGCTTGACATTAACGATGGTGACCGTTTGGTTTTCGCTCGTCTCACTCAAGGCTCGTAAGTGCTTATATTTTACTTAATTTTAATATATAGTGATTGATTATAGTTTATGTGCAGCAGTTCTGTATTTATTATTATTGATGAAATTGGAATTACAGGACATTGAAAATTGGGAATAAGAATTGCTCTCTTCAGCCTTTGATTGGTTACCGTTTCGGTTCTTTGTTTCAAGTAGAAAGTGGTAAAGGTGGAACATTTTTATCCCCCGTTCTTCCTAGCGCTGAAGGTTTGCTTCTTGATTCTGTGTGTTTTGAGTGTCAATTTTTTTTTTACTTTCTGGTTCTGTTATGCTTTTATTGTGTTTAAAAGAATTGAAATTGTAATACAATGTAATAGTCAGTCCATCCTGAGACGGGAGTCCTATTTGATTTTCTTTAAGCATGTTGAGGTTTGACACACTTAAAGATTACTTTTTTTTGTGGATAATTTCTTAACAATCACAAATTTTAGTGTCAAATTAATATTTAAAGAAATCACAAATTATCTATAAAATGTCAGTGGAAGAATGGAACTCGCATTTTGGAGGGATTATTAATAATATCACAATTTCTTTCTGGGTTGTAGAAACATATACTTAGGGGATCCCGGAGCCAATTTATCAGTTAAACTAATAATAATCATATCAGTTTTTCTGGTACATTTTACATGACACGAAATTTTTTGTATTTATACATACATGCCCTTTTTTTTGTTGGTTTATATGTTCCCTTTCCCCTTTTTGCCAATAAATTTCAGTTTGTTGATGTCTTTGTTCTTCTTCATCAGTTAATGATCAACAAGAGGAAATGGGTTGCAAAATAATTGATGAGTCGAAAGACAACCGAGCCTTAGTTGATAATAATACAGCACAGAGTCTTACTGGGGATGAAATAGATGCAATGCGGAGGTACATTAATTTTTTAATACATGAAATTTACTTGATTATTCAATACGCATTGATGTGTGTGCATATTCATAAATAGAATGTTTGAAATTACTCGAGGCTTCTGGTTAGTGATATATACCAATATTGATGCTCTTTGAATTTTATCCGTAATAGAAGATTCCGAGTACATGAATCAATGTATTCTTTGGACCTCAAACCTTTGGGCTCCTCACTCGGAGCAATGAAGGCTCTTGACTTAGTGACTCTTCCTCTTTTGAGTGAGATGATGAGATTCTGTGGGTTTGAAAATTAGGTGGTGTTATTAGTTACAGTAATGTATGGGCAAATTGGCAAGCTATATTTATTGGCATTTTGATGCCATCAATATCCAACATAGAATTATCGACAGTCAGCAGTGATCTAGAATCACAAGTTCTGATTAAATTTTTTCCACATGTAGAAACTGAAAAGCATGTAACCTCGTAAAGCATTCAGTGTTGGATTTCATTACTGCATGCTGTGTTAGTTTAGACTTTATAATATTAAGACAGATCAAATGAGTGAGATAGAAGTGTTTGTAGTATCATGGTATCAGCCGAACTATTTCAATTCATTATAAATGAGAAAATGAGTGAGATGGAAGTGTTTGTGAAAGGGTCTGGTAGGACAAATTCTTACCATTTTATATAAAATAAAGGTAGGTGTAGAAATGGGGTATTGGTGCGTAAAAAATAAGAACTGGCAGAAAAGGTTCGGTACTTAATTTGAGCGTAGAAGGGGGAATTGTGCTGGATATATTTGAACAATGTGAAGGGCTGGTTTGGTTGTTTAGGGTCCAGTTTTGGAGTGGCCATTGGAGAATGCATTCTCTTCCATTGATCTTAACTCTTAAGTTCTGAGGAAAGAGGGAAATGATTAAAATGCTAAAAGAAAAGCCCATAAAATTTGATTTGTTGTCTCCCATTAATTGGGGAAACAGATTATACATTTCACTGGTTAAAAATTTGGGATTCTTAACTCTTTCAATTTTTGTCTTAATTTTGTTGCCCCTAACATATGTTTCTAAATCTATCCCTAAGCACTCTTATTTTCCTATAAAAATAAAATTCCTAATATATTCTCCCTAAGCATTGTTCTTTTCCTAAGAAAATAAAAGTTCTAATATATTCTTCTCATGCAGTGAGGGTGCAACTGGGAATGAAATAGTTGAAGCTCTTATTGCTAATAGTGCAACATTTGAGAAGAAAACATCATTTTCACAGGTGAGCATGGTTTGTAGTAACGAGAATCATTTAGTATATGTAAAAGATGTCGCTTGCTGAATTCAGCTCTCTATGCAGGAAAAATATAGGCTTAAGAAGCAGAAGAAGTATGCACCTAGAGTTCTTTTGCGGCGTCCCTTTGCACGCAGGTAAGCTACAACAACTCTCTTATATGCACTACCAATTGTCAAATGTGTTTAAAAGTTATATCGAGTTAAGGAGTTATAGATATATATCCGTGCCTTTTCAATCATTAATTTCTTTGAATCTTATTACAAGTAATTTTCCTCTATGTTCTAAATTTTTATACCTTTTTCTTTCAGTATATGTGAGACTTACTTCAAGAAATATCCAGCCAGGATTGGGTAATAATAAAATCATCGCTGTTGAGTTGATGTACTTCTTATATTTCTTTATTTCTGTTTAGTTATTATTACATTTGAGACGGTTATTGTTTTCTGGAAGTTTATACAAGCACATGGAAAGAGACAGTAGACTGTTTTTTGTATGAGTTTTTCCCCCCCCAAGATCCTATCCCCTTTTTCCCTTTAGAGTGTTTGAAGTTTCATTGTAGTAAACAAATTATATTCACAAAACATAGCAATGAACTGCATAGTGAAACGATACCATTTTATGCTTCCAAAAATCACATATTTCTACTGTATAAAAATTGTGCATTATTTTGTTTTATTTTCAATTCTTCATGCTCTGCTAAAGTGGCTAAGTTTAATGTTTCCCCACGGGTATATTAAACCTGTCACATGTACAAGTTTAGGTGATTATTTAAGTTTTCTAAGTTAAGAATTTACCTGTTATGAAATGTCTTATGGCCAATTAAATGAACCAAAAAGATAAAAAGAAGACAGAAAATAAAAGTATCTTCTTTGAAGTATACATCTGACAGCTGTGCTCATTACACATGCATACGATGTATTGCTCCACTTGTCTGTCCTTTAGTTGATTTGAATAATAAAGATTTTTCACTCAAACCAATAAATGCCATATTATGCCATATTATTCATTAAAGTTTCTATCCAACAGCATATGTAAATTGTATGGTAGTGGTTGGCCCCTAAAGATAATCTATCCTCATTACTTTATAGCTTTGTTTTGAGCAAGATAGGCGAACTTCTTTTGGCTGCAATGTTTAGAATAAGACGTGGCGATATTAGGGTTATTTTTTATTTCTTGACGCTTTGTTATTAAATGGGCATCCTCTGAATCAGAATTGTTGATTGTGTTTACTGTTTACAATTGTTTGCTAATGCATTTCTATGCTTTTAAATTCACTTTTAATTTTGGAGCCTCAAGTCTATCGAATCTCTATTATTGGTTAATGCTTAACAAGTTCATGCACATCCAATTATTACTTATCTTTGAATGATAGGTTCTTGCGGGTGGACACTTTATCCCTTCTTCTTTCCATGGCCAACGTAACTGCACACTCTGATGTCCTTGTGGTTGACATGATTGGTGGTCTTCTTACGGGTGCAGTGGCAGAACGCTTGGGAGGTATACCGATTGTTTTCTTGTTTAGAACCCTAGGACCACCTTTTTTACAATATTAATGTAATAGTTACTAGAAAAGTTTATAACTATGAAAAGTTTAATCTGGTTTATGATATCTTCCACCAGCGCTTGAGCTAAATGCAAGAAAACTATTTTTTGTGGTTTCAATAAATAAATCGAAAAATGTGTTTATGGTGCTAGTTGTGGATGTGAAATATCTTCTTTAAACTGTGATGGAAGTCTCTTTCTAAAGGTTTTATAGTTGTTATGAAATATCGCATGTTGAATGTCTATTTGGTTTGCTCCATATGTTACTATAGTGTTATTATAAGCTATATGTGATGATTTAGTGGAGAAGGGAGATGGGCAATGCTTGGACTTCATTTCATTAGATCACACTGATTTTTATTTTATTTTACGCACTTTTCCTATCTTGTATATACTCCATATGGCCTTTTAGTCACTGAGAGAATTGAAGGGGAAGCTGCATTGCTGAAATCTAGTGGCAATACAGTAGCAATGTCATCTAATATTGATATTTCTTCAATTCCTCTTAAGCTGTGAAACATTAATACTCTCGTATGCATGTCTGTAGTTGTTTAACTCTACATGCAAGATAGTTTTTTATTTATGCCACCAATTGATTTATGTCCTAATTGTTTAATGGTGTTACCTGTTTGTAGGTATGGGCTATGTATGCAATACCTATCTTGGTGTTAAACCTTATCCTATTGATATAGTAAGAATGTTCAACTTCAGTAATGAAATATGCAAAAGGTACTTTGTCCTTCCAGCTTTTCCAGTAGAGGTTTGTTGATTAAAATTTCGTTTTCAAATTTGAACTTGCTAGTATTACTTGATTATTTTGCTTTGATGGTAACTTCTAATTTTCAATTATTTACTGTGCTACCGAATACTGGCAAATATATTTTGGTCCAGAATTGTGCAGTCGCCTCTAACTGACCTTTCTACTCAAATTGAAACTTCCTTGCAAACTGACAAGCTTGAAGACTCCCATAACATTGTGAGTCAGTCAAATGTTGGTGACATTTACTAATCATTTAAAGTAACTTTTCCTTGTAGTCCCCCACTTTTAATCAGAGACACTTGAAAACATTGTTCAGGAAGAAATGGCCTCTACTTGTTCACCTCCAAACTCTGTCAATATGGAAGAAACCGATCTTTCTTCTGAAAAAGGGATTTCAGAACTTCCAGAGACAGCTGCTTCTCCAGTTGTCAAAGCTTACAAGGCCTCTAAAGTCGGAGAGAAAGCACAAAGAGAGGCAATTAAGTTGTGGAGAGAAAATGGATTTTCAAGGTTGATTACATTATTTAATAATTTAGTAATTTCCATTTTTAGTCCAAATTCATAATTCCTATATGGTTTTGCAGCCTCTTAGTTGCCGTTCCAGAGCAGGATGCTTGGACAATAGTTAAAGAAGTCCTCCCACTACTATCATTTTCAGCTCCATTTGCAATCTATCATCAATATCTTCAGGTTGTTGGCAAAACTTGTCAAGAAATGTTTGTTGTGGATTCAACGGTGTTTCATTTTGACCAACATTTATAAAACAACTAAAATTTGCAGGCTTGACTTAAACATATCTTTTTAAATAATGATTTGGGTATGTATCTTGTTAAAGATATTAAGTTTTCTGACCATCAAAACGGTTATAACGTGTAAAAAAATTATTGTATCTAACAATTGGTAACTTATATGTGAAGTATTTGTTCCATTAAGAGAATCTTATAGTTTACCATTCATGATTAAAATATTTAATTGTTATGCGTATTAGGTAGGTTTATGTTACTTGGGCCAAAGTTTTTGAATGCTTGAAGTGCCACGTCTTATAAGTCATCTAATTGAAATTTTGGCACCTACCCTGCTGCAACTTGGTTTGATAGATTCATGGTTTATACTAGTTTCTAGATTTGCATACATAACCAAAAGATTAACTGATGCACTCTGCTTAAACGCAGCCACTTGCAACATGCATGCACAATTTGCAGCTTGGGAAAATGGCAATCGGATTGCAAATATCAGAACCTTGGCTACGTGAATATCAGGTGTTGTTCTGTCTTCTCATCTGTTGCACTACTTTTATTTTTTGTTTTTAACCTTGATGCATCTTTGATCTTACACATGCATAATGTTTGTGAGTTTTGGTGAGAAAAGAAAGAAGAAAAAGCTCAGCGAATAAAAAAGAGAGAAAAGAAGAGAAAGGATATGAGCCTCCTTTCTTTTGCGGGGAAAAATTAGGAATGTAGTCAAAAGGATATTCTCCTTCCTTGGAGTCGAGGAGAAAAAGGGGAGTTTGTCGATAACCATAATATTCTTTTATTTGATACGAGAAATAGAATTTCTTTTGAATTTATGGCTGTAATTATATGTTGAGCAATCTAATCTATCCATTTTTTTAACTTTAGAGATAAGTAAAGGTAAGAAGTGGTATTTGTGGGACCACTTCTCTCATCTCTCCTCATTAAACTCAAAAAGTAGACTAAGGGTATCCCTCCTTTCCATTTTTCTTATTTTCTCTACTGCTTATGAATCGAATGATGGAAGTTGAAAGTGTTGACTGTGTTAATTGCGAAAGTATAATCTGTGGATACATATTACTTGCTGAGAGGCGAGGAATTGATAAAATGTAAGTGTCATGGATTAAGTGGAAGCTCTAATATACAACATATGAACATACATACTACTTGGAAAGGAGGATTTGTCTCTTGATACCTGTTAATAATAATATATAGAATTGGATTCTTAACTAGAATGTAGTTGTTGATGCAATATATATTTTGATGGCCAACAAGTGGTCTCTACCATTTTGTTTTTTTTTATACTATTGAAGGTATTAAAGATAGTAATTTGAGTGTCCTTATGTTCACAACCAAGTATCCCACATGTTACGATGTAGGACTATTTTTTACAAATTCTCCAACTTAAATACCTAAAATTCCCATCAAGTCAAACACATAGTCCAATTCTTTGCCTCTCTAGCGACCTACTAGGCCCGCATTCATGTCCCCAACTTCGACAACCTAATCGGATAACCGGATTGAGCTTTCGAGAGTCGGCTCTGATATCATATGTAACAACCGGGGTCAAATCCTGAGTCCGAATCAAATCATAAGATAATAAGGCCCAATTCTCTTTTTCATTAATATTTTATTGGATTATCTTAGCCCACTACAGGTTCAACTAAAAGGTCATAATTGAAAGTATTAACAACAATAACTTGATTGTCCTTGTATACACATCAAAGTATCACACATGTTACGATGTGAGACTCAGGTTTTACTGATTTTATTCCCGTCTCATTTCATTTCATGTCAGCATTTTCTAGTTCAATTCAGTTGAGATGCTGATGTATTTTTTATTTATTATGGTTACAAAATAATGCAGGTTCTACCATCAAGAACCCATCCACATATGCAGATGAGTGCATTTGGTGGGTATATTCTGACTGGTACTAGGATATGCAATACTGATCATTCTAACTGATCTGGTTGCATCTCTCGGTGATATTTGTTTTCTGCTATTGGACCAAGTACCTGCCCTCCTGATGTACACTAGCTATTTCTTTAAAAATAAATAAAAAATTATGAGAATAAGAATAACAATAGAAGTGTGCACTATCTTGTTTCATTGAAATTTTGGATAGTTGTCTCATTCAGGAATAAATTCTGTTGCAACATTATTATTCCTGTTTTTAGAGTTTTCTTACCGAGAAATTTTGTTTTGGGGATGAATTGGAAGAGTGTTTCCTTAACTTTATTGTTTAATTTTATGGTCTGTTGATGGTGGCAGTGGAATTATTGTATCAAATATAGTTGCAATTTTCTGGTAACATGTTTTCCCCTTGTTCTTGGTTCTGGTTAGCAATGAAAGCAAGTTTTTGAGTATCGCAATTACTGAATTTTGTTGTGTTAGAATTCATCGTCACACATAAATTTCTTTTAATTTCATATTTTACGCGTACTATACAATATATTTGAGAGTCGTCACTTGATAATTAGTATCGTTTGTGGGTCTTTATGTGGTGATTATAGCCATATTGAATTTGGGAATGGTCACATAGAAGGTTCATTATATAGAAACCGAAATATGAGCAACTACAAGGGAATGGTTTAGATTTCATTACTTATGTCCTGCACCCCCGAGTCACCCATACAAGCTTGATATTTTGTATTAACTTTTTAAAATCATACTGCACCCCCGAGTCACCCATACAAGCTTGATATTTTGTATTAACTTTTTAAAATCATATTACAAAGTAATGTTACTAAAATATACTGAATGTAAAGCGTCTAATTAGTTATTTAGGATTTTTGTATTTAACACTAGTCATTATTTTTTTTAATAATTTAAAGATAATTTTTACTCGTTTATACGATTTTATTTTTGAAAAATCATTATAAATTTAATTTTAAATACTTTTAGTCCATATGCTAAACAACTTCTATTAGGAGAAATTGAGAAACTATTTAATGTTCATGCAATATGGTGAATAGTTTGTTTTCCCTCTCACATGCATGTTATTCACCATACTCCAAGAATATGAAATAGTTTTTCTTTCTATTAGAGAGTCAGGTTATATTTGATAAAACTGAATGTTAAGATCTGAACAGTTTAGATATCTAAATAATATAGACCATCTGTTTAGAATTGTATCTAAATGAAAAAAATATTGTTTGATAATTAATTTTTTCAATATGTCTGAATAACAGTTTTTTACTATTTTAACCCTCTGAACAGTTTAAGTATTTGATGATCAGAAATACTTGAATAATATTTTAAATAAATAAAAAATGAACAACGATTATTTAACTAAACTAAATAGAATATAAATTAAATAGAATTCAAGTTAAATGAATGAGTTTTTAACTAAATTATATTGTTTTATTGTTAAAAAAAAAAAAGACATTTTAACAAACATAAAACTATTGTTTTAAAAGAATTAAAACCAATTTTAAAAATTATTATGATATTTACAAATTAAAAAAAAATCAATTTAAATAAAACTATTTTTATATAACAAAAGTATAAAAAATGAAAAACAAAAAACAAAAGGGGAGACCTTCCCTGTTTTCTCCGCCCCATTCACGCAGAAAACAGGAAGGTCGCCTCCCTTCGTCCCCTCTAACCCCTTCCTCCTTCCGCTGCCCCTGCCTCCTCCTCTGTCCTCGCCCCTGTTCCTTCCCCCTTTCGCTCTTTATTCTCCCCGCCTTTTTTCTTAATTTATTTGGAGTGAGATTTGTATTTTTTGAAATTAGTTTGTTGATTTTGTTCTTAGATAAGTGTTTTAAAGATTTGTGTTGATGATGGTAATAAAAGAGTTGAAAATGATGATGGTTTAACGATGCGATGGGTGAAGGTGCAGTGGTGGGCCTGGCTATGGTGGACAGACGATGATGGTGGATAGTCTAACTATGGTGGGTGATGTTGCAGTAGTGATGGTGTCGTGATAGTGTAGACGGTGGTGATTTTTTGAGTTTGACTGATGGTGCAGTCGTGGTGGTGTAGCGAGTACTGGAGTGAAATTTTATAATATTAAAGAGAGTATTTTTGTCTAAAAAATATCAAAGTTTGCTTAGATGTTGGTCTGAATAGTTTAGATTTGATTTTGTATCTCAACTATTTAGAGACATTCAGAGGAAAAAAAATAAATTAACAAGTAACATTATATCTCTTAACGAATAAGAGGTGAACTATTAAAATCTATTCAGAGATAAACAAACACTATCTCAAAATTGTTAAGTAGAGATTTTCCTCTTACTTTTTTTTTTGAAGAATCTTACTTTTTAAATTTCAAATACTATAACCTAACAAATAATTTATTAAACATTTTTTCAAATCAAAATCCATTTATCCAGACCCATAACAGGAAATACATTAAAGTCGTATGGGTAAATGGGTAAATTAGGAGAGAGAAAGAGAAAAGGGGGGCGGCCCATGTCTATTCGAACTCTGCTTTGCTGATTCCCGCTGTTTTGTGTTACGTCCTCTTCTTCCTCCTCTTTAGGTATTCCCTTCCCTGTTCGTTCTTCTGTTTCTCTTCTCCTTCATTCTCTTTCTAGACCTTCTATTTTCTCTCTCTGTCTCTAAAGATGAAGAGGAACAGTAGAGTAATGTCGACCTCCGCTGCAGCTGCTGGTGGAGGAGATGATCTGAATAGTATACCTCTATCTCGAATTCAGCTAAACCACCACCAGACTCATCAGCCGCCACAACCGTACTACCTCTCTCGAAGAATCCATCAGAACCCCTACATTACGCCCTATAACGGCATCCCTACAACCAACTCTCTCGACACTAAAAAATTCCCCTCTTTCAAATTTCAGGTTAGTTTCATCTCGTTTCCCTTTTTTTTTTTATAAAAAAAATTGATGTTGGTGTATGTACCCCCCCCCCCCCCCCCCCCCCCAACCAAAGAAAAAAAAAAAAACCCATCTCTGTACATCATTACAAAACGTTTATGTATGTATGTTTATGAATTTGCTTTTAGAGGGTTTTTCAATTTTGGGAAATATCAATATGTTAAAACTATCAGAATGCATTTTAATTAGGCGTGCTGATTCTTAATTGCTGCTACAGCTGCTTATTCTTTCTTTATATATACGTTTTACATGATACAGATTGTTGTTTATGCACCACTTATGTTTTGTAGAGTTTCATTCTTTGTTTTTAGGTTGTGAATTGTTCCTTTGAGTTGTCCCAATGTAGGTTGCTATTATTACGTTTGAGTTTTCCAAATGCAGATTACTATTGTTATTTTTGAGTTTTGCCAATGTAGATTACTATTAGTATGTTATCAGTTGCCGGCTAGACACGCTTGTTGATTAATCTATTTAATGTTCATGATCAATTAGAACCATCATCGAAAGGTTTTTGCTATTTCCTTCTCTATGGGTGACACAATCATGCAAATTATTACATGTTTAAATTATCCATTTGCTTGTTATCCTCATTGTATTGTCTTTTGATATTGATGATGTGATCCAAGTTGTTGTTTAATCACATTTGGAGGCTAATATGTATAATGCTGTCTTTTAGCATCTAATCAATTAATGTTGCTGGGAAACTGTGATGTGCGTTCTTAAGCCAAAATAAAATGGTTTTAGTTAGAAAAATCAGTGTTCTAAAAATCGTTTGATGGATCTAGGCAATGGAGGGGCGGCCTAGCACCTAAGCCACTTAGGCGATACCTAGGCATTTTCTTACCTTTTTTTTTGGGCGGTCTCATTTATTTATTTTTCTATTGTATATAATTGTTATACTCTACAAAGTATATAGTTAATATAATTTTTTTAAAATTTACATGAAAAATTACCAAAAAACAATCTTTAAGGCTTAACAAATTTATTTTAGGTACTATAAAGCTTCAAAGCATTTATTAAATTGATGCGGTAGAGGTCTCATTCCGCTTAGGCGAGGCTTAGGTGCCCACGCAGTAGAAGCCCTGCCAGCGCCTGGGCGGGGATTAAGCGTATCTAGGCGTGGATTTTAGAATACTAAGAAAAACATGTAATCATGATCAATATATACTATGTTGGTTTAATACTGACAGCTTAGAGATGGAAGAGATTCTAATTATTCCTTATTAGATGGAAAACAAAGTATAAATGTTAAAGCAAATAAGTTATCTGATCGGGAGCCTTGGTTGTAATTATTGCGTTTATTTCGAAGCACGCGAAAATGGTATATATAGGTAAACAACAAGAATATGTAATACGTCATGGACTGATAAAGAAGAGAATCCAAAGTTGATATGCAGATCACATTTCAACTTTGAATTAGCCCATTATATTTTCCTTAGGGTTTTGGACTTTCGGTGCATTATTTTGTGAATTTTTTCTAAATAGAACGTTGAATTTAGAACTTGAATGATTATTTATACTCCCTCCGTCCCCAAAAGGATGGCTTAAGTGACAAAAAAATTTGTCCTCAAAATCATGTCTAAAGTGCATAGCTCAACTAGATAAAATTTTAAATTGACTAATTTATCCTTAGCTATATATTACATCTTAGCCAACAGTAAATCAATTACATCACAAATGAATGGTTCAAATTAATTCACTCTCTCTTCACAAACCCAAGAGCCAATTAAAGCAATTAACACACACATACCAATACATCGACAAAAATGGAAAGTAAATTTATATTCTCTCCTCTTATTTGATTACCTTAATTTGTGTGAAATTTGTCCTTAAACCATCCTTTTGGGGATGGAGGGAGTAGTTCATTAAACGTCAATAACTAGCATGATGCTGTGCTCCATCATGCTTTTACTTTTTTGCATCTTCTGAGATGTATGTTTGAAGCTTCTCCGAAGTTTAATGAATTATTAAACCTACTAGACAAACGAATCTCAAAACCTATAATATTCAATTAGCTTAGTTTATTACTTATTTGTTCGAGTCATAATTGAAAGAATCAAAATATTTGTTTTCCCCCACCTTTTGTTCAATGTCTATTGACTCTATTCATCTCCGAAACATCCACATCGTGTATGCCCTTATGTGTGCTCTCCTCCCCTTCTACATTTTAAAGCCAACAAATGAAGCTGGTATGGACAAGGTCAATAGTAATGGAATAGCAACTATCTGCGAACCTAGTTCAGCTGAAGCAGTTAACAACCATTCAGCTGGACCGGAGAATTCCACAATTTTGAAGGGATCCAGTAAATCAAAGATTTTAAAAGATATCAAATCTAGGCCACAAGGATCAAATGCTGGTAGTGCCATCTAACTTCATTATATAACATTTCATCTATTTATAATGCCGTGTTGAATTTCAGGGAAATTGAAAATCTTGTTGTTCATCTTTTTCTTGCAGAGCATGTTGATAATGTCAATCTAGCTACTAGTTGTCGATATGACAGCTCTTTAGGTGAGTGCAGTTTATAAACTACCTTACTACCTACATTCTATTACAGCAGGGTTACAATGTAGAACAGCTTACTTCTCGTTAATTTTTCTAATAGCTATTGAAAGGGATGTATGACATGATTGCAGGCTTGTTAACGAAGAAATTTATTAGCTTGATCCAGGAGGCTAAGGATGGCATCCTTGATTTGAACAAGACTGCAGACGTTTTAGATGTATGCTTTCAATATTTCCTAATATTTTCCTTAATAATACATATAGTATTTACAGAAAAATTTCATGAGGAATTTGAGTTGAGAGTTTTTTTCACGGTCTCCGTTTAGTGTGATAATTAGTATAAGAATTGTGATTTAGTACTTTAATTTCACACTTATTCTTTTATTTCATCCTAGATATCTTTCTTACTTCCTATTGTTGTACAGGTCAAAAAGAGGAGAATCTATGATATTACCAATGTTCTTGAAGGGATAGGCTTGATTGAGAAAATAGCAAAAAACCACATCCGTTGGAAGTAAGGTTTTTGATTTTCTGTTAGGTACTTTCTTGTATTTTATTATTGTCTGATGATGGATATAAGCTGCACTAACAGGGGATTCGAGATGTTGGGCCCATGGGAGCTGAACCATCAAGTCACTCAATTGAAGGTGCAAAAAAAATGTTACACTTGCTGATAGTTACAATTTTACTCTCTCTCTCTCTCCCCCCTCTTATTTTTTGTTTTGGGTGATAAACATCTTTACACCTTTCATAAATCAGCAAGCTAAAATTCGTTTGACTGTGTAGAATATCTGAATATGGATTGGAATCTGAATCTTTTTTTAATATGGTTATGGACACCATCACTCTATAGTCACTTTATTATCCTACATGTTTGCCGAACCAGTTCATAAGAAAAATCACATAAGGTGAATGTAGAAACTGCATTGTAAATGATAAACAAAGCCTGAGATGAAAGTTTTCTAGTAGCAGCAGTTCAAATAAACGTGTCTCATGTTAACAGATCGTATAATATAGGTACCATCTTAATTGGCTGTATACGTTTTGAAAATTGTGCTAAGATTCAAACTCACAGTTCTTTTTTTTGACAGGCTGAACTTGAAAATTTATATGCTGAAGATAATAGACTTGATGATCGCATAAGGTTTGATTTACTGCAATGGGAGGGGGTCTTTAGTAGTTCAACTGTGCATAATTCAGTCTAATTTCTGGTCCTTATTTTCAGGGAAACACAGGAGCGGCTAAGGGCCATGCAATGTGATGAAAATTCTCAGAAGTATATACTGCTTTCTCTTGATGTTGTTTTTGTCTAAACATCATTTGATCTTATGATTATACTTGATTTTTTCCGGTTGGACTTTTTAGGCATCTCTTTGTGACGGAGGAAGACATCATGAGCCTTCCATGTTTCAAGGTTCACTTCCCTATGAATAATATTTGTAGCTTTGATATACTATCTTTGATGTTGATGTTTAATATGTTTATTGCTATCACTCACAGGATAAGACTCTAATTGTAGTAAAAGCCCCGCGTGCTAGTTATGTTGAAGTTCCTGATCCTGATGAGGTAGGTGGTGTAGATAACAAGACTTAATTAATTTGTAGATATTATTATCTGATTTGGCTATTTATATGATCAGGATTTAGCTTTCCCACAGAGGGAGTTTAGGCTTATGGTAAGAAGCACCACAGGGCCAGTCAATTTGTATCTCTTAAGGTATTTCAACTTCACACACAAGTATACCTCTTTTGTCATGCTTGTAGATCCTCATTCTCATACCCTTATATTCCTTATATGTTAGCAAACAAGAAGAGGAATGTGAGGATATTACAGTGAAGAATACAAAATCAATGGATTCATCTGCTGGGAATGGTGGAAGATACAGGGATGCAAATGCTCTATCTTCACACCATCAAAATAATCGGCAAACTCCCTCCAATAATTTCCGCTCAGAGGACTCAAAAGTGTATGAGCTTCAAAAGATAGTCCCATCGGACAGCCATGTAAGATAATATTAAAACGCAGAACTAGCTCACCTGTTAGTTTGCATTGCTAATCTTGACTAAACCTGACTTTCTCCTTCTTATTGTAGATTGATGATGATTATTGGCTTCGCTCAGATCATGATGTCAGCGCCACTGATTTATGGGGTACGCAACATTCCTAGTTGCCATGAGGTTCCTGGACTTTCTAAAGTTGAATCTGCAATCGGAACTTTTTTGAAAGGTAGCCAAGTATAACAAACGAACAAACGAACGAACAAACATGCATATACTTTCACAACAATATACTTTTAGAGTAAACAAGGAATAAAACCAGGCACAAGTAGATTGGCATGGAAGTTGCAGCATTACTGACATTAGTATAGTGCTAGTTTTTTGACAGGTTCAGTTCATAGACTAGATAATAATAAGCTTAGTTGATGGTGCAGATCAAGAGGGTCTTCTTATATTTAAGCTCTGGCAATATAATTGTTTGGCTATAGATTTTCTTGAATTGGTTAAATTAAATTATTCTTCTGCTAGTTTCTTAATTTAGGGGATGAGATTGGCATCTTCTTCTTATTTGGAGTTGGGACAACGGACTTGTGCTGCCTTCAGCTTTTGTCATAATGCAATCTATATCCCAAAAATGAGTCGCATTAAAAAATTATGCATTTAAGAAAAGTTGTAATATTTTCATTTGACCTTCAAAACTCAATTTGAACAATAATAATCAATATTAAATGAGCATAATGTCACCTTTTAATCTATTTTTTTTTATAAAAAAAATCATATTTTGGGAGTACAAGAAAATTGTGAAGCTAAAAAGAAAATGACTGAAAGAGTAAACCTTGGTGATTTCCATGACACTTTGTATCCTAAGTTGACTGACCGGGATGTTGAGAACCTTGGAAGACCTATTGAGTTTGAGGAAACCACTTGTGCTGTGAAATCTATGAAACCCAATAAGGCCCCCGGGCAGGATGGGTATCAAGCCCTTTTCTATCAAAAATATTGGGATATTGTTGGGAAGGATGTTCATAACTTTGTGGTGAATGCTTTTGAAAAGAGGGAGTTCCCAAAATAGATCAATGCTACTCACATCTCTTTACCAAGGTCATTGTAGGTAGGATTAGACCCCTCTTGGATAAAATTGTTAGCCCACTTTAAAGTAGCTTTGTTCCTGGAAGGCACAGAATGATAACATCTTTATTACCCAAGAAATCCTTCATTCCATTCGGAAGTCGAAAGCAAAAGGATAAGGGTATGGTGTTAAAACTGGATCTAGAGAAAGCTTATAATAGAGTCAATTGGGAGTTTCTTGAGGTGAGCCGGGTCCATTTTGGATTTCCGAGTAAAATTGTGAACATAATCATGAGATGTGTCAGAACCTCCTCTCTAGCTATTCTGTGGAACGGGGGATGTCTTTCCTGTCTTTAGGCCTTCTCAAGGAATTAGGCAAGGGGATCATTTATCTCTGTACCTCTTTGTCCTGTACATTGAATCTTTGTCTCATATGATCAACAGAGCTATGCAAAGTAAGTAATGGAAACCTCTAAGACCTTGTAAACAAGGTCTAACCTTCTCTCATTTGTTCTTTGCTGACAACAAAATTCTTTTCTCTAAAGCCACTATGAAGCAAGCTAAAATTATTATGAAAATCCTAAATGATTTCCAGGAGTTGTTTGGACAAGTCATTAGCCTTGAAAAATCCAAAATGTACCCCTCGCCCAAAGTCCCTGCCAATATTGTGAGAGATATTCGATCCATTTGTAGTGTTCCTATCACGGAAGACTTAGGTAAATACCTTGGAGTCCCCCTCATTCACTCTAGAGTTAGGAGGAATACCTACAATTATATCATTGAAAGAGTCCAACAAAGGCTTGCTTGATGAAGAAGTCAATACATGAGTATTGCGGGAAGGCCCTCATCCAATCTGTGACTGCTGCCTTGCCTGTTTACTCCATGCAGACGGATACTCCATACAGATCCTAACGGAGAATTAGAATGGAATGTCAATGACATCATAGGTGAAAATAGGGACTGAAACACTGAATTAATTCATACTTTTATCAAATGTGAGGCCAGAAATGCCATTTTAAGAACTCCTATTCCTAGATTGGGCTGGGGAGAGGATCGGATGATCTGGGGTCACTCTCACAATGGTATTTTAACTGCTAGGAAAGCGTATAGATTCATCCAGGAGTCTCATTCTGTTAATGTCAATGGAAGTGGCTGTGGCAGTGTAAAACTCCCCAGAAAATGAAAGTTTTCTCGAGGTTGGTTGTTAAAGAATTTTTTTTAGCAAATGATTCCAGATTTAAAAGGCAAATGTGTGTAGATCCTTGTTGTGTGAGATGCCGAGTAGCCATTGGAAAAAAAACTGCCTGCTTTAAGGGACTGTCCAAAAGGCAAAATGGTTAGGGATAAGTTTATCTCGAATTGGACTAGAGACATGTTCTTCTTCTTGCCTGTACTGAAATGGGTGAAAATTAATCCCAAGCATAATTCTAAATCCCCTCTTCTCTCTAGTAAAGGTAACCTGTTGTTCATAGCAATATTATGGATTGTTTGGAAAACCCGAAATAAGAAATCCATTGAAAATATTTGTTCTACTCCTGCTGAATCAGAAAAAGCCGTCAGAATTCTCCTCATTGACCTTGAACAAGCCTTTCCACACTCTTACAAAATCAAACCCAGCAATGACCTTTCCACCATTAATTGGAAAAAATCTCCTAAGGGCTGGCTAAAGCTTAATTCAGATGCGAGTGTTCGACAAAGTCCAATCTCAATTTGTATAGGTGGCCTCATCCGTAACGATGAAGGGTCCTGGATTAGTGGATTATATGGTAAAATTGGTACATGTTCTGTCCTTACAGCAGAGTTCTGGGCTATTCATGAAGGACTTGCTCTTGCTTGGTACATGAGGATAGAAAATATTGAAATCAAAACTCACTCGGAAATGACTCTGGATTTAATCCAAGATGGGGATGTGAGAGACCACCCAGATGAGGGCCTCATCCAAAATTACAGACAACTCATCAGAAATTCATGAAATTTTCTTATTATCCACTCGGAGACATGGTAATCGTCATGCAGACATTTTGGCCGAGCTGAGTTACTGTTTAAATGATATCATAATTTGTAATAATGAGTCTCCATTTGATATCCTAGCAAGCTATATGCTAGAAACTGACCATATGAACCTTTCATTTTGCCATTGCACCCAAAAAAACCAAAAACATAGGAAGGCGGCCTCGGAACTGGAGCTAAAGGAAACTTGCCCTTTCTAGCCTGAGCCAAAGTATGGGCCACTGGCATGTTCTAACAACTTAACCACTGCTACTTCTCAAAAGCTTGTTAGTATTGGATTTATTTAGTTATTTATTTTCCTTTTTATCAGTGACAAATTGGCACAGACACGATTTATTTTTAGCTTTGCAGGTATCAATTTGCCTTTTCAACTTTATGAATTTTTATTACATTTGTCTACTCTGCTTTTTAAGTTCATATATATAGATATATATTCGGCCGTTTAATTCCTAAGGCTTTTTCACATGTATTTATTCCGCTTTGTGCCAATAATTTCCGTTGTCAATTTATCTCCAGAATTCCGTTTCTCTTTTTGTATTTTATCTTCCTTCTCATTTCCTCATTTCCTCATTTCCCTCAAGTATTAGCAAAAAATTATACTCGATCCTAAACAATGATGATATTATAACACATTTATTTCCTAAACATTGATATTACATTTATTAAAGGGAAATTAAGTATTATCATCGCAAGTGTTGAATGGAAAGAGATTACATTTAATAACAAATGATTATCTAAAAAAATGTCAAGGACTAGTCTCGCAGAGATTTAAGAAATTTGTAATTTTTGGAAACTAAAGCTACTATATACACCACCATGTGGCTTTGGCCTTGGCGCAATAAAGACGGCATCATTCAACGATTTGATGTAGCACGTGTTCGCCTCATCCGAATGGCTTCTACCATGACTGTGTCTTGCGGAGGAGGGTTTGAATCTTCTTTTGCTGAAGATGATGACGCTGCTTCAATAGGCACTGCTGCTGCTTCATTTGAGGTCATGGGTTTGGAGGATACAGCAATGGGTTGTGTTGCAGTTGATTTTTGTGCATTCAAGACAGTAGCAGGGGCAGGTGTTGTAGGAGCTTCTGTAGGCTCTTTTTCTTCCACCAAGTCTTCTTGAGCCTCACCTGAAAATGTACTGGAAGCTGGAGAAGGTGGCTCTTCAGTCTGAGGTGGTGCAGTTGCAGTTGCTTTGCGTGCTGCAGTGGGTTGGCGAACTCTGGTAGTAACTTGTTGTGGCTGTAATTAAACATGTTACTCATTGTGTTAAAAACATGACTGTATCCGCTTCACAAATTATATTCCATAATTTTCATATTGTGCTCTGAATTTAAAATGCATAGCATTACTCTTTACTTAATAAAGACAGAAATTTTATGTGCAAATAAAACCATGTTATAAAACTTAAATTATCTAATAAATATATGATCAAAAATCAAAACTTCAACTACAAAGATGAACTTTTGAAAGACAGTTCGAACAAAAACAAAAAGAACTTCAGAATTTAAAGTTTTGCATTCAATCACAATGCTCATAATCACCCCTTTACAATGTATTTAACAGAAGTAGAGTAACCCTAAATTTTTTCAGTATATATAAGAAGATTATATATATCATAGAAACATTGCAAAACCCTCAAAAGGAGGGATGCACTACTGGTCCACTGTATACATAATTTACCCACAAAAAACTAATGACAAGGGGAAGAATGCCATGTGCGCCAATTTCACCACATATCATATGGATGACTCTGTTTCTGATATTTATGCGATGACTAACATTTAGGCAGGAAAGAAACGGAGTCAGAATATAACAATAGAGTTCTTCCTTTTCTTCCTAGAAAAAGAAAATGATAGGAAATATTAATGTTTATATATATATATATATATATATATATATATATATATTATCTGGAGTAACCTTCCTTCAAAGCAGTCTTTGAAAATACAAAAAGAATCCGATGTACAAGTATAATTATAATTAAGTCACATAAAACATGAAGTATGAAAGATGTATAAACATTTACAGCTAAAATGTGCTGAATTGTATCTATCAAAATATCTAACATAGTTAAATAAGATACTGAAAATTCTGATGGCATTTTGATTTTTTTGAGAGAACAATTAACAAAAGCAGATAATTAAATTGTTAGCAAACATTGAGATCCAAGAAAAAAAGGCCAGACACAACTGTGTAAAATAATGAACCATATCTACCACTGTTGTTGTCCATAAGGATCAACCCTACAGTGCGGATGCCAACATTACCACTATTCTTCCACATAGACATGTTGATGAAGATTACAAAGAAACTTAGTATAAAGTGCAGTAAAAGAAGCTATCATTGATCAAAATGACAATATCACTTATAGTATCTAAATATTATTCACAATACATGCCTGAGCAGAGTGAGGTTTCGGTGTTGATTGGGAAGCAATGTATTGAAGAACATCAAAAACTCTAGTTTGGCCATAGCTCGCAGCTTTTTGCCAGTACAAAACAGCATAATCTCCGGCCCTGGTCTTCAGTTCCAACAAGTTACGGTCAATTTCTGGCTCATGCTTTGCAACATATGGTCTAAAGAAGGAATCGTAAACGTATGTTGTTCCCTAAAACGATAAAATAAAAAATAGAAATTAAGATGGAAAGAATATTAGAAGGCTACATCCAAAATTCCAATCCAAATAAATATTTCATACCTTTGTTTTAGGGTACCACAAGTATATAAAAAAGAACAACTTTGCTTCACTGTACATTGGAACCCTTCACAAGGAAAAATGGGTAGCATACACAATTTAGAAACAAATCAAGCTCATCAATGACTAGAAACTTTGCCCATCTAAATTAATTTTCTTACCATGAAACAAAAGTATCCCCAACCCTCTCAAAAACTGTCAAAATGGCCACTAAGATCCTGAAAATTTTAAAAAATCACTTTCTTTTACCATAGAACCTTCTAATCTGATTGAAGCAAATCATAAGAAATGTAGAATACCAGTATTGGCACCAAAAGCGCAGTTGTTCAATATCTGGCTTATTCTTTTCCACGGTTTTATAGCATTCATAAGCTGGGTAAGCATAACCAAACACCATCCTGCAGGACAAAGAAAAGGTCAGAATCCAAACTTGCAGGAGATCAACCACAAGAGAGCTATAATGAGTTTGTGGTCAACATACACAAGTCCTCTGGTAAGAAATGATCCGATCATTTTATATGCCTAGCACACAGAAAGAAATAATTAACAAAGTCAAGATATTGCACTTCCAAACAAGTACAGCAGAAAATCCAAAAAATCTCAAATTTCAATGTGCTCTAAAATTGCACTATTCATGAACAGAAATAAATTCAGCTTACAATAAAGCTCAATTGACTCACCAAAAATTTGAAAATACAATGAGAAACACAAAACTATAAATACTTCACTATAAGCTTGTCATCCCTAAATGAGGAAAACTATTTTCCAGTAAATTTTTCATTCAGCCAAAATGAAAAAGACAAAACATGGAAAAGTTATTTCCAGAATCACATTAGTTACTAACAGAATCATAAGCTTACAAACTTGTGCGTTGATTTGGCAATCAGAATGATAACATATTCCTAAGAAAATCAAATTATCCCCCTTAGCTGGAGTTCTAAACATCTAGGGCAAAAATACAAAATTTGCTCAAGTCACTAAAATCATACCTCAATAAACTATTTAATCATCATAAATAAATAAATAAACAGAAATAAATCAAAGCATTACCGAGAAAACCTAAACAATATAGGCCTACTAAGGATTGCAACTATCATATAGAAAAATAAAAATTTCACATAAAACATTTAAATACAAAAACAATCAAACTACTTACAACACATGAACCATGTATACAAACAATAAACAAAGTAAATACTCTCATTACCTTTTGATAATTATTCTGAAACAAACAGAGAACAAATTATTAAACTGAATGAATCGCTAACGAGACGTGATAGAAACCGCGGCGATATCAGAGTTGCTAGAGAAAGCTTCTTTGGATAAAATCCACGGCATCAGTCAAGCGACGCCGCCGTTACCGCACCGGCTAACCGTTACTACGCCGTCGGGAGGGAGAGAGAGAGAAAGACAGATGCTGCGATTGTGTCGTTTTGAAATACTCCAGTTTGTGAGTTGTTTAGTGGCGTTTTATTTTTTAAAGATCACAGTTCTCAGAGTATTTGATCATATAATCAACGGTCCAGCTCTACGAAAGTGGGGCCAGGTGTAAGGCATCTTGCAGTAAGAGATTGCTCCTTGGTAATAAACGTTTTCTAATTTGTTTATTGCGTGTAATTTTAAATTCGAAAATGTTTGTATCCTCCGCTGTGAGCTTATTTTGGTGAACCTACCGCGTGATTTTACGATTATATCACTACTTGGTTAGACCAGATGAAAAAATTATTTTATAATTTTTGGGTATGAATACGTAATATTTTAAGATCAATGATATATTATTATTTTAATATGTATAATAAAAGAGTTTACTATATATATTAAAATGATAATATATTAGTAACGGTGTTTTAAGACCATTAAAAATAACTTTTTATGGCGGTGGTCGTCATTGAGAAAGGGCAATTTGGTCACTTCGATGGGCCGTTATTTTTCCTTAGGTTACGCCCGCGTGATTTTAACAGGGATTGGGATAAAGTTCAAAATTAAGAATCTGATATTTTGTTGTGGATAACGAGCAAAGTATATTAGTACTATGTTGAGTATTATTTAACCCCCAGAAAAAGTAGATAATTACAAAGCATGTTTTGAATAAGTATAAATGTATAATATTTAAATATTATATTTATTTTAATTATTAAAAAATAAAATATAATATTAAAATTTATATTATATTATATTATATTTTTTAATAATTAAAATAAATATAATATTTTATTTTATTTTTAACTGTTGTGTGTATGTAGAGTTGACGGTTGATTTTGTCAAATAAGATAGTGTAATTTACTATTTATTTTCTTTTTATTCGAAAGCCATTTATTTAGGCTTTCTTTTTTTCAAGGCTGGGTCCCAGTAATAAAATGGAGTAGGAAGAGAATAAAATAAAATAAGATAAAATAAAATAAATAAATAAAACTAACTAGGTAGTATAGCTGTTAAATTTTTTTTGCTTTTCCGTTGCTCTCACTTTTGGCATCACTTTTCTTTTGTTTAGAGTAAAGTTCATTATTTATATATAAGTAAGTCAAAGATTCGGTGACATACTGACACGTATTATCATCGTTGTTAAACGGTGCATATAAAAATAAAAATAATTAAAAAGTTAATCACATCAGATTAAATCGTTAATAAATTAAATTAAAAATTATAAAATTAAAAATTATAAAATTAAAAAATTAAAATTAAATTGGTCAATTTTAATTTAATTTATTCAAAAATTGAAATTAATCAAATATTTTAATATTATAATATAATTTTGTTATATTTTTAATAGTATTGTTTTGGAAGGCGGAAGATAGGGTAGACCACTTAAGGACATGGCCGTGGTGATAGTTGGATAGAATTGAAGAGGCCATTGAAACCATTAAGTCTTTTCGGGTCCTTTGCGTCAAACATTTTCAAGAATCTATCGATAATGTTCTCATTGACTTATACAATATATATATATATATTCAAGTATGAATTATTTATTTAATATAATTATTTTTATTTTTTTGTGATGAATTTGCAAAATAGAGAAAATATATATTATTAGTTATTTACCCAAATTTTTGTTATCTAACAATACATTGCTTTAAAATTTAATAACAGATACCAACTCTATCTTTTATCTTTAAGTTTAAATAACTGATTAAATCGACTTATTTAACCGATAACCAATTACGGAGTAAAAATTTGGACGGTTTTGATTTTTAATTTTTTATAACCGACTTAAATAGTTTGGTTATTTTTTTACCTACCAAACCGATCGTTGTGCACCTCTAATTGTCGCGCTTAATAATCTTTAAAAATTGATATTTTCACAATAATTTTTAATATTTTCACACATAAAATTTACATATTAACTATTGTAAAAGGATATTATTAATTTTTATGTGGGGCTTACGCATAAAAATATTAAAAATTATTGTAAAAATATCAGTTTCTTAATTCTTGTTTTCATTAAAGTTATGTACTCCTCTTCCTTTCCTTTTTTTTTTCTTGAGCAGTCTCATTAATTAATTAGATATAGTACAACTGTATTACATAATTAATATAAAAAAAATTAAATTATAATATCAAAGAAATCTCACAATTATGAATGATGGTAGAAACTATTTGTATTAATTTATTACATTATGAGTTATTTTATTCTATAATTAATTCGTTATTTAATCTCATAAATTATGTTTTATAACTGTTAGGACCAGTTGATGATGAATAATAATTTAAAGTGAAAAAATGATATATAATCATCCGGTTGAGGTACCAATTTCTTTTAAAAATGATCACAAATAATACGTGAATTATATATAATGTAAGACCCCGAATTTTATGAAATACAAAATTTAATTTTTCTTCATATAGATATTTTTTTTAAACAGTAAGTGGTTAAATCGATAAAGTTAAAGTTTAAGGATGTTATGTGCAAATTTTTGTCGGACAATATTCGCTTTGTCGGGGAATATTCGTTTGGTCGGGGAATATTCGTTTGGTCCGACGGCGCCGAAATAACAAATTATTGGTGGACCCCACAACGGAATATTTGTCGGATATAGAAAACGACAGAAATAACCTTTTTAAATAAAAATAGTCAACGGAACTGTTAAAATACCAGTGATAAAAGAATAGTAGCATACGGTAGTTATTGGTATTTTCTGTAGCACTCGGTACTCTACAGTAACACACGGTATTGCATAGTGTCTCATATTTTTGGTCTGATAATTGACACCGTAACTGTTACGCATCATTTCATCGATAATTGTCACTGCATAATATTTTATATTATCAATTCAATAATTGTTGTTACACAGTATTTTGCATTATTGATTTAATAATTGTCATTACACTGTATTTTATATCATTGAGTCAATAATTGTTGTTGCACTGTTTTTAAAATTATTGAACCTAATAATTGTCACAGTAACATATGCACAGTAATTCACATTATTGAATCAATAATTGTCATTACACAGTAACTGTAAGACCCCGAATTTTATGAAATACAAAATTTAATTTTTTTCATATATATTTTTTTGAAACAGTAAGTGGTTAAATCGATAAAGTTAAAAGTTAAGGATGTTATGTGCAAATTTTATTTTGTCGGACAATATTCGCTTTGTCGGGGAATATTCGTTTGGTCGGGGAATATTCGTGTCGTACGACGGCGCCGAAATAACAAATTATTGGTGGACCCCACAACGGAATATTTGTCGGATATAGAAAACGACAGAAATAACATTTTTAAATAAAAATAGTCAACGGAACTGTTAAAATACCGGTGATAAAAGAATAGTAGCATACGGTAGTTATTGGTATTTTCTGTAGCACTCGGTACTCTACAGTAACACACGGTATTGCATAGTGTCTCATATTATTGGTCTGATAATTGACACCGTAACTGTTACGCATCATTTCATCGATAATTGTCACTGCATAATATTTTATATTATCAATTCAATAATTGTTGTTACACAGTATTTTGCATTATTGATTTAATAATTGTCATTACACTGTATTTTATATCATTGAGTCAATAATTGTTGTTGCACTGTTTTTAAAATTATTGAACCTAATAATTGTCACAGTAAAATATGCACAGTAATTCACATTATTGAATCAATAATTGTCATTACACAGTAACGTATGCTTTATTTTACATTATTGTTATCTCTATTATGATGTTATTTAAACAGTTGTATTTTATTAATTTATTGACTTGATATCTAAGAGCTAACTATACTGTATTTATAACAATTAGTCATAATAATTGAATTGATAAAAGTTATTTGTTTATAATATAAAGTTAGGTGATTATTAGGTGATATGAAATGAATGGTGTAGATTAAAGTGTGAAATATTGTTAAATAATTGAATTGATTTGTTTATAATATAAAGTTAGGTGATTATTAGGTGATATGAAATGAATGGTGTAGATTAAAGTGTGAATTATTGTTGAATAATTGAATTGATTTGTTTATAATATAAAGTTAGGTGATTATTAGGTGATATGAAATGAATGGTGTAGATTAAAGATAATATAATATTTGAAATGGATGGTGTAGATTAAAAGATGATCTTTAAATGAATGGTTTAGATTAAATGAATGATAAGATTTTTGGCTATAAATAGAAGCCTTAACTTAAGGATTTTTCATAAACTTCCTTACTTGTTCTTTCTTTCTCTCTCTAAATACTTTTTGTGTAAGTTCTCTCTAAGTGTTCTTAAGTCATTCCTAGTTTTGAAATCTTTTGCATTCTTCTTTGAATTCCCGAGTAGAATTTTCTTATGTACAGCAACTCTTTCGAAAAATCGTAGTAAATTCATTATTTGTCAGAATTTAATGAATTAAAAGCCTGTCTCTTCAGTTTTTCGTCCTCTACAACTTTGAAGAAGGAAGAAAAGTCATCTGAAATCATCTTCATGCCTTAAAATACTAAAAACCGTAACCTATTCTGATTTTTGTCACTATTTTCAGTCTTAGTTTTGAAAATTCATAACTCATTCATATTAACTCCGAATTGAGTGATTCTTGAGTCTATGCCGCCTATCTTTACGAGAGTAACATTATTTTAAAAACATAAAGAGATTTTAAAAACTCTAGAAGACTCAAAAGTCAGATTCTTTACCGCTACAAACATGGAAGGAATTGTTCGGCTATAAACTTGTTTCACAATATCAAGGTAAGGAATATCATTCTTTTCGCACTATTAAATTTATTACGGTAAGGAATGTCATTTTCTTTTCTTACTTGTAAGAAATATCATTTTCTTTCATACTCTTAACCTTATTATGGTAAGGGATGTCATTTTCTTTCATACTCTTAAATTTACTACTCGTAAGGGATACCATCTTTTTCATCTTCCATTATTCAAACGTACTATGGTAAGGGATTATCATTATTTGATTCTCGAAAATAATATTGTTTCTTTCTTACTCATAAGATGTGCCATTTATTTCCATGTATTAAATTGTGGGAATAACCTTACGGAGCGGATTGCCGCCTGTTGGTGAATAACCTTTCGTATTCATTCATTATTAATCTCTGAGAATAACCTTACGGAGCGGATTGCCGCCTGTTTGGTGAATAACTCTTTGTACTCAAATTCTATTAAATTGTGGGAATAACCTTACGGAGCGCTGTTGGTGAATAACCTTTCGTATTCATTCATCATTAATCTCTGAGAATAACCTTACGGAGCGGATTGCCGCCTGTTTGGTGAATAACTCTTTGTACTCAAATTCTATTAAATTGTGGGAATAACCTTACGGAGCGGATTGCCGCCTGTTGGTGAATAACCCTTTGTATTAATTTCCTTCACCTTTTGTTAATCAAACCTGCTACGGTAAGGGATATTATTTTCTTTCATACTTCTAAATCGAAATTTATTATGGAACTATTGCTTCTATAATTCCTGAAAATATTATATGTTCCATAATAGTTGAACTTCATTATTTCAACTGAACCTTCCTATTTACGTGAACCTTTCTATTGAATTGTAACCGTTATTCTGAACTGTGGATCTTGAATACCATTTTTAAATTTCACTCCACATCATGTTGACAATTTGGACATTATTTGAATCTGTACAAAGTAAACTTCCGATACTTATTGTTATCCTATTTCTTCTGTTCATCATTTATATCATTCTAATCATCCAAAAATCAAGTTGTTGTGAATATCTGTGGCCGGGGGCACAGATGTGATATATTTGTTGAACAGATGATAGGTTAAAGGCGATATAATAGGTTAAAGGCGATACATCTGTTTGGTGTCTTTTATGGCACGTGGTGAATGTTCTCTTTGGCCCGTAGTGCAAAGATGAACTGTTGTTTGGTATGATTATGACCAAAGGCTGAATCTGGTATAATCATGACCGTTGGTGCTATATTGAATATCTTTGGCCCGTAGTGCAAAGATGAACTGTTGATGTGCATGATTATGATCAGGAACTGTGAATTTGTATTATCTTGACTAATGATACTTCAGATGATAAAAGTTGATGATGTTTTTCCTAAAAAGAGAACCGAGTGGACATTATAGTCTGCATTATTCTTCTAATAGATTACTCATTCCGCTGCTATTATTGATCTGAACGTTGTTTAAGAATTTAACTGCAGTTTTTGATATAAACCTTGTAGTCTATTGTATTCTATCAAGAACTCAACTGTTGAAGACTAATGATAATTTATTCGTCATTATCTTAGTCATGATATTCTTTACTGGGCTATTTGAGCTCACCCTTTCTTTTGTTCCATTGTTTTTCAACAGGAGATGAAAACATAACAGGGTCTAGCCGGGGAATGGAGTGAGGGTCCGAGGAATAGTTATCATAGTCTTCACGTTTTGTAAAATAGTGTGGCAATAATAGTGAAGACTTAGTTGTGTATTATTATACATTGTATTGTAGTACGTTGTGCTTTGTTGTAATAATTTTGTTGTAGTATTTTGACGACTCAAGTATGGGCTGTGTGGGCCCAGATTTGGGGGCGTCACAGTAACGTATGCTTTATTTTACATTATTGTTATCTCTATTATGATGTTATTTAAACAGTTGTATTTCATTAATTTATTGACTTGATATCTAAGAGCTAACTATACTGTATTTATAACAATTAGTCATAATAATTGAATTGATAAAGTTATTTGTTTATAATATAAAGTTAGGTGATTATTAGGTGATATGAAATGAATGGTGTAGATTAAAGTGTGAATTATTGTTGAATAATTGAATTGATTTGTTTATAATATAAAGTTAGGTGATATGAAATGAATGGTGTAGATTAAAGTGTGAATTATTGTTGAATAATTAAATTGATTTGTTTATAATATAAAGTTAGGTGATTATTAGGTGATATGAAATGAATGGTGTAGATTAAAGATAATATAATATTTGAAATGGATGGTGTAGATTAAAAGATGATCTTTAAATGAATGGTTTAGATTAAATGAATGATAAGATTTTTGGCTATAAATAGAAGCCTTAACTTAAGGATTTTTCATAAACTTCCTTACTTGTTCTTTCTTTCTCTCTCTAAATACTTCTTGTGAAAGTTCTCTCTAAGTGTGCTTAAGTCATCTTGAGTATTTGTGAAGATCTATAAGTATACGTGTACTGTTCAAGTTAATCAACCTCATTTAAATCAATATCCAGTCACGTGTTGAGGTAAGGGATATCATCTTTTTCATCTTCCATTATTCAAACGTACTATGGTAAGGGATTATCATTATTTGATTCTCGAAAATAATATTGTTTCTTTCTTACTCATAAGATGTGCCTTTTATTTCCATGTATTAAATTGTGGGAATAACCTTACGGAGCGGATTGCCGCCTGTTGGTGAATAACCTTTCGTATTCATTCATTATTAATCTCTGAGAATAACCTTACGGAGCGGATTGCCGCCTGTTTGGTGAATAACTCTTTGTACTCAAATTCTATTAAATTGTGGGAATAACCTTACAGAGCGGATTGCCGCCTGTTGGTGAATAACCCTTTGTATTAATTTCCTTCACCTTTTGTTAATCAAACCTGCTACGGTAAGGGATATTATTTTCTTTCATACTCCTAAATCGAAATTTATTATGGAACTATTGCTTCTATAATTCCTGAAAATATTATATGTTCCATAATAATTGAACTTCATTATTTCAACTGAACCTTCCTATTTACGTGAACCTTTCTATTGAATTGTAACCGTTATTCTGAACTGTGGATCTTGAATTTCACTCCACATCATGTTGACAATTTGGACATTATTTGAATCTGTACAAAGTAAACTTCCGATACTTATTGTTATCCTATTTCTTCTGTTCATCATTTATATCATTCTAATCATCCAAAAATTAAGCTGTTGTGAACATTTGTGGCCGGGGGCACAGATGTGATATATTTGTTGAACAGATGATAGGTTAAAGGCGATATAATAGGTTAAAGGCGATACATCTGTTCGGTGTCTTTTATGGCACGTGGTGAATGTTCTCTTTGGCCCGTAGTGCAAAGATGAACTGTTGTTTGGTATGATTATGACCAAAGGCTGAATCTGGTATAATCATGACCGTTGGTGCTATATTGAATATCTTTGGCCCGTAGTACAAAGATGAACTGTTGATGTGCATGATTATGATCAGGAACTGTGAATTTGTATTATCTTGACTAATGATATTTCAGATGATAAAAGTTGATGATGTTTTTCCTAAAAAGAGAACCGAGTGGACATTATAGTCTGCATTATTCTTCTAATAGATTACTCATTCCGCTGCTATTATTGATCTGAACGTTTGTTTAAAAATTTAACTGCAGTTTTTGATATAAACCTTGTAGTCTATTGTATTCTATCAAGAACTCAACTGTTGAAGACTAATGATAATTTATTCGTCATTATCTTAGTCATGATATTCTTTACTGGGCTATTTGAGCTCACCCTTTCTTTTGTTCCATTGTTTTTCAACAGGAAATGAGAACATAACAGGGTCTAGCCGGGGAATGGAGTGAGGGTCCGAGGAATAGTTATCATAGTTTTCATGTTTTGTAAAATAGTGTGGCAATAATAGTGAAGACTTAGTTGTGTATTATTATACACTGTATTGTTGTACGTTGTGCTTTGTTGTAATAATTTTGTTGTAGTCTTTTGACGACTCAAGTATGGACTGTGTGGACCCAGATTTGGGGGCGTCACATATAATCCGAAGTGAAAACAATGATTAATGAAAAGAATTTCTTAGGAAAGAGTATTTGATAAAGTAAACATAAATAATACTTAACGATTTATGCTATGCAATTCTCTATTTTATAGTCATAATTTTTAGTTTTACACCCAAAAATATTACTAATATTTTTTAAGTAATAATTAGGGAATTGATATTTTTATAAGCAATAATAATAATTTTATAAATTTTCTCTCACATAAATAGTAAATAAAACTTATAATAATATAAAAAAATATATAAAAATATTAATTTTTATTTATAAAAATAACAATTCCCTGTAATTATACACATCATGTTATTATGACTGTAAGACTAGCAAATTCCTGATTATTTTTACTTTTAAGATCATAATTTCACTGCTCTTTCAAATGTTTGGACTGTTTCAATATGTTTGAGTGGTTTGACTAAAATAATCATCGATATGGCATCTCTGATTTCGGCGCACAACGGCTACTTTATCCTATATTGGTATATGTACAATATTTACTTGAGAAGTAACGTTCATGCATCAAATCTTGTTAATAATAAAATTTTAAATTTTATTTTTTATAAATTAAAATAAACATTATAATATAATTATTAAATAATATTGTTTGAGTTTTGTTTTTATTATTGTTAAATAAAAGTAAAAACACATGAAAACAGAAGAAAAAAAACTCTACGTAGATATAATAATTGGACATAAAAATTAAACATGAGTGTTTTACAATTTCACCTATTTATATTTTTATTCACCCAAATTGAGGTAAAAATACAAATAGATAAAATTATAAAACAATCATGTCCAATTATCATATTTTCATAGAATAGCTCAAAAATATTTTCGGAAAGTTATCAAATGTCAAAATATTTTCATTTTTAATTTAAAAGTGCTTTCGAATTCAAAATTTTACTCATTAAAAGTGTTTTCGTAGAGTTACCAAAAGTCAAAACATTTGTAGTTTTAATTTAGATATACTTTTAAGCCACTAAAGTTTCCCGCAACGGGCTCTTACTAGGTCCCAAAAATGAGACTGTCATTTTGGTACACGGAGTATATTATATACAAAGCAGCAAGTTGCATGTTATATATATCTGTGCAGCTTCTCTTCCTACGGTAATACTAGTGACTTTAGAAAGATGTTGTACTTAAATGCCTAAACATTGGGGAATCCCGAAGGCAAAAACACAGAAAGAGGGAGCTGGGAAAGCCTTGGATTCTACGTTTGCCCAAAGTGGATCATGCATTATGGGACAATAATATTACAAGAGTCCAAAGGCCATGATACCAAAGCTCAAGAACATGGTCTCACCATCATGTGCCTGCCTCTTCGTTATTGCTAGTTGTTGGATTGTCACGCTCACACTTTAACCCAAGGGGACCCCTATCTCTCTTCTCGTCATCAAGTACCGTACAATTTAATTCCTCTTAATTTAATTCATCAAGTACCTTGTGTTGGCTGTTGTTGCTGCATGTAGACACAATAATATAATTAATAAATTAATATAAATATATGAATAATTAATTAAATGTCTACTGATAATAAATGTTGTTATATTTTTGTCGCAATAGATAGATCATTTACGTTTGCAAATCGCTAGTCCACTATTAACATTACTTTCCAAGTTGCCATTCGTTAGTTGGGAGTCTAAAATGTACAAGGGTCGTGCTGGGCAAATTTCACCACCGGGTCATGGACAGCAGGGGCGGGCCATGCCTGTGTATCTCTTTGGTTAGCCAGGATCTGGTAGGGATGCAAGTTTAGACCTGAATCGGTTGGTCCAAATCAGCCCAATCAAATTTGGGAAAGTTCTAGTAAAATCAATCAGGCCTGGAATGGCCTAAAACCAACGTACCCAACATAAGGTTTTCATAAGTTAGCTAAAGAATTTACTGTCTGGCCCAGCCTTAGCTACCTTGACTCTTCCTAACCTGAATCTGGCTTAGGTTGGTCTAATTTCATCCCTGGGCCCATGTGAATGCTCAATCCTAGCCATGAACGGGATAACGGAAAGTTTAATCAAGTATGAAGAGGAAAATTTAAAGATAATTTGAGAAATTTTTTATGTGCTTTCTTAATTTTATACTCTCTCTGATTCACAAAAATAATTTCATTTACAAAATTTAAATAAGAATGTGTCTTTTTTCTTATAAATATAAAGAGTATTAAATTTAGTAGTAATTGCATAGTACTAAAATTTTGCGGTTAACTTGAAAATATTATGTGCTATCATAAATGAAAACAGGACTTTTTTTAATAATTGAAACTATATTTGTGTAATGAATGAAACAATATCTATGAGATTTCTACATAAAAATAGTTAAAACAATACAAATTTTAATGTAAAAATCTTTTAAAGGAAAAAATCACAAATCAAACTCCGAATCTCCACTATCACAACAATAACGAGCTTATAATAATCCTCTCAAGTTTTATGCCCTAAAACTTAAAGTTACACAATATCATTACACAACTTTTTGTACAGACGAAAGCTGTAAAATCCTCCCTCCCATAATACAACTTTTTTGTATGAGATATAAAAATTGCAAAAAACTTTCTCTCTCAGACAAACACAAAATTCACTCGCACACTTTCTCAACACTTAGGATGTTACATGACCTTTAATGTGCTATACTTCAACAACTAAACATAATATTCTATTTAGAGGATACTCGTAATTTTTCTCTTCTTATTCAAAATAAGACACTTCATTTTCATAATAACAATTTTTTTTTGAATATGATTCGAGGAGTATCCCAATATTCTACATTCCTTAACAGTCATGTTATTTTCATAGTAGTGTTAAAGTCAAGAGTCTGACACAAGTTCGTTTATTGAGTTAACCTCAAATAAGAGATCATGTTAGTTTAATTAAATAAGGTGAGTTCGAAATGTACTGTGTTCGACTCGAGTTCATATATTGTGTCAAGTTCGAACAAGAGATTGAGCACATTTAATTAAATGAGTCGAGATCGTACTATATTGTATTCAACTCAAACTCGACTCCTTTAGACTCAAAATGCCTAAGTACAATTAATTATTGCTTAAGCTCCGGTCATTTAATATTTAATTAATTAAGATAATTAACTTTAAATATTATATATATGTAAAAATATAAAAATGATTAATTTATCATTTAAATTTGATTTAGCATAACTAAAATTAGTATCAATATGAATGAGTAGAATTCAAATAATATATTGTTAAAGATTTGATATAAAGAAAATTAAATTGAGACGACTGGAAACTAATGAAAACTAGTGCCAAACTAATCTTGAAAACAAAACTAAAACTTACCTGCCTCACTGGTGGAGATAGTTTGTGACCCCATATAATCCAAAATCCACACCTGTCGATTTCGGCCATTTGGGCAATTCCAGTACCCAAAATGTTTGGTGATATTTGTTCGAGTCTCTCTCTCCATTCCAATTCCAGTTTCATCAGCAGAAATGTCACTAGCAGCTTCTCTTCCTCGTCTTCACTCTCGATTCTTGAGCTCCCCTGTCAACAAGCTCTCTTGTCCCTCTTCTTCTTTTTCTCTATCCTACAAATCCACAAGAAATGGACGGTCACCATCATCTTATCCGTGCATTAGAGCTGTTGATTTTGATCAAAATACGGTCATTTAATTTTCCATCTTTTTAATTCTTTCAAGTATTTATGATTATGGTTTTATACATAAATTTGAACATTTGGGAATATTACAATTTGCAGGTAGTGGCAATTGCAGTTGGGGTCGCCAGTGTTGCGTTTGGGATTGGAATTCCGGTTTTCTATGAATCCCAAATTGACAATGCTGTAAGTATTTTTTTTAACTCTTTAATTTCCCAGTTAGAATGTAGGAAACTGGTTTTTACCCATTTATTTATTTTAGTTTATTGAGCTATTAATTTCCCAAATATATGTATGATAATGATATGTATATATGTTGCAGTCCAAACGAGAGAACACCCAGCCATGCTTCCCCTGTAGTGGTTCTGGTTCACGTAAGTGGCTACATTCGTGTCTTAATTTGTTATCATTGAATTTAAACTCTATACATTGTAGCTTTTTTTTTAAACTCGTATGAAAATTATTGTTCATGGCTGAGAAAAGTGTTGAATGGTTATAACAATTTAGTGAAATTTATGAAGTGGTTATTAAGGTTTCTTGTCTTGGTGCTACTAAATGAAGGGTGACATTATTATGTTCAATCACTAGTCCTCTTTGGTGCAAAATGAACTCGGTTACTAATTTGATAATGTCTACATCTACTTCTCTATGGTGATTTTAGGACTATGCCGCATCCTACTATGCTAGGGAATAACTTTATTTAGTGAATTTAAATGTTACTTTATCCTTTTTCCTTGAACAAGAAACTACCAAAGAAACTACTAGTCCAAAATAGTTGTATCTAACCTTTATTGTCAATTAGAGGGGCATGTCCACTGTGTAGATTTTTTTTGGTGGTTATCTAAATGGTTTTCCGAATGGATTTATATTCATATTCTCTACAAGTTTGATATTGAACTTCACATAGTAAAATGCTGTTCATATATTAACCTCTGTAGCCTAGTGATATTTGTCTTACAATTTGTTCCTTTTGAACCTAACTATAATAATTCATGGTTCATTATATGAAAACTAGTATTTATATGAAAGTATGTATGATTATTGACACAAAGTTATGCAACCTGAATTCTTGACTTTGAGTTGATTGGTCATTATGAGAGCTACTCCAGATTATTGTAGTCCCGGTAATTTTCTTTTTGAATTATATTCTGTGCTAAAACCAGAAGTGGTAAAATTTGCCCCTATAACATGGCTCCTTTTCCTTCCTTGATATCTAAATCAATCTTTAAGGAGGAGCTTTTCATACTATGAAATCCAACTATTTGTCGTGGCTGCATTCCCTTCTCTACAAGTGAGCATTAGAACGCGATCAACCCTGTAGCTGCAAATAAGACCTATACCGATGTGCCAGGGACCCCTAGTAAGCGCTCTAGCCCCAGGAGATGATCAACTTCTCAGAGTTACTTCTGCAAACAATTTTCTTGAATCCATTGTCCCATGCAAATTGAAACCATGATGGACCAGCCAAAGGTCTGCTGTCATCATAGTACTTTCATTAGCCAAAACCCAATTTAAAGCACCATTGGCATCTCTTATTAACTTCCTCGACTTACAAGTTCTGGATTTTGCCCTTGCACTTTGTTAATATATTCAACTTCACATGGCCCAGGAAATACCTTACCCTACACTTTTGCCCTGGTTGCTTGAATGAAGATACCACAACAATCCATATCTCCAAGAAATATATTCAAAATATTTACCACATTTACTCTTTCAAGTCCACCAAGTTTTCATGAGTAAAGTAATGTTTTATTATGGGTATCAACTGATTTCAATTATTTCTAGCTTCTAAGAAATCACCCATTGCATGGAAATTATCCTCCAGGTCTTGACAACATGCAACACAACAGTAGTGAGTTTTCTGGAAACCTGAGCAGTTATTGTTCTCCTTTAATTCATATTGATTTGGTGCAGAGAAATGTAGATTCTGCATGGGAGCTGGCACTGTAACTGTAGAGCTGGGTGGGGATGAGAAAGAAGTCTCAAAGTGCATAAACTGTAATGGTGCTGGCTCTTTAACATGCACCACATGTCAAGGAACTTGCATTCAACCTCGATATCTTGACCGCAGGTATGAGATTGTATCAATTATTTTTATAAGAGATGCAAAGAAGATTTATCACGCATGCACACAAACAAACACTAGTCCTCTAAATCTAACAAATACATTTGGCAACAAAACTTGAGCAGGAAATCTACTTCTATGAATTACTATGCTAAGAATAAGCTTGCATTGCAAAACTTACAAAATGATATAAATAAATTATAGCACAAGGGCTTCATCAATCAACTGCTTCATAGTATGAGCGAGTGTGTGCGCGTGCGTGCACGACCCATTTTGAGTCTTTTTTATGCTGGATTGTTGGACTCGGTATGGTAGCTCTTACTTATTGGAGTGTTTTGTGTTGTGCAGAGAATTCAAAGATGACGACTAAATTGCCTGAAGTAGCATTTTGGGTGGATTATTCTTATTAACTCATTTGTTACAAGGACGAAGAGAGGGACATACATGTTTCTGTAAACACCTTTGTTATTGTATCATTCTTTGTGAGGCCAGAATTGCTTCTCATTCCATCTCCTAATCTATTACTATATATATATATATAATAAGATAATCGAAAATCTTATCCAAATTAATTTGTTGGTCATTTCAAGGGTAATTTGGTCATCAATTTATAATTCTCAAATACAAATTACATAATTAAAATAGCACATGTTCAAATTTAATGAATGTAAGTGTAATTTATTATCTATATATAGATGTATACAAAGATAGTTCGTGCATTGCACGGGTTCTAACATTCTCTTTTTGTAGTTAACTTTTCCTATTCCTTAGTTTTAGTACATATCCTCGAGTAATTATTCTGTGATCTTAGAGTACCTGTTACGTAGTGTCTTACACTATTCATGTACTGTCATTTCAGCATTTAAAGCGGGTTATTTTACTTTTAAGTGTTAAAATGGCAGCACATGAATAGTGTGAAACACCACGTGGCAGGTGTCCCAACAACATCTAATAATTTTTCACATGCCCTCAGCTTTTGAAACTGGGTTCTTTGAGTGATTAAACTGACATCTTCCATATAAGCTATAGTCTATGTACTAGAAAAGTAAGGATCAAGAAACAGATTTAGTGTTATACAACTTACAGTTATCAATTTATGAGGAAGGTAATTAATACTACTAAAAAAGAAGAATGCATGCTGGAATGCTGCCTGTTAGACCAAAAGGTGACTGAGATGGCAGACAACTCCACAAAGGAATTGGTATTTTATAAAACTGATAAATCTTAGTGCTGTGTGTTTAAAGAGGTTCCTAAAAAGATGGAATAATTATTATAAAAAAAATGATGGACCAGGTCCGTCGACAGCAGGGTTCGAACCTGCGCGGGCGTAGCCCAACAGATTTCAAGTCTGTCTCCTTAACCACTCGGACATATCGACGATGTATTAATTGCTGCAAACGTAGTTATACTACATTTAGAATAAAGGAATGAAATGGGTGTAAGAATCAAATAGATCAAGAAATTCTAATTAGAATGAGTAATTTTATATATTCTCCCACTACTAAAATTTATAAATTTGGGAGAAATATAAATAGTTAATTTTCATTTCATTAATCAAATATAATTTTTTTCGTTCAATAAGAATGAATTATTCTATTCCTACGTTCATTCCTCCCATACATAAGATTAGATTTTTTAGAACTAGAGTTTAATGACCGTTAAATCGGTAAATTGCCCCCAGTGACTCGATTGCAGCTCTCTCAGGTTCCAATCTATCTTCTGCTTACATAACTGAAAGAATTATACTCCATATGCTTTTGGTGTTTAAAATGTCGGGAGCTTTTGCTTCAATTTCCATTTTTTTTTTAATTCTCAATTTTAAACACCAATTACAAGGGCCAAGGCTATGCACAAGACTTGTTTGATGAAATGCTTACAGTCTGAACATTTACTTTAGTATTATTCTCAACATTTTCATCTAATGTTATTGGCCTGAGAAACTTATCTTTCGTTATATCATCAGGCAGTGAAGATATATTTCGTCTTTAATTCTATAATTCTTTGGTGATGTTTGTCACTAGCATGCTTATCAACAGTTTTGCAACTGATCAAATATAGGATAGGGTCTCCCATTATACTACCTACCCGGCCATATTTTGCACTTAGACGAAGATTAAGATATAGGCAAAAATTATACCGTAAACTCATAGTAATATATTAGAATGCATTAATTAGTACCCTTGCATTTCTCTTGTTACTCATAAAAGAGGTTTTTGGGAATTAAAGTTTTAACTCCATGACTTGCAAAAATGCTTAGTGATTGAACCCATTTTTCATATTTCTCCCCCCCGGCGGAAAACAAAAGAATATAATTCTGGTCATGAATTTCATCACAGTGAACTTAGAACGCAATAACCAGTTTTACTATTCTGGTTGTTAGGCGAACAGGAAGCATATGAAACAATAATAGAACCCATCTGAAACTCTGTAGTTATAGTCCTAATATTATTTTTTCTTCCTTCTTTGGTGCACTGTACATATTATATTGTCTTGAAAACCTACAGTTTCGTGTGGAATTTTATTGAGAATAGCATATTTCACATGTTCTGTGTAGTTATTTCATGTTCCTGTGTGTGGTGTATATATCAGTGTCTTATCTAGAATGGTGTCTTTATTGACTTTACTAACTGCCATATTCTTCTTGCTATTGTTAACGTGATGTCAAACTTAGTGCAATGACACTCTGATCTTGTTGTTCGAGCAAAGAAGTTGGGGGTGGATGTCAAGGTGGTGCACATAATGCATCAGTGGAGTTTGTGGCCTACAACTCTACCGTTATGGAGAGACGTACTGTTTCCATACCATTCTTCACTAATACATGGAGGCCTGATAGTTTTTATGAGAAGATACAAAAAAATCAAACACTCAGGACTACACACTCTGCTTGTTAGGTAAATTACATTTTTGCTAGTTATGAGGCCCAAATATATCAACTGATATGACATGCAAAGTTTTATGTTTAGAGAATAACAAGGCGGCAAAAAACAATAGCAAGACAAGTCGAAAGAAAAACAATCACTCAGAGGTTGGACTACTCCACAGTAGACGGCAAATTAGTTTTACCATCTTTAGGACAATGCCATATCCCCTCCTTATATAATGCAGTACAAGAAACCCCAATTCAACCCGAAAGTTCTGGCCCTCCTCTCCAGAAACAGGCCCAATCATCTTTTGGATAGTTTTACAATCTTCTCTTAATTAAAGTCAAATCATACTTCACCAATAACATGTTATAGTTACAGATCGCATTCTTTTGTACCCTCCATTATAGTGACACTTCAACTTCTTTCATTATAGTGACACTTGAACTACATTATAACCATGTCAACTGTTTGCAGCAAGAACTAAAAATGAGGATACAGTAGAGAGATGGTCCTGCAATAGACCTGATCTTTCAAGTCTTTGTCAACATCACTGATTTTGATTTGAGTTGGTTACAATGAAAAATTAAACAAAAGTTCTCAAAAGAAATCCCACAATTAACTGCTGCAACTTCCTGCCTTCAGTAAAGCACTATAACCCCTTGTTACCTTTGCCCGAGCAAAACATTTTTATACAAAACCAAGCTAAGTCATATATGAAACAAAACCAAAAACTTCACATGTAAGAGATGATGTTTACCCCCAAAAACAAAATAACAAGATATATAAAAATTCAAAAAAGAAAAAAGAAAAGAAAGATCCTAAAATGACCTAGAAGTTGAACCCTTAAAACTATGATATGAGATTTCCACACTTCCCTTGCAAATATGCCCATTGTAACTTGTGGCCTTTAAGAGAAATGAACGTCTCTCTAAGATTAGGGTCCTCAAAGAGGTCCAGAGCAGCATAATAAAGGCAATCATCAATGCCTTCGATCTCGTCCAACGCTTTTATGCACTTGGTGATTGTACATCTTTCATCACTCTGAGGTGTTACAGCCAAATGAGGTGTTACAGCCAAATGTAACTTGCAGCAACCGTCTCCAACATTCCTTCAGCCATAGCAGTATTAATTTCTTGATCCCTACCGTTGTCACCTACAATAGAGCCTTCTTCCACTGCTTGCTTTCTCTTTCTCACAGCTGTCTTTTTGTTTGCGTTATGTGCTGAAGAAGCATTTCCTTGAATAATTTTTGACAATGATTTAGTACTTAGGTTTTCATTTTCTGGGAATGGAAATAAACCTCCAGAATTTGTAGCAACAGACTTGTCTAACTCACAGTGGCTTGATTGGGCATATTTCCCATCAGCCCCCAAGTCTGCGAACATTGTGCATAGCTGCTTGAAAATAGGACAGTCTTTTATCTTGGTTGTTTCGGGCTTAGGTTGTGCCTGTAGTACAAAAATGATCAGAAACCTACAACAACATTAATTAAGAAAGGAACAAATTGCGATAAAGGAAAAGAAATGTACCCCAGTGTCCCATAGATCAACCCCGATGAAACAAGAATCATCCATAACAAAGTCCTTTTGATCAAATGAAGACTTCACTGTAGTAATGTATTCGCAGAACATCTAGGTGCTTCCTCGGTTGTTGTTAAAGCTAAGGTTGGTCTGTCTATTGAATTCATCACGTACGTGATTCCAAAATTTCTTATCGAAAACATTATTTCTTCGGTTCCGCAATTGAATCTGCTCGACAACAAGGTCAGCAAAAATCTTATCAAGGGATGCTGTCCACCTTGTCCTCAACCGTTCTTGCTTGGGTTGATGTTCACTGACTTCAAGCTCCATATGCATATTAAATTATAAATTTATATAATTCATCCTAGCACTCAAGTCTCTACAATCAGAAGATTTCAAATTTAGAGGTAACAAATACCTAACCCCCAGCCCCCCGATCCCAAAAAATTCTCAACTCCAGGGAGAAGGAAGGGCAGTGTTAGCTGAAACTTCAATGAAAAAATAAATATTGGACTAATTAGCGGAGATGATCTTCTTGACATGAGAATAAAGAAAAAGCAATGCTCGCCCAGTAACCCATATGTGCTATTCGAAACTTCTTCCTAGTTATATTGCGAATCTTTTAGATAAACCTCTTAAAGAAATAGAAGGCCGCCACTATGTTTCGTTATCATGTATGTAGCATGTTGGACAGACTTACAAAATTTGACCATTTTTGCAACAATATGACCTATAAAGAAAAACATTAAAAGAGCATCACTAGGGCATACTTATAAGAAGCGGAATATGTGTCACTCATCATCACATCACCTCACCTCAATGAATATGCTCCCCGTGAACATGATAATGTTTGAACAAAAACATCAGAAAAGAAAAGGGAAATGAATAAGTTCACCAATAGAAAGTAATCGTACCACACATCATTATTAGTTAACAAAAAATATACAACTGACAACAGATAAACATAGTACCAAAGAATTAAAAGAAAATTGCTTAAAAGAAAATCAAAGCCACTTCTTTTAATGCATAGTCCTTGTTTGTGTGCGACTGTACGTGCCTGTATGACTGTATCTGTTTGTTTCTATCAATAAACAGTGAGTGGACAATTAGTTTGTATGACATGCATCTAAATAAACATATCTGAAACGCGTGCCAATAAAGCTATGAAGCAACCGAGTTTGGGCAATGATCACCTATGGTAGAAAACCTTACAATCAAATGCTTTACAGTTTTATGTCAATCTACTTAATAACGATCGTTACACCCTTTCAAAAATCAAAAGAGATTAAGATGGGAGAAAGGGCTTGATTGGGAAAGTAAAAAAGAAAATCTTCCACTCTAGTCCCCGTCTTGAAAACTCAACCATTGATTAATATTCCCTCTCTTCCACAAAAGAGTTCCCTTTGCCAAAAAAATCCAAATAAAAAAGAGTCCTACTTCTTTTGTTGTTTGTAGTATAAAATGACTCGATATCCTTAAGTTTATCATAACAATTGCATTATTATGTCATCACTACTAAATGGAACAAAAATTGAGTCTTACGAGTTTATAAATTTCAATTAAGAATCTTTCTGGAGTAATAATAGTACACAAACATAAACATAACATCAACATGACAGGGTAAGCAAGGCAAAGGCACTTGGTCCCTCTAAGGAGGGGGGTGTTATGTTTCTGTTGTGGATTATTAGTAATCCATCTATTCCACAGAAAGAGTCCATTTGCATAATTTACAAACTCCAAAGACTTAATTTTTGTTCCATGTGTACCAAGTTTATAAATTTAATAAATATAGTATCAAATTACTTACAAAATAATAAGGAAAAAAAATGATAAATAAAGATGGTATCAACTATCAAAAGAATAGTAAAATAAAAATAACTTCGCCCCTCCCAGTAATAATATGTTCTCGAAAAATTAGGAATAACTATATATGATATAATAAAATAAAATTTCACCATTCAGTAGTGTCAAATGTATGTTTAATTGTGTAGATTTGTATACCACTGTAAATGCAATAGGCTAAAAGCATACACAAAGAAGACACATAAACACACAAAATTGTTGAATTTTTAGAGATTGCGATTAGCGAACCGCAAGGGCATTGGGAAATATTTAGGCGAGTCTTACCGAAATAGGAGGACAACCGGCCCAAAAAAGTTGTCGTAAAATAGAGATGGGTGATCGGTCGCCGGACCTCCGGCAAGGGAGATCGGGGTATTATTAACTCGCACCTAAGCATCAACTGAAGCAAGGGAACGCACACGGGAGACTGAAAGAAAGGGTTTAAACGTCAAACCGATCTTCTCGAGTTCTCGTTGGCATAGAATGTAAAACGACAGTATATTAAAATTTTAAATTAATATAATTTAAAATAAAATAAAATTTTAATTAATAATTATATCAGTTAATTTAATATATTATCATTTGAACCTAAAAATTAAATTTTATCTTTAATTTTAGAATAGCGAGTTGTTATTTTTATAAATAAAAATTAATATTTTCACAAAATCTCTCTTACATAGTTATGAGACTCATTTATTATTTATGCAAAAAGAACTTTACAAAATTATAGTATTATTTTTGTTTATAAAAATATCAATTTTTTATTTTTAATTGATTCATATTTGCACATGTGTTTTTATTTTATTTTATACTTTCACATGATATATCTTGCATTAGTTTAGGCATAATTATGCTGGAAAAAATTATTAAAACATATGTAAAAATAATATTCTCTTAGTTTTATTACATCAAAGAATTTATTTATATATATTTTTTGTCTAAATTTAATTATTTTCAAGTTAAATATTAAACAAGTTTTATGCTTTTTTAAGATTAAAAGTAATAATTTAATGATAAGTTTTTTTACTTTTTTTAATTTCGCGAGATCATATGTTCGAATTAACCTATCATAAATTCGAATTAACCAAGTCACAAGTAAACTAAGCGGCAAGTGTTGCCGATTGAAAATAAATTTTCCCTAATTTTCCTCCTATCTCTTACTCCTACGCCCCTTACAAGATAAAAGGTATGGTCAGAATTAAATTGTAATTGAATGGATTCTTATAATTATAGACAAATCCATGTATACAATATTTAAATATAATATTAAATATTATATTTATTTTTTATAATTAAAAAAAATGAGTATAATATAAATTTTAATGTCATACCCCACTTTTTAATAATTAAAATAAATATAATGCTTGAATGTTATGCACTTATAATTATTCTATAATTATTGTTAGGCATGCATATATATTACGTGTAAGTATTTTATTCGACGCTTTTTAATTGTATATTGATTTATATAAAACATCTTATCTTATCAATTTATAAAAGAATGAAATTATCTAAATGACGTTAAATATAAGAGGAATGGCAATAATAAAAGTACAAGTCTACACACATAACAATTAAATATTACATTCATTTACACTTTTAAAAAGTGGATCATGATACGAATTTCAATAACATGTCTAATTTTTTAATGGTATAAATAAATATAGTATTTAGTTATTGTGTGTTTATACTTATTCATAATAAAATTAGAGTGCCAAAATCATTTTCTTTAAAGAGAACATATTAGTAGTAGTTTCATTTTTTTCGAAATACAAACTGTTGATAATGTGAGATAATTAACAATAAAAGCTATTTTGCATGGTTATATACTGACATAATTAGGTGCTATTTTCATTGGTGTTAAGAACCATTGAACCAATAATAAATAAGCAAAAAATCCCAAGGAAAAATAATTAAATTAGTATTAAGAATAATTTTGTACATTAGCAGGGTAATTATGTATTTTTAATCTAATTATTTTCTTTATCCAAATGCATGCATGACATTAATTAGGAGTTTATCAAAGTTACAAAAAGGGTTATGACAAAAAATTAAGGGGGTGAAACTACTATAATATATATCCCTTTTGGGCTTTTCTTTTCCTTTTTGATATATATAGGATAGAACTATAACCGGCCCATATAACCTAAAGGCCCTAAACTCTACTATAGTGTTTCCCCAGAAGGCAAACACTTCCTATGGAAACTTATAGTCTATTTTTGAGTTTGGGACAGAAAATAATATAATAAAAAACTTAATTTATGTTGAAAAAATAATAATAATTTTTTTATATGTTTTCTTTCATGTTGTTACTGAATTTATGAAGAGAAAAAAAAAATTAAGTTTTATATTTAAGTTGCTAAGTTATCTTTGTATTAGTTTTGTTATTTAATATATAAAGCCGTAGGGCCACTTTGGTGTAAATAGCACCTAATTGTGTCACTATATTCACTGTGTAAGCAATTTTCTGAAGCTTTTTGATTTTCAAAAATACCTTCAACTTTTAAGAAAATTCTTATTTTGTCTTTTTTATATTAATTTTTTATCTTTCTATTTAGTATATTACTCCGACATAATTTACGTACGCAAATGCATATGCCACCGGATGCTAATATTTATAAACTAAAGGTTATAACATAGAGATTATAAAATATGATCTTATGTTATTTAGTTTTTTTTTTTTTATCTAAATTTGTCTATTTTTGGATGAAAAAATTTGACAAGTGGCCAAAATTTTCATCTATTTTTTTTCTTTTTTCGTTCATTAAAAAACTCAATAACAAATAAATTAAAAGAAAAACTTATATTTTTCGTCTATTTCTTTTTTTTTTGTTCCGTTCATTTTAAAACACAATAACATAGTGTAATGCAAAATTGTGACCCCCAAAGAGGAGCTTCTTTTTTCCTTTTTCTTTTTTATTTTTTTGGAGAAAGGATATCTACTCTAAAATTTTAGGCTCAATTTGTAGACACATGCAATCAAATACACTCTAAGTAAGTTTAGTTAGATAATATATGTTTTCATAGTGTCTATTTTGGCTAAATGAATCATACCTATACCTAGTCACGGGCCTTGCAACAATTATCTTATTTTTTTTATATAGAATATTCGGTGTATATATATATATATATTTATCTAAAATTATATCTTGACCAAAAACGTTAATCTATTAAGTTTATAGTTCATTCAAGTCTCTCTGTCTGATTAATCTTATCTCTCAATATCTCTTATTTGATTCCTCAATAGTCTCCCAGCTTATCTCTTAATATCTTTTGTTTGATCTCCAATAAGTTCCCTGAAAAAGAGTCCATCATTGAACTTAACTTATCACGTCTCTTATTAATGAGAGATTCACACTCTTCAATATCTCTTATTATGAAACAACCAAGAGTCTTTCCGAAAAAAATCTACCACATTCTCAATGAATTATTTTTCGTCAATTGTTGAGAATATTCGATTCATTATCTTTATCCAAAAGGTTAACGTATTAGGTCTATAATTCATTAAAGAATATATGCCCTCAATCTTTTTTCTTATATTTTGATATGAGATTTTACTATCATGCTATACCTTAACATATTTTGTTATATGAATCAACTTCCATAAATTTTTCGATCATAGTTGAATTTTTATACCTATAAACTTTAATCCTTGTAAATAATGGTTATATGTGAATGTCATTATGAAACTAGGGTTTGGTTTGGGCTAGCTGGCCACTCCATAATCCAAAGTTAGGTCAGCAAGTTTCAAATCCAAATAACTTGAATCGGGCTTTTGCCCATCTCAAGCTGCCGTACCCAAGTTACAATATTTGACGGCTTTTTACACAGTAAAATTGCTTAGTAAACACTTAATTTTATTCTAAAAATAAAATCATTACAAAAAGAGTGTCCAATTATAGGTCTGGCTATTTTCCCCCAAACCCCAAAGGGGTTTGCCCAATCCCAATTCTAATGGACCTTAAAAGGTTTGTAGTGAGCACATTATTCGATTACCTAGAAAAAAACAATTTCCAATCTCTATTCTCTTTCTTCTTCTTCTCCGCTGTCCCTGAAATTCTAGCTGATTGACTAAAATCTTTACCAACACATACTCTTTTTTCAAAGAATCTCACGTGAACCTTACTTAAAGCATGAAAATAATGCTCCTCCATTTACCCCTACCAAAATGATGATGGGTTGGGACCTGTCACCTGTCTTGTGCAGCTGTGCTGTATTATGTTTCTTACTTACAACAGATACTTGTCTTTTTCAGTAAGGTAGCTGATCATTTAAACAGTAATCTTCCCCAACGACTAAAGTTACCAAGTAGTCTTCATGAAGCTGTCAATATTTCTCCTCTACTAGATCACCGACAATAAAATATCCCCCATTTGCTAACAGGGCCACTCTCTCGTCATTTCACCCAAAAAGGAAAACCTCAACAGCACAGATTCACCGTCAACAACGTTTTTGTCGGTTACCCTTTCTCTCCAAAACCCAAACCAAAACACACACCAGAAAGAGAGAACATAAGAGGACCGATTATGCCCACATTGGCCCCCCTATTAACACTTTGATTATCTCTCAATCTTATCATCCCAATAGCTGTTTATTAAGAACAACCCATCATTTTTTTTAGAGAAAATTGTACCATTTTTGCTCGCATTACTTAATTTGAGCTTTTTCGTAGTGTTCTGAGCTTTAAAGAAGCTTTATTTGAACTGGGATTTTGAAATCTTGAAGATTTGAAGAAGCTTCTGTGCATTATTGAGCTATGAAATCGATGGGGGAGCGCCGGAAATCAAGAGGATTGTTTGGTTGGTTTATTGTGTTGATAGTTTTGGCTGTTATTTCCTTTGCCATTTGGCTTACTATTCATAAGAACAACCAAAATTCCGACTCGGCAGCTCCTGTTCCGGGTCCTCCTGGTGCCATTAGTAAAAAATATGCTGATGCTCTCAGGGTTGCTATACAGTTTTTCGATGTACAGAAATGTAAATTCCTAATCTCTCTCTTGCTAGACTGATTATTGGTGTAATTAGTATCATCTTTAAAGGGGTGTAGTTAGATTCTGATGAGATCTGTATTTATTAATGTTGTTTCGTGCTTGGATTTGTTTTGAATTAACTTCATTTGTTTAATATGGCAATCATATGCATTTGTTTATATAGAAAAAGCAGTTTGGCGCATGTCCCGGAAAATTTGCAATAGTGTTTATTTTTTAAGTTTGGAATTGAGTTGAGTCACTTATTAAGCAGTCTGCTAATTACATACACTTATAATATGCCAAGAAAAGGGAAAATATAAATAAACAAACACATTCAAGTGGGAGGATGTAATAAACGAACACATTCAGAGAACAACATTTCACTGAAATTTGTGGCAGAATTATAAGATGCATGCATAGATTGCATTTTTAAGGGTGACCACATGCCCTATTTATCAGTCATTCAATTAAAGATCTTTGGAAATGCATAAATGATACTTGTATTTTTGTTGTTTCCAACTTTCATGTTTTTTTATTTGTTGTGATTATTCTGCTATAAATGCTACAACTGAAGGCATGGAGTCCATGTCAATATAAGATGAAAGTTTTGTAGTAGATGATAGTTGGACAACATTGTGATTGATTGGCTGGATGAGAAGAAACTCTCACGTCCAGTTTTGTAGTAGAGATGGAATTCAGAACCAACCATCAACTATAACCCCAGGAGTCTTTTTTAAAAGCTGATTATGGGTGGAAATGTTATGTTGGTTTTGCAGCAGGTAAATTGGTAGATAATAAGATTAAGTGGAGGGGAGATTCAGCTCTTGATGATGGAAAGGAAGCAAAGGTGGATCTTTCAAAAGGAATGTATGATGCCGGGGATCATATGAAGTTTGGATTCCCTATGGCTTTTACTGCCACAGTGCTGTCATGGAGCATCCTTGAGTATGGGGATCAGATGGAAAAGGTGGATCTGTTAGAGTCTGCTAAAGATTCGCTCAAGTGGATCACTGACTACCTAATAAATGCTCATGCTTCAGATAATATGCTTTACGTTCAGGTGACTCTTAATCTTAAACAACTTGTGTTTCTTTATTTTCTTGCTTCATGTTTTTCCCCCTGTATATGTTGAAGTACATGTCATGTCCTTCTCTTGCAACCACTAAATAGTCACATTTTTCTTGAATAAATATTCTATCTCATGGTGTTTTTGCACAAAGTGAAGACTATCAGTTAGCACATTGAACTTGAATATAATACGTAACATACAAGTATGCATATTTTGGTATTGCATAGTAGTAGTAACTAAAATTTTTTAACTGTGTGTTTGTGTACATGTTTCGTATTCATGGTAGGACTTGACACTTGACATTAGATTTAGTTATTTGACTTCCATGCTTACTGTAAATTCAAGCCATACGCAGAACTATAAAAATGATCTATGTAGTTTATTATAATCTTTCTTTAGCAAAGTAATACAATTTGAGTATATGGTTTTAAGATACTAGGCTTAGGATATAAATATCCAGAATTCTATGATGGATATCCCACCATTCCCAGCCCATGTGACAAATTTTGTACAAGTGTTTATAGGGTAAAAAGTTGATCTAGTTCATAGTACCTTAAAGGCCTCTCCAATATGTCTTCTTTTTTCTTCTTCTTAATTTCTCTCTTTCAAACTTTTTGGCAGGTGGGTGATCCGGATGCAGACCATAAATGTTGGAATAGGCCCGAAGACATGAAAGAGAAAAGACCTGTTGCACAGGTGAACATTTCTTCCCCAGGGTCTGATGTTGCAGCTGAAACTGCAGCAGCAATGGCGTCTGCATCTCTGGTGTTTAAGTCTAGTGACTCCAGATATTCAAGCTCTCTTCTTAAGCATGCTCAACAATTGTTCAGTTTTGCGGATAAAAATAGAGGTTTATATAGCATGAGCATTCCTCAAGTCCAGACGTTCTACAATTCAACAGGTTATGGGGATGAGCTCATATGGGCAGCTGGTTGGCTCTATCATGCAACAGGGGATCAATCATACATAGACTATGTGACTGGTGAAAATGGAAAATCCTTTGCTAGATGGGGAACTCCAACCTGGTTCAGTTGGGATGACAAACTACCTGGGGCTCATGTATATTTCTGCTCTTATGACTTGGAGTGCTTCCAATACTTCTTTTTGCTTTTAGGCTATCCACTCAAAATTATTGTCTGCCATTTAGCTACTGCTGCTTTCATAAGATCGTGTTATTTGTTTTTCATTATGGCACTACAAACAACTTTTCATTGAGCTACAAATCTCTATTAACAGTTAATTCTGACAGCTACAGATATTCCTAGGAGAGAGGGAAAAGTTTTAAGTTTCTATGATTTAGTAAGACAAATGCACAACGGAGTAAATAACAAATTTCATAAAAATTGTACCTTTCTTCTTTTTTATTCAATATTTTGTATTTCCTCAAATTAAGTAAGAATTTGTTTTGCTTTTCCTTTCTTCAACCAAAGTTGGCAAAAGTATTTACTCTTCGTTGACTGTCCTCTCTACATTATTAAATATGTCCATTTGGCTATCTTCATGGTATAATTAGACTTGCTTTTTAATTCTGAAACCTCAGGTTTCCTTTTATTAGAAAATGGCCCCTACTTATGAAATGGGTGAATTATTTATGATTTTATGCAGGTTTTGTTGTCCAGGGTAAGCTTCTTTGGCTCGAAAGTCACCTCAAATTCTGTTAACCTCCAGAACTACAGAAAAACTGCTGTGGGTATTATGTGTAACATTTTACCTAAATCTCCAAGAGCTACATCCAGCAGAACAAATAGTAATATTCGCTCCTGGTCTCTGACATTTTGCTTATTATTGTTACTCCTATGTCCTTCCACTTTCCTAATTTTCCTGGTTAAATATATAACTGAAATTAACTGCTGCTGCATTATTCGTCTCATACTCGTATACAGTTTCATGCATAAACACACGCACAGCAAGTGCGTATACAATTAATAGAACAATTTAGTTGAAATATTAATTATGTCACACTTATGGCTATCATTATATAATCGTATTGAGAGTAATGATTTCATATTCAGCGCTGTCATCTCTACGAGTTAATGATCATTTTATTATCATTGGAAGTTCTCAAGGAAAATAGGATGTGTCACATCAGAACCCAGGGATGGTGGATGGTCCAGCCTGTGTCATTTTATACACCCACTCACCCATTTACATCTTGTTTCATATGAGTGAAAATGCATATATGGTAATATGCATAAAAATATTTGTTTTAACGAATAGCAGGAAAATCAAGGGTAGCTCCACCTTGTTCAAAGGGCTTTTGAAGTTCTAAATTTCTTAAACTGCGCAACATTTATGTGGGACTGCAGTAGTGCTTAGATTATTGATGTGGGCGTTGTTTTGGACCTTAAGATACAAATCATCTACGCAAACATGCCTATATTTGAATTGTTAACATTTTCCTTTTCATCAAGATAGATATACTTCAGTTAACTATATATCCCAGGGTCCTTGCCTATACTCTGTGATCAATCTCAAATGATATAGAATACTTTGTTAGCTTCGTTATTAGAGTCTCCATTGCTCAATGCTCATCATATTCTTGTGAACACAGGTGGTCTGCTATGGGTTTCTCAATGGAACGCTTTGCAGCATCCTGTAGCTTCTGCATTTTTAGCTCTTGTTTTCAGTGATTACATGCTTTCATCCCGGACTGCAAAAATATCCTGTGATGGAAAGTCCTATTCACCATTAGATCTTCGGAAGCTTGCCATGTCACAGGTATATGTTTATATCAGCAACTTTTGCATCCTATCGAGTAATTTTGTTTGCTAAACCCATACCTAACCAGAAACTATTGTTGTTTCTTGTAAGGCTGATTATGTCTTGGGAAATAATCCAATGAAGATGAGCTATCTTGTGGGCTACGGGGACAAGTACCCACAATATGTGCACCATAGGGGCGCCTCAATTCCAAGCGATGAATCGCCAAGCTGCTCTGAGGGTTGGAAGTGGCTTGACTCGAAAGAACCAAATCCCAATGTGGCAGTTGGAGCACTTGTAGGAGGACCATTTCTGAATGAAACCTTTGTTGATTCACGGAACAATACAATGCAAGTGGAGCCAAGCACGTACAACAGTGCTTTGATTGTTGCCCTTTTATCTGGTTTGGTTGCCTCCTCTTCAGTGGTTCAATCCTTCATCTAAAGCAGCATTTATACGTTTTTTCGTTCCATGTTGTATGTATTATAAGTATCTGTATGCAGCCTTAAATGTTTTATTGGTTGAAATAGTTTGGTGTATAAGCATGAATTGCTAAACTGTACCTCATTTTATTAGAGGTGTATTTGTTTGAGTAAAAGCCTTTATGTAATACCTTTCCTAGCAGTAATGTGCCAATGAGCAGCATATATCTCTTCCCAGTTAAGAAATAGATGCGTGTTTATAAAGTTGTTTGATGATTGAGCCATTTGGAATCTGGATAGTATGTATATTTTGTCACAATATAAACTCTCAGTTTCAAAGTAATACATGGACTGCAGATGAGCCTTATGATCCTCTGAAATAATCTTGGTCCTTTATTGAGTTTGGCCTGGCCCAAGCAAATTGAAGGCCCGTGGGATGTATACTCATATGAACAAGAACAAAATTGGCTGTGCTTTTTCAAATTGAAATGTCACAATACACAGCCGATAACTCTTTATGTATGCATGTATATGTGTGTGTTTGTATTATATACACACACACACACACACACACACACACACACACACACACACACACACACAAGCCAAGTTTGGTTATTGAAATTTCTTCCTGGTGTAAATTGTCTAGTGGTATCAGAACTACACCTTTGCTAAGTGAAGATGGGGTCCTCGAGCGTTTAGTATTAAGAAGCAAAATATTTTCATTTTTGTTACATGATAATGTGATTAGTCGGTAAATGAGTTCCAAATCTAGAATTTACTATTGCAAGTAATCGCTCAATTATTTAAACAATACTCCTTTGTCTCAAAATATAGTTTTATTTCTAATTAAAAAAAATTAGTATCACTAAAAATGTCATCTTTTATGGATTGTAGATACAAGGACATACTATCGTCAAGGTCGTTGTCATAATTTAATTATTATACTATAATTAAATAATTAAAAAGATTAATTTTAAGAATAAACAAAACATAATAATACATCTGTAATACTTCATATTTATAATTTTATAATGAGACATGTTTGTGAGATATAGAGAGTAATTTTAGTCTTCTACATTCTCAGCTAAAATAATATATTTCTGTACACATCCAAATTCACACTCAAAAGCACACTGCAAGATAAAAAAAAAAAAAGGTACTCCCTTCATCTCAATATATTAGTTGTTTTAGAATATATATTTTTCAATATATTAATTGTTTTAGAATATTTTTTTAAATATATTAGTCATTCTCTCTTATGTGAGATAGAAAATTATCTACATTCTTATGGTACCCTAATTTTTCTCTTTTTTTTCAAGAATATTTATTCTCATAAAAATACTGCAGTGCTATTCTCTTTTCTCTCTTTTATTTGACGTTTTTCAATAAAAATATAAAAATTAAGACCTATATTAATTATAAAATAATGATATTATTAATGTGTGTATTTTATATTATAACGACTAATGAATTAAAATGAAGAAAAAAAATATATTATAGAAAAAACAGAGAAAAATATTTTATAATTAATATAGGTCCAGCACCACAAGACACCTGTCCTAAAGACCTGGTTTATTGTGCGTTGAAACAGCTATCAATGTTTCGTCTCCCACCCAAGATTTGAGAGCTAACTTAATGATGAACATGATGAAAACAAGAAGACAAATAGGGTGGACAATAGACCTACATCTAGTATAGACTAGGTATACCCTAAAAATGGGAAAAAGGAACAAAATGGAACCAGGATAGGACCACGCTAGCCATCCACAGTATTGGAGATTAAGTATAAGTAGATTTATTTATTTTTATTCCCGATATTAACTAGTCCACGCTGTTATGGCCGGATGCCGTGATAAAATAAAATAAAATAATTATGAATATTTAAGTAATTTAAATAAAATAAAATTTTGAATATTAAATAAAAAATATTATTTGATAATTAATATATTTGAAATATTTAAATAATAATTTTATTATTATTTTATTTTTTTGAAAATATTCAAAATTATGTAATATTACTTAATATAATTATATATATATATATATTAAATATAAAATACTTCATTCAGTTATTGAACTTAATCATTCAGTCAAGTCAAATAAATTAAACTTAATCATTTAATTTAAAAAATTTAATCAATTCAATTATTTAAAATATTTTTATTTAAAATAAATATATTAAATAATTGACCGATTCAACTATTTAAAAAACTATAAACAAGCAGTTGAGTAGTTCATTGTCTGCGGACTGTGCCCTTGCCTATTAGAGCATCTCCAGCAGATGGACTATCTGCTGGACTATATTTAGTCCATGTGACATCAGCAGATGTCTTTTAGTCTTCAATCATTCCAGCAGATGGACTATCTCATGGACTATCCCGCGGACTATAATATAAAAATAATAAAATAATCAACAAATTTTAAAAAACTCTAACGACTATATTCCAACGGTCATATTCCAATAAAATACGTTATTTTAATAATATGATCTGAAGAATAAATTAAAGAAGATGTTGCAAGCTGGATATATTAATTTTTCATTCGACTTTAATTTTATCTAATTCACAAAATCTTAAAATTTAAAAAAACTTAAATTTATTTAAAATTTTAAAATAATAATTTTGTATAAAAATAATATACAATATCAACTATTTTATTAATTAAATTAAATAAATTCATATTAAATTTAAATTTAATAATTTAATTCTTTATATATAGTATAATTAATGACCATGCTTTTTATTTATTTTTATTTTTTATATCCGTTGGATTGCATCTCAGTCCGTCTCTTTTCTTCATTCTTTCTTTGAGTCTTTTCTATGTCTTCCTCTTTTCAAAAGGTTCTCCCTTTTCACTCTCCTTACCGTGATTGACCTGGATCAAATTTGTAAGTTTCATCTTGATCTGGGTCATGTATTGCTATTTTTTTTTTAACCTATACTTCCCCTTCTTGAAAAGCATGAAATTGAATGGAACCAAATAGGATTCGGATCAGATCTGCAAATACATGGACTTTGTTCCTTCATCTCCTTCTTCTTCAGTCATCGCCACCCCCACCACCCTCCCATTTAAATATATTTAAAATTATAGTCCATCAAATTCTAGTTCCTTGATATAGTCTCTTTGCATCGCCGGAAAAACCCCCAGACTAAATATAGTCCAGCTGCTGGGGTGAAATTTCAGTCTTAGACTAAATATAGTCTAGGATTTATACTTCTCCGGCCTGCTGGAGATGCTCTTACTCCCTCCGACAAGAGTGTCTTATATTTAGACTTTATAAGGTTTTTGTTTTTTGTTTTTTGTTTTGTGATGAAGGAAATTATTATTTTTATAAAAAAAAAATAATATTTTTATAAGTTTTTATTCACATAAAAACATATATGACTTACTATTTATGTGACAAGAAATTTAAAAAAATATCAATTCTTTTGAAAAATTAATATTTTTTATAAGTTGATGTAATATTTTTGCAAGTGGGTCTTACTTTTAACTAACCCAACCCTTTGTGATTTAGTTAAAAATAAAATTCTCTACAAGCTAATGTGATATTTTTACAAATTAATGTAATATTTCCACAAGTGGTTTAGTTAAAAAATAAAACCCACTTGCAGAAATATTAAATTAACCATTCTTTTGATGAATTTTAAGAATAAAATTAAGGAAAATATATTTATTCAGTCAGATCAATTTCATGTATAATAGAGTTGAGATGATACCTATTATATTCAAAAATAAAATTCAAGCTACAACTTTTAATAATATAAGTAGAAAAAATTTTAACCTAAGCATACGACTATCGGAGACATATCGCATTATGCATCCAATTAATATATTTATAATCATTTACAAAAGTAGGAGAGAATTGTATGTAGAGAATCCAAGTTCCTAAAAGGAGGGTAAAAAACTCCAACAAGAATAAAGATGGAACAAGAAATCTAACTCTAAATCAGGAAGAAAAAAAATCGACATATTTATGGTGTTATAAATCTTCATGTATGATTGACTCATCATCCATTTAAAATCGTTAGACATGGTTTATCTTTCGGTCGGTTGCTTCTTTTACCTACAATTATGATAAAATGGCTGAATTTGACTGTGTCAATTATCCAACTGTACTGACCCTTTTATTTATTTTTGGGCCATGGTAAAAGGTCTAGTGAAAGTGCCATTTTTTTGTGAGCTCAGTCCGCCTAATATCTTTAACTATTGTGCTTAATTTTTAACTTATTTGACCACTAAAAGAGATTGATAGTTGCTGATAGGATAAGCTAAGGCTAGTCAATTTGAATCCCACCTGTCTACAATTGGACCAAATTTTCCAGCTGCTTGAAAATGAATTTATTCATTTAAAATGGTCAATCCAATGTCGCCCGTTCATTCTTACTAGGGTTGAGACACAACTTCCACAAATAAGCAGCAGATGCCCTGTTACATCAATTTGTATGCTTTTCTATTTTATATTTGTGTTAGCATAGAGACCCTCAGACCCATCTACTAGGTCCAGACGATCGAAGGCCAAGCCAAGGCTCACCTCCATCAAGGGCTCCACTTGGCAAGAAATGACCGGGTGCCGAAATAAATAGTTTGAAGCCCCTATGAGATACATCAGTCGCTCGTGTAAGGTATGAGACAGTGTAATCGTTCTGTCGTGAGACAACTCTCAACTGTTTCTTAAGGTGACGGGTCTGAAGGAACATATTATAAAACTTAGGTCTGAAGAAATAGACTATAAAACTTACTTAGATAAAAGTGTCGTTTGAACACTGTAGAAAGATTAGACATTTTTATTCTTGAAACTCTTAAGATTGGTATTCTTTCATTCTCTCCACTTACTAACACCTATACCAGAGGTGTCTCATGACGGCCCAACGCCGTTATACATCGTGAAGACGTTCTTGCGTGTCCGAAGAAACATGGACCTACACTACAGACACCTTTGAGGATATAGTATTATCAATTTGTATTAATTACGTTCCAATATGAATGTCTCATTTAACTTTTAAATTACTTTTTAAAATTTATTTAACTTTCATTTGGGACAGTAATACAAGGAGTTTAACAAGCCATTTGAGACTAAAACTCTTCCTAGATATATATCAAGGGACAAAATAAAAGAGTTACAAGCCTATACAATAAAACCTCCTAGCAATCTTATATATAATTTTTGATTTTTGATTTACAATAAACACATCTTTAATAAATTCAAGTGATGAATGGGACCAATAGCAAAAGGAATACAAGTAAATATGATATAAACAATAATCATCGACACAAAAATCACTGCCCTGTCTACTGATCAGGTTAGTTTGTAATGGGACATATAACAAATAAAAAAGAATAAAGAGGAAAAACATTTAATTCACATGATCATCAATCCACAGTGAGTTTAAAAGAACTGTGGTTAGTACTTGGTACTAGAATCCCTTGGAATTGTGTGTTTTGTATTATTATTATTCTTGGAACAACTTGGAATCCCTTTCATCTACATAAAGTTGCCATTGTTGTCAATAACTTTGCTGTAAATCAATCTACTGTCATTTAATTGTGCTCGGAAAGTGAGTAGTTCTAGAGGAGATGATGATGAGTTAACGGGCAATATCTGGTTTTGTTGTGTAACCCAATTGTTGCTCCATCTCCCAACTTAGCTTTGATGCATCGTGCTCCGGAACATATTCCTAGCAACAAAAGTAAATACACAAATTAGGCAATTCTGATTATTTATCCACGGATCGCATTTTTACCATTACTATCAACATTGTGTATGTTTTAGGGTTATTTGAAAACTTTTATTGTCTAGTGTTATACATACGAGTACTATGATTTTGAATCGTGCTACGAGAACTAAATGCGTTACGATTTCTACTGTTTCTACCGTTAATCGAGTCAATCAAGATTTTTGATGACTGTGATATATTTGTCTATTTTTCTTGTCAGGTGATAAATATATGTATGAATGCATCTTCCACTATAATTTACATTAGAAATGTAATGAGTTGGTATGTCTATATACCTCAAGCTTGGACATGAGTTCTACAGCAGTAGGGGCAGAAACAATAATGTGACGGGCCGAAGGGGTGATGAAACCTTCATCCACAGCTTTGTCTATGAAACATAATAGTGAATTGTAATATCCATCCACATTCAATAGACCAACCTGTAATATTCACCATCCATACAAACTGATTACTAAACTAATTTGATCGTACAAATGACTGACCTGTTAGACAGATATCTATTATTTTCGAAAAAAGTAAGTACATAAATAAGAATGGATGACTTAATACTGGACCTACCGGTTTATCATGAATTCCTAATTGAGCCCAAGTGATGACTTCCAGGAGCTCCTCCAATGTTCCGTACCCGCCTGTACATGATCAATATATCATCACGGTTGATATTATTAGAATAAAAATTATGACGTCAGAGTAATAATGTCAAGTGTCGTCAATACAATCACAAGAATTGTCGCTAAATTGGGAACAATAGTCAAGGAAATAGGGTAATAGAGAAGAGTACCAGGCAAGGCTATGAATGCATCGGCTTGTCGAGCCATTTCGGCTTTTCTTTGGTGCATACCGGCCACAAGTCTCACTTCTCCAACAGTCTGTCCAGTAATCTGAGGTAATTTTATATATGATCCAATTAATGACTGTTATAATATCGAAATAGAGATGGTAAATTACAAAAAAAATAAAAAAATTATGGGTTTTTTTTTATATATTGTATAAGCCAGTTTTTATAAATAAAAGTGATAATTTCACGATATCTCACACATAAATAGTAAATGAATCATACACTTATAAAAGAAATCATGCAAAAATATTAGTTTTTACTTATAAAAATAATAGTTTTTTTATAAATTAATATAAATATATGAATAATTAATTGACGTGTTTATAATATAAATCTTTTCCTAAAAAACTTGTATGGCTTACAAAGGAAACGGAAAGTCATGAAAGGGCTCGTCTTCAAAAAAAAAAAAAAACATACTTGAGAATATACCAAGTTCTGGTTTAAAAAGTAAACGCATATACAACTAAATCTTAAGTCACAATATTTAAAAAGAAAACTTTTATATTTTGTAAATTATAATAGAAATAATATTTTATAAATGAAATTACCTCTCTGGGCATGAGGGTTTTGGGAATTACCCTGCAAGACATGACAAACAGAGGATAAGCGAGTGATGACTGGTGTGAAAAATAAGAGAGGAGAGAGAAAAGTGGGGTACCCCAACACGTGGCGACCACCATCGTAAACCGCTTGGGATACAAGGCCCATCAATCCAATGCTGCCTCCTCCATAAACCAAGTCGATTTTTCTTTCGACCTGCCAATATTTATTTTAAAGATGGTATAAAATTAAGAAGAATTTTTTTTTTCTCTTTTTATATCTGACACGTAATTGGAATAAATTCAATTTATTTGACTATAAAAAATTATTCCACGTTATTCACACTCATCATTAAACAATTCTTAGGGATATTGTCAATTATGTTATTTAATTATTTACACCCATTTACCCAAACCACTTCTCCAACCAAAAAATATTTCATATATATATATATATATATATATATAGGTACACGGTTGTGTAATACACAGTCGGCTATGACGACGGTTTTTTTGAGCTATGCCGACGGTTCAACCGTCGGCTTAGCTATTTCTGGGCTAAGCCGACGGTTGAACCGTCGGCATAACTCAAAAAAACCGTCGTCATAGCCGACTGTGCACTACACAGCTGTGTATATACATTTTTTCCATATATATATATATATATATATATATATATATATTCTCAATTATGTTTGAATGTTTAAATAGCTTAGGAACAAGTTTAAACAACATTAAAATGCAAAAAGCAGAGGACTTTATGATTTTCTTAGCTTTGATTTATAAAAGAAGAAGTTTAATGGCAGTAATTAACATTAAGAAGCTTCAATTTCTCAAATGGAAAGTAGTAGAAAGATGTGAATGAACAGTATTATACTCAGTATAGCCAAAAACTATTGAGAGGAAAGAAAGAAAGAAAAGTAGAATTAGCCTTCAAAACAGAGTACTCTGTTACTCTGTTTTTCCTCTGGTTTTCTGTTTGTATGAAAATAGTAGAGGGAATTAAAGAAGAGCTTAAATTTGATGCATTGAGAGTGAATACATGAGCGTCTTAGGGCCATGTCATTTAAATAAAATTAATTTTGTCTAAAATAAGTATTTCATTAATGATATGAAATTATTTTAATACCGTTCGTTCGTGTATACACTAACGGTCAGGGAGACAGTGTATGAAACTTTAATTCATTAAAGAAATAAATGGGTGAAGCTTACCAATTGGTTTCCCAGTTGAATGGCGGCGAGCTGGTAGCTGGGATTCTTGCCGGGGCTACTGCCGCAGAAAACACAGATACGGCGGAATCTTGATTTCATGGGAGGATGAGGTTGGTATTGTTTGTTGTTTTCCATTGCAGGAAATTAAGGATTGAACCTTTAAACCCACCCCTTTTCAGCTTCTTTAAGGGATAGTGGGATGCGTGGGTGGGTTATAGTTGTGTGGAAATGAATGGGGATGAAACAGGGTTGAGTTATAGAGAGAGAAAGAGGAGTAGAAGGGAAAGGGAAAGGCAAAGGCAAACGAGAGGGAGTGAAGGGACGGTGTCATTGGTCCCCTTTTTATAATATCCAAAGTCCAAACCCAACCCAATATTTCTCCTCTTCCAATCTTTTTTTTATTCAACTTTTAATATTTAATAAATTGAGAGTGAAAGTTGAATTATATATATATTCACGATGTTATTCAATTTGAAGCTTTGAATATGAAAATTTTGAATGTTTTCTTTGATATTTTTCAGTAATTTTAAATCAGAATAACCATATATAGATAGATGCAGTAGAGTTAACATAACTATATTTTTCTTCTTTTTCTGTATTAATATAAAGTTTGCCAATGATAATTTAGATAAATTTTTACTAATTCTTAAATTATTATGAAATTTAAGAGCGTTACAATATAAGACGACAAATTTATATTAATATTAAAAACCAACGTATGTGATTAGAACGGTATAAACTTTAAAGAAAAGATCACATATTATTGTTCTATTTTATCTCAATTCTAAGTTAATCGCAATGCATATTCATCATAAAATTAGTAGACTTATAAAATATTTTTCAATTTTTTTATGAAAATAAAATTCTTATTTTAATATTAAGAAAAAATATCAAAAGGGTTGTGCCAAAAAAGAAAACTAACTATGTTCATGTCATTATTATTAATTAAACAATCAATAAATTTATAAATACCGAACAAAAATATATTCTTTGAAAATTTTAACTTCTAAAAGTAAGATAGCGAATTAGCGAGTAAGGAGGTCTTAGTTCATTTCATTGTGTCTATTCATAATTAAAAAAAAAAATTATGGGTATATATGATACATAAAAAATTGTCTATTACTAATAAGACCCATGTATTGCTGATTAATAAAAATAAGTCCATCAATCTGTGTGAAGTATAGACATTATTATTAATAATTTATTATATTATTAAATAAATAAATATTAATTATGATTTTGAAAAGATAATTATAGTTATTATATTATTAAATATTTATTTAAATAATAAAAAATAAATTATAAATTATAGATTACTTTGATCAATTATTGAGGTAAACATTTGAGTGAAGTGTATATTTATTTAGTTAAAATTATGAAAAAATAATTATTTTTATTTTATTTTTGTTTGTAATAAAATTTTATATTAGTGTTTATATTGATAAAATTTATCTAAAATTCTAATCTAAATAGAAATATCAAACTCAAACAGTAATAAGTTTTAATTTAGTTAGTAATGAATTTATTATAACTTTTCAACTAATTTTGTACTTATTATATTTTTAAAATATTCGCTTATATTTTAAGTTTTAATAAATTTAGGTAATATATAGTATAATGTGTTATATTGTCTTAATTAATTATATAAAATTGTGATAAAAAAAATTATAATTAAATTGCTATAACCAAAAATAAATATTCTTCTATAAATTATATTTTTTATTAGAGATTAGTTGAATTTCTTTTAAATAATATATATTTAATTATTATAAATTTTTATAGTGCGTATACTAATTTAAATATGAAAAAAAATCTTTCTTTTCTTATTCCTATTAAAGATAAAAATATTTTTAAATTTGGATAGTATTTAATTAATACAAATTTAAATAGTATTTGTGGTTATGTGAATAAAAAAATTAGTAAAAAAAAATTAGGTTTGTATTTTTATTATATAATTAATTTATAAAATATTTAATAATAGATCACGCTTTTTATATCCTTTTTTTTTATACTGTTTATGATTTTATTTATGTCTAGAAAACTAATCCCACCGTCAAAAGGAACAGAGGGGATGGGGCCAAAGATGGTGGACCTGCTAGAATGTTGTTGGTCCAGTGCTGTTATGACGGAGCTTTCCACAAGTAGACCGTACACGTGCCTACAAAATCTGGGCCCACATGGGTCCACAAAATGAACCCCGTAGTACGTATCCTCAGAAGCATCAAAATAGATTGCCAAGAAGTGGTGCACGTCCAAAGGGCACATACAACCTTGGTTCCCCAACAATAAGTAAAAAAATAAAATAAATTATCCGTCAAATATAGTCAAAAAGTTTTAAATATATAATCAAATACTCCTATAAAATATCGGGTTAGTATGAGATATCGTCTAAGATATTTAAGCTATATACTTAATTTTGTAATATAATTTTGCCTTTATTTTTTAATAAAATTTAACTGTATGAATAAAAAATAATTTTAAAATATGAGATAATGTAATTTTTTTAATTAAATTTTGTATCATAATTATTATAATCTCATAAAATATGTATGCTTTTTGACAACATAAATTTATTAAACTTTTGTTAATTAAAGATATTGATAGATATTACCAATTCGTATAAAAATTCGTATATTCAAACAATTTTGTATATTCGTTACATTCATAAAATTAGATTTATCTACAAAATTTTAAAGAATGAACGCATTAGTTAGATACTCTCTATGTAAGACCCCAAATTTTATGAAATGCAAAATTTAATTTTTCTTCATTTATAGTTTTTCTGAAACAGCAAGTGGTTAAATTGATAAAGTTAAAAATTAAGGATGTCATGTGTAAATTATATTATGTAGGACAATATTCGTTTGGTCAGAGAATATTCGTTATGTTGGAGAATATTCGTACGACGGCGCCGTACGAACCAATCATTGGTGGACCCTACAACGAATAATTGTCGGATATAAAAAACGGCATAAACAATTTTTAAATGGTCAATGGTATTATCACTTTTAATTGTTAAAATATCTGGTGGTAAAAGAATAGTAATATACGGTATTACAAGTAACACACGGTATTGCACAGTAGCACACAATATTGCACAGTATTTCGTATTATTGAACTGATAAAGTGATTCTCGTATAATATTTGACTTTATTGTCATATGCACAATAATTTATATTATTAAACTGATAATTGTCACAGTAGCATATGCCCAGTAATTCACATTATTGAATCAATAATTGTCATTACACAGTAACGTATTCTTTCTTTTCCATATTTTTTGCATTATTGTTATTTCTATTATGATGTTAATTAAACAGTTGTATTTCATTATTAATTGACTTGATATCTAACTCAAAGAGTCAACTACACTGTATTTATAACAATTAGTCATAATAATGAATAAGTGTGAATTATTGTTGAATAATTGAATTGATAAAGTTATTTGTTTTTATTATAATAAATGATATAAAGTTAGGTGATATAAAGATGAAATGAATGGTATATATTAAAGATCATGTAATAATTATAGAATTTCAAATGAACGGTGTAGATTGAAATGATATTTAAATGAATGGTTTAGACTAAGAAAATCTTAAAAGATGAAATGAATGGTATAGATTAAAGATAATATAGAATTTGAAATGGATGGTGTAAATTAAAGATGATCTTTAAATGAATGGTTTAGATTAAAAAAATCTTAAAAGATGAAATGAATGGTATGGATTAAACATTATCTTGAAATGAACGGTTTGAATTAAATTAGGAAATCTTGATTATGATAAGATTGTTGGCTATAAATAGAGGCCTTAACTTAAGAATTTTTCATAAACTTTCTCACTTGTTCTTTCTTTCACTATCTAAATACTTCTTTGTATAAGTAAGTGTGCTTAAGTCATCTTGAGTATTTGTGAAGATCTATAAGTGTACAAGTACTGTTCAAGTTAATCAACCTCATTTAAATCAATATTCAGTCACGTGTTAAGGTAAGGGATTCCATCTTTTTCATCTTCCACTATTCAAACTTACTACGGTATGGGATTATCATTCTTTAATTTTCGAAAATAATATCATTTCTCTCTTACTCATAAGATATGTCATTTATTAATATGTATTAAATTGTGGGAATAACCTTACGACGCAGATTACCGCCTGTTGGTGAATAACTTTTTGTATTCATTCCTTATTAATCTCTGAGAATAACCTTACTGCGCGGATTACCGCATGTTTGGTGAATAACTCTTCGTATTCAATTTTTATTAAATTGTGGTAATAATCTTACGGCGCGGATTACCGCCTGTTGGTGAATAATCTTTCGTATTCTTTCCTTATTAATCTCTGAGAATAACCTGACTACGCGGATTATCGCATGTTTGGTGAATTACTCTTTGTATTCATTTCTTATTTGTCTCTTGTGAAAATAATTTGTCTACATGAATTATCACATGACACTTTTATTCCATATTTGTTTGTAATATCATTTTCTTTCATATTCGTAAGTGATATTATTTTCTTTTATACTCGTAAGGGATACCATCTTTTTCATCTTTCATTATTCAAACTTATTACGATAAAGGGTATCATTCTTTTCATACTTTTAACTTACTATGGTAAGTACTATTTAGTAAAGTTCTTGAAATGATTATATATTCCTTAATAGTTTACGCTTCATCTAATATCATTTCAATTGAATCTTCCTATTTTTCTAAATCTCTCTATTGAACTTTAATTGTTATTCTGAACCGTGGATCTTGAATTTGAGTCCACGTCATGTTGACAATTTGGACATTATTTGAATTTGCACAAAGTAAATTTTTGATATTTATTGATCATACTGTTTCTTCTGATTCATCATTTATATCACTGTAATTTATATTAATCATCAAGAATCAAATTATTGTGAATATATGTGGCACAGATGATAGGTTAAAGGTGATGTAATTGTTGAACAAATGATAGGTTAAAAGCGATTTAATAGGTTAAAGACGATACATCTGTTCGGTGTCTTTTATGACACGTGGTGAAAATTCTCTTTGGCCCGTAGTGCAAAGATGAACTGTTGTTTGATATGATTATGACCAAAGGCTGAATACTGGTATAATCATGACCGTTGGTGTTATATTGAATATCTTTGGCCTGTAATGCAAAGATGAACTGTTGATTTGCATGATTATGACCAGGAAGTGTGAATTTGTATTATCATGACTAATGGTATTTCAGATGATAAAAGTTGATGATATTTTTCTAAAAAAGAGAAGCGAGTGGACATTATAGTCTGCATTATTCTTCTAATAGATTGTTCATTCTGCTGTTATTATTGATCTGAACGTTGTTCAAGAACTTAACTGCAGTTTTTGATATAAACCTTGTAGTTTATTGTATTATATCAAGAACTCAATTGTTGAAGGCTAACGATAATTTATTCGTCATTATCTTAGTCATGATATTCTTTACTGGGCTATTTGAGCTCACCCTTTCTTTTTGTTCCATTATTTTTCAACAAGAGATGAGAACGTAGCTGAGTCTAGCCGGGGGATGGAGTGAGAGTTCGAGGGATAGCTATCGTAATCTTCACGTGTTGTAAAATAGTGAAGACTTAGTTGTGTATTATTATACACCGTATTGTTAAACGTTATAATAATTTTTTTGTAGTCTTTTGATAACTCAAGTTTGGGCTGTGTGGACCCAGATTTGGGAGTGTCACGCTCTAGAGTATCTTTCTTCTTTTTTTTTTGGTAATTTAAACTTATCCACTGGTGGTGTACAAATGGCCTACGGGCTGCGGTTCGGCCTTGGTCCGGCCTGGTCAAAGTCTCGCCTGACTTGGTTTATCCAAAACCTAGTTTGGCCTGCCAATTTTCTTTCTTTACTACTTCAATTCTCTCACTGTAAACGAAAATTTTCTCTTTGTGACAATTCATTCAATAAATCAAATAAAATTGGCATCTTTTAATATGTCCATTCATGTATGTTTGTTTATATATGAATAATGAAATCCATGAAAACACATTGAGTAGTGTAATATATAAGAATTTTTCTTGCCTGGTTAGCAATCTACATTTTTTGCAGACCTTTTATTATATTTTTATTTTAATAAATATTTAGCGTAAAAACTAAAAAGTCATTTATAAAATAATAATAATAATAAAAAAGATAGTTTTCATAAAAAAATAATTTTTTATATTAATGATAGTATAAAATAATACAATATCTTTAAAATTCTACAATATTTTAATACATTATTGTAATTTGTAGGTTGTAATACATTACTTTTAATTAATACATCAATTAAGTTTAAAATTTTAATTGATGTTTTTATAGTATTTAAAATTATTAAAAAGTAAATTGAATGGATAAGATCAAACTAACTTGGCCTGACTTGCAAGCCCTCTTTTCAAGCGCCAAGTCCGACTTTGCCTGGCCTGCAGGCCTAAAATCAAAGGCTCGATCTAGTCAACGACCAAGGCTTGCCTGTTGTGCATGGCTATCACCCACACACACACACGGCTATAACAAAAATTAAAACCCTAACCTCTTGAATATCAAGGGAAGGGATTGACCACTGTATCATTACCATATAGTCGAGTATCTTGTTTTTTCATTATAAAATATGTTACTATGATTATTTCACTCTCAAAAGTGTACTTAATTGAGTTTTCTTAATTTTAAAAGAAGATTAATATATTTACATGGAGTCTCATTCTTAATAAATAATAAACTTATTTTATGTAAACAATGTACATAAGACATCGTTTAGGGACATTGGTTGTAAACTTACCTCCAAATGTTGCTCTAGTATCTAATTGATCTTTTCTTTTTTAGTTTCATTAATTTATAAACGCATTCTTTTCTTTTTCTATTAAAATAAATTCAAGGAAACCATGCGAAGTACTGGCTACATGAATATTATTTTATTAATTTAATTATTAAGATAATTAATTAAATATAGGATAAATATTTAATTAAAATTTTGAGATGATAATTATTGTTATTAAAGTAATACGTATTTATTTAAATAATAAATTGTTTAATTAACATTGTGGGTTTCTTCGATCAATTATCAAGTTAAACATTTGAATGGAGTGTAAATTTATTTAGTTATGATTATGAAAAAATAATTATTTTTATTTTATTTAAGCATGTAATGGAATTTTATATTAATATTTATATTGACAAAATTTGCTTGAAATTCTAATTCGAACAGTACTATGAAACTCAAGTTTTAATAAATTTTAATTTAGTTATGACAGTAATGTCCCACTGTAATATTTTAACTAATTTTATAGTTATTATGTTTCAAAATAAAATCACGAATATTATCAATACAATTAAACATATGACTTGATAAAATTTTAAGTTGTAATAAATTTAATTTAGTTAAGATACTAATTTAATAATGAAATTCAAGACTAATGTGAATATAAATAATTAAATTATGTAATTTGTTAAGAGAATTTTTTGATATATTAATATCTTAATAAAATTTTAATAATAAATTATCCTATATAAAATTTGTAAAGTTATATTATCTTACATAGATTAAGATTATAAAAAATAAAAAAAACTTGTTACAAAATTGATGGAATCAAAAATAAAAATTCTATTAGAAGTATCCTTTTTCTATTAGAAATATAAATATAAAAAATAACTTACTTTATTCTAGCTGGTTGTAATTTCTTTAGTATTTAATGATTATAAATTAAATAGTACGTATATTAATTTGAATAGAAAAGAATAAAAGTAAACTAAAAATTTGTGAAATTAAATTTATACTTTTAATTATATAATTGATTTGAAGCATGTCTAACTAAATATTACCTATGTCAGTTCTAGAATTTATTATATATAAATATATATTTGGCATATTTGGTAAAGAAAATGAAAAGTAAAATGGCTGGTACTTGATAACTTATTTTACTTTTGAAAAAAAAAGGGTAAAATATCACTTTGAGCCCTCACTTGATATTTCAACAGTAGTAATTGAAAAATATAAGAAGAGGTACATTTTCAACATAAATTAAAATATTTGATATATAAAAACATTTAAATTAATTTATGTTAAACATTAATGTCAATAATATAAAACACCATCATCACTCATTCAACTTCAATATATCATCTGGTGAACTCCTCATGTATTTATTCAAATTTTCAAAAACTAATCATATAATTGGACAAATAAATGGGCTTATTGAATATAACTGTTACATACACAAAAATTAAAAATTATATTTATCTTAACTATTAAACACTGAAATTTGACATAAATTTTTATATTAAATTTTATTTTTTAATAATTAAAATATATTTTATATTTTATTTTGTCATTTATTTTTATTAACTTATATTTTCCTATTGAATATACATGTTATATAGATGCATACTTTGATTTGTTTTATAATAAACTAGAGTACAAATTATTATGCCGTGTTGGACTTGCATTCCCTTCTCCACCTAGAACTTTGCCAAATATGGAAATATATTTTAGTGTCGTTTATTACTTCATTAATTAATACAGCTGGTTTTCAACTGCCTTATGATCATGTTAGTGGTTCATGGTCCACAATTATTATGCCAAAGTATATATATGGTTAGTTTTTGGTGTACCTTTTTTGAATTTCTTGAATCGTCACTTAAAATGGGACACAGAGGATACGTAATATCTTTTTGGTTCTTAAATTGGAGATATAATTTAAATTAATTTTAAAATTAGCTCAATTTAATTTAATTTTAGTATAAATAATTATAATTTTTATAAACTAACTAAAAAAAATTATATTAATTATCATATTTGTTTTTTTTTAAAAAAAATTATTATTAATTTTCAGCTTTAAAAATATTATAAAATAATTTAAAAAATCAAAATATATTTCTCATTTTAGGAGGGAGGGGATAGTAACAACATATATACATACATGTGATATGATACGAAGCATAATTTTATTATACTATAAAGCATGTTTGGTGAGTAGAATTTAATTATACGAAGCATTGAACAAGGATGAATGTCTTCTCACGGCAAGTAATAAAAGCTCATATCTTTTAAGTATGTTATTATTATTATTATTATTATTATTATTATAAAAAAATTCAAATTGTTGTCATATTCATGTGATTAATTACGTTTGCTTGTGACTAATTCATTACTCTATTCACTTAATTAGTTTGTGTTAAAGTTGATTAAGACTCCATGACGAAGTTGATAAAAAAAGATAGGTACCGAGTAATTAAGACCGAAAAAATCTCTTCCTTTTAACAATGTGAAAAATTCAAGACAATGTAACGTGAGCCTTTGATTATGTCTTCCAGCCGCCACAAACCTACAAATTTACTTTCAAGATTAAGAAAACACTGTTAATTGTAATTCTACCAACATTTGGCACTTTCAATAATACGTATATATATTTTAAAAATATTATTTTTATTCTAATAATATTATTTTTATTTTAAAAATACGAGCAAAGAAATGAAAATTTTGTTTATTTAGAAATAGTTTATTTTAAAAACATCCTATTTAACTAGCAAATATAATAAATACTTGGGGTTTAAATGTAACACATTAAAAATTTGTGATGCATGCATTTAAACGTTTAAACACATCAAATATTACCGTCACAAATGTTACAAACACTAATAACGGAACAAATCTAATGACCAAAGTTGAGATTGTAACAACAATTATGATAAGATATTTTTAACACTTGAGTAGTTTCAGATGAATTATATATATTAAGAATTTTGTAAATTGATTATCAATTTTGGATTGCAATTTGTACGTCATGGATTTCAATTTTATTTAAAATTACTTCCTTTTTTCTCTTTTAGATAAACGTTGTAAGAACATTGAAAAGAATTGTAAATGGATGAGAAATATAATTACATGGTTATCTGTTATGTACATAACTATTATGTACATAAATGGGTTTGGTTAGTGTCCGTTTATATACTTTCTGGGGCAAAAGGCAGTTAATTACCTATATGCATTAATTAAAAGCTTCCTATACTTAATCGAGTCGCATATACTATTATTATTACACATATTCATACTTGACCATTATTCATTAAGTGTGAATTTAGACAAGCACTTTAAAGATTATCTTTATTTTTAGAAAAGACGAGAATGGTATAGTAAGTAAATAAAAATATATATAAAATGATGCCAACAAACAAACTTAGCACTTGTTTGATTCCAATTTATTTCTCTTAATTTTAGTATTTATGTTTTTTTTGGGGGGGGGGGGGGGGGGGGGAGTAGACGTACATAAATTTGTAAATATATATTAAAGTAATAATTACTAAATTAAATCATAATAATATTTATATTATCAGAATAAATATATACTAAGTAGTAATATTTCAAACTTTCACTAATATTTATTATTCTGGTGGCATTATCTGTATCCATGTAATAAAGTCGTGATGAAAATTAGCTAATTAATTAATTAAAAAACTTAATGATTACCCAACCATCCACATAAGTAGGCAATTAACGAACTACCAAATCATGGATGCACTATTGAATATGATGACAAGAATAATTCCTCTGGCCCATTATAGAACAATTAGTGCAATTAAAGTTGTGGGGTTGAATTAGAAAGCATGTATGAAATTTCTATCCAAAAATATATAAGCCTTGCTTCCTGCACTCCAACCCCAAGAAAATTCAAAAACAAAACATTATGCTACTACTCCTGTGCATTCGTCCTGATAAACTTGAACTAATAGTTCAAACATCATTTCTTAATTTTATTTGGTCAATTCAAATCATCAACTCACTCTATCCAATCAAATTAAAGGCTCTTTATAATTTAATATACTAAAGTAATAATATAAATGGTTGGTCGCTGCCTCATTTTTCGTTGCAGGTCTTACTTAGAGTTTTTCTTATAAAATTCAAACAAGAGTCGTGTGTGTTAGAGAGAACCATATATATATATATATATATATATATATATATATATATAGAGAGAGAGAGAGAGAGAGAGAGAGAGAGAGAGAGAGAGAGAGAGAGAGAGAGAGGATGATTCAAAAGTATATCTCTTAAATAACATTCTTCCTTAAGTAGCATACATTTATCAAAACGATGTCGTTTTAAAGATTATTTGATGAGATTTTTGTAAATAAAAAGAAAACAAGTGGGTCCCAGAATATCATATCATGTCACATCTTTTTTTAATATTTTTTTTTTAAAAATATTATAAATTACGTCATTTTGATAAAAATATACTATTTAAGAAAAATATTTTAGATCATCTTCTATGTGTGTGTGTGTGTGTGTGTGTGTGTGTGTGTGTGTGTGTGAATGACCGACTGAATGAGCTGGTTAGATGTTTGATTGATTTATTCGTTTTCCATAAAACGTGGGTTCTTAATCTTTTACTTCTTTTCTTACTTTTTAAATTATAGTTGTTTTTCATATTTATTCTCCTAATTATTTATTTAGCATATTTTATTCTCGAACTATATGTTTCTTTTATGCAAGTCTCCAAAATATAGTGTCTTTCTCGTGTTTAATTAATCCCCAAACTACAGCTGTTGTTCACTTTTGGTCTTCAATGTATAGTTGTTTTTCATTTTTAGTACCCTTCAATTACTCTATTTTTATAAGATTGGACAAAAATTACAGGAATAATAAAGTCTGAGAACAAAATATGTGAAAAAAATAATGTGAAGACTAAATATTAAAAACAGTTAATAGTTTGAGAACTAATGAAGAGATTATCTCTAAAACAAATTAACATATATGTTACTTTAGGCCATTGATAATTTTAGAATAATAATTATAAAATGAGAGTGTCATCAAATATATATCTTGACTGATAATATAAATATTGTTATAGCATTATCAATTACATACCTTACTTTGTCATTGATAACGTGATTAAGAAAATAACAAATATCCAAAGGGGTTTCATATTTTTGGAAGGTAGAGGAAGTAAAAACCTACCACTTTGATAAACTATTAAAAAATATATACTCCTACGTGATAGGAAATAAAGTAGAACTATACATACATACATATACATATATACATATATGTATATATATTATAAATTGATTTGGATATTGTACATGTGGAGTGAGACTCTGGTGTTTGTAAAGTAAAGGCAGGGGAGCCAAATGACAAAATATGTTTTGGCATTTGTATGACCTTTTTAGCTAGAGAGACTATTTCGGATGCATGCATGAATCTTCCTTTTGGTTTCTTGGTCTGATTTTTTCTAAAAAGGTAGCAAAAAATATAAGAGCCGAATAATACGACTGGCCGGGGATAGTTATCACCCACATGCCACTGCTTTCGGAATATCATTTGCTATATATGTGAAAAAAAGGTTTCATTTTTCTAATAAATAATTAAACTAATAGGATTTTACTGTAAATTTATGCCTAACACACTCAATTAGACAAAATTCTATATATGCCAAAACACAGAAATTCTTCCAAAACTAGTTTAATTACAACTAGGTGGCAGCAAGTTAAAAAAAAATTATAATAAGAGCATGCAAATTTAGTAAGAGATAATATCTTAAGTGGATACGGATATATCTATATTCGTAATTCAGTTAATTCTTAATAACGTTAAGATTTAATTATTTCAAAGAGATCGTAGTGAGCCACTTTCAGATAGATATTAGCTTTAATTAAGTACGGTTATATTTTCAAATATATCTGGAGCGCAAGACAAATATTTCAGACTTTTATACAGCTTTACGATTGTCATAAAGATTAGCTATTGTGAATAATCAATTATCATGGATTAAAGCTTCTATCAAAAAAAAAAAAGTTGAACTTTTTTTTTATCTTGCAGAAATCAGCCAATAGAAACGTAACAATACATTGATGTTAATTTCTTACGTATGAACTTGAGATTATTGTTAGTTTAATCACATAATCCTACTTTATTCAACCATTATTATATCAGTAATTTAATGGCTTCTGGAAGAATATATAAAAGCACTTATTTATTGAGAAAGATTAACGAGAAGGAAACAAGTGCAGTAAAATAAACTTGGTTTCTTTAAAGCTGACATATAAAATATGCTTCCATGCCTTGAATGAACACATCATACTTAATTTACAATTAATAATTAAAGATTTATTATTAATTAATTATATTCAACACTTGCTAGCTGGAGGCTTCTGTGGCACGTGTGTGGTACGTGTAGCAGTAGTGTCACTGTTGCTTAATTAGTTATTAGATGAATTATTTAAGGATGCGTCACTAATGACTTCATTTAATCATGGGCTTTGTTTGAAAATCTAGGCATTCTTCCCGTTTTTATTACTAGTGTCTAATCAAAGTCCTTTTGTCCCAAATCCCAGTCTCTTTAGTTTGCGTGCCCTTGTCAATATTCTGAATGCATGTTTGTAGACCATATATATATTGACAACATGACTCTTATCTCATGAAAATGCTCATTTTTTTTTTGTCTTTCTGAAACAATATTAAGCTTGTAAATCAGAAAGAAGGAAGGATAGAATTAATAGCACAAGAACCTTCCTTCATGAAGTACAATAGATAATGAGCTAATTTAATTAACTCATAAGCAACGACGAATTTTGTATGCCAATGAAATTTAAAATAATAAATATAAAGGGAGTAGTGCAATGTGGACATATATAAATCCCCACCATCCGACCAACACTAGCCGTGACTGTATTAATGCACCACATCATTTGGTCGATTATTACATGTTCAACAGTAGTTAACTCCATCTTTGACCATCCACATGTAAAGCAAATTAAGCCTTCTTTAATTTCATAAATCTCTCACGGGTGGGCAATATGACTGTTAAACATTTTATTTCAAACAATTATGAAAAAAATAAATCGGTGGCTACTAATATATATATATATATAAGTTTTATTGGATTTATTTAGTTACTAGCATTTGCCGCAGTAACATTTGATAATTTCGACCTCAAAACGCAGTGCCTAATTTTGGTGCGTTACGGTTTCTTAGTGTTCGTTAGTTTAAAAAATTATGTTTGAAATAAATTATTTTTAGACAAATGAAATTTTTAAGTGCGTTTAAATTTCTAAATATTATGAAACACGTTCCAAAGAAGAATGACCCTCCTGCGTCAGTCCGGTCAAAAGGGGAAGCAAGAGTCCGTTGTCTAGGCTGCATTTTGGGAAGTATTAAACCACTTCAGCGGATGTTCCTTTCTTATTTCCCTTTCACCTAAAAGTAAAAAATTTACCGGGGGGGACAATGCACCGAAATCAAACATTAATTGGTGGCCATAAATCTAGGAATGAAAAAGATGGATGAAATGAAATTCAAACCAAGGCTACTCCTTTCAGAAGACCAAAACACTTATCTTGTCTAATTTCATTTTAGCTTTTCGAACTTGGTTAATTCCATAATAAACAAACTAACATACCCATTTGAATAGGAACAGAAAAAAGTTGGATTATTTAAGACTTTAATTTACCTCTATCTAATGGGGATTCATTTTACTCAAATAACAAACCATATAATTCATCTTACACATTAAATACCACAAATATTTAAATCCATTGGTTTAAGGGGATTCATCATTTGGTATTGTTGGAAATAAGTTTGCAAAACTTTGCTGTTGTGACTAGTAACACAAGATTTCTTCAATATGCCACGATAAAATTCTCGGCATAATTTTTCGTTTCCTCCTAATCTGGGAACCCGAGCAGTACCATTTTCAGCTCTGATACAAGTTAACGAAGACCTCATATTGGCCTAACATAAGCACATGAGCTCCAACAAATGACGGAAGATTTTAACAATGGAAATACAACCTGGCGTCCAAAAAAATTACATATTATGATTTACCCTGTTTATTATCCAGCGTTTGGCCTTTGCCACAGTAATGAGGTAAATGAGTCGATAATACAATATAACCAACAAAAAGGAATATGAATCAAACCAAGTTCAAAGAGCAAGATAAATAAAGATGGGGAACATGAAAGTTTAAATAGAAAGAACACAATAAACTACCAGACTAGGAAAATTGACTATTTGTACAACATTATCATTATCCTAAAGGTTATAGCTGCCTGGGGATTAGTGTGGGTAAAATACATCTACCTGTGATAACCAGGTGGCAGCGGCCTTCTACTCGTTCCCCTATCTAATGCTGAGAATTGGTTCCCAAACTGTTGAGGATGACTATAGCCTCTGGTCGGGTTTGGGTTTGCCGGGGGAGCCCGCCCACCACCACTCTGGTGATGATAGTTGGTATCACCATAGGATTGATAGTTTCCACGGTTATTGTATCCACCCTGCTGATAAAACTGAGCACCAGTTGGGATCGGGGGTGTTTGGGCCACATGTTGAGGACCACGTGGTTGATATACGCGCCCATTTTGATGCAATCCTGGTGGGTAGTATCCATGAGTAGGAAATTCCCTACTCTGATCAACATGAAGTTCACTCCTTTCCAATGGTGCGCGATACCTACTCTGAGGATTACGTGTGGTTGATGAAGCATATGGTTGACCATAACTATGGTCAAACTGATTCTGTACAGGGACAGAGTTGGGTAGGTTGCGGTGACCTTCATAGCTATGAGCAGGATGAGCTGATATAGGTGGTGCCGTTCTGTACTGTTCCCGACTCTGATGTCTATTATTCTGGTAGGAAGGAAATGGAGGGCCATGTGAAGCAGCATATGATGGAGGCCGGGCATACTGATTTCCATAACCATTCCTTTCTGTCCTTACCTGTAAACTATTAGCTACAAGTCGATGTGCAGCATCACCGAGATGCGGGCCAGAATTGCTTCCTTGGGAGTTGTGTCTGAAAGGAGGACAGTATACAACAATTACTTGGGAGACTAGTAAACATGATCCAGTAAACTGACCAGTAGATATTACCAAAAGTTTTGAGTATACCTTCTATTTTCCCAGGGCTTCCTCCCAGAATCTTCGTGCCACAAAACAGGCTCTGGTGTTAGATCCCCGACCGTGACAGTCTGTAAGAAGATAAGCACATATTATTGATGAAGAACTATCAGGCTTACATTCCAAATAAAAACAGGCATGCCTCAAATCGGCAGATTCAATTAATTTAAGAAAAGCAAAAAAGAAAAATAAACCGGCAACAATTGACGGTCAAAGGAGAAAGATAGTTTTAAAAAACAATTACATGCTGCAGCATATCCTGAATATTCAAGTGAACATAAATTTACCTACATAAATGGCAAAGCTCTAATGTAAGCAAATGTACTCGAAATCAATGTTTTCAGAACCGGACCAGTCATCGAAACCGGAAATGATACCGGGTGGATGAATCATTGGTTCAACCAATGGTCGAACCGTTATTGAACCAGTAACGTCATAAATATATAAAAATACATATTATCAATAATTAACAAAATTTTAAAACATCTAATTTTTTGTAAGCTAAAATATACTGAAATTATGTAATATTGTTGCTAAAAAAATTTGAAAAAAAATAACACTTCAAAACCAATTCAACCGGGCCAACTAACCGGTTTTACCGGTCGAACCGGTTATTAACCAAATTGGATGAACCGGTCCAAACCGAATTGGAAAGTGAACCGGTTCCCAGACCGCCGGTTTTCAAAACATTGCTCGAAATATAGGTATACTGGGAAAGCATATGTTTATATGTATGCTTTATGTATTTGCCAGGGATGTAAAAAAATTCAGTGTCTACAAGGCAAACTTCACACTACAAGAATCTATATGATGGTAACAAGGCAAACTTCACACAAACAATATATGATGGTAAGCTCTAAATGTAAGCATATGTATCAAAATAGGTACAGATACCTGTTTAGGAAAGCATGTGGTTTATGTAGGCTGTGCATCTGCCAGGCATGGGTGGATGCACACTAGAGCAGGGGGAACAAGTTCCTCCTCTTGATTTTTAAATTTTTTGTTACTAGTGACTTTAAAAAATAAAACTTTAAAGAATGGTTTTATAGCGATTTTTATGTACTACCTCTATTTTAACATATAAGATCATTTGACTCTTTGAAGTCAATATGAGATATTTTACTCTAAAAAATGACCTAGAAACATAAATTTTAGTCAATACAATAATAAATATTATAAACTATCTAAAAAATACACTAATTATAAGATTTATTGTTTTGTAACTTTTAATAAATTTCATCAATTTTAATTGTGAATACGTCTAAAATTGACTTTCAAAAGTAAATAAATGATCTTATAAATTAGACCAGATGAAGTATTTATTTTTTTGAAATCTATATTTGGTGAATTTTGTTGTTCTCTCACAATAACAAAGAGTCTCATTTGTCAATATTTTTGTTCCATGAAAAGATTCTTTTTATTGATAGTAGTATAAATGACATAACATTCTCAAATTTGTCATCATAATTTCACTACACATCACCGCTATTAAACTAACAACTCATTGTATTTAATTAGAAAAAAATGTCATTAATATTTGCATGTTAACGGAGAGAATAGTTTTGTTATTTTTATTAGTTATTAGAGTGCCCCCTCCCTTCTTGATGAAATTTCTGCGTCCGCCCTTGTGAACAATTCAGTGCCTCTAAGGCAACTAACTTCACACTACAAGGATCTAAATCCAATTGATGTTACCTACATTAACTTACTGATTGATCCTATTGTTTAGTAATTATCAATGCCCATAAAGAAAACATAAATAGCATTGAAAATAAATTAAATACAGAAACATGACCGGAAGTTAATGTATATAAATGCTAAGAAAGAATTGCATTTGTAAACTGAGAAATTCATAGTCGATGTTTAAAATACCTTTTTGGGGGGTTTAACTCCTGCAGGTGGTTGTGTGATATGTTTATGAGCATCTGGAAGTCTGTAAATAGCACATCTGAATGCAAAAAAGTACAAGTGCATTAAAAAGAATATATAAGGTGCTAACTCAAATGGTTCAGCAGAACGTTTTCTTTACTTACATCACTTGATTGTCCATAATATCCTCCATCCCCTCAACTGGTGATCTGAAAATTGGAGGGCACGGATCTCCACCACAAAGAGATATATAACCATTCATCCAGCCACTGCACGTAGCCCTAAATAAAATCAGAAGAGTCCAAATAGATCTTAAAAGTTTATTATCAACAAAAATATTCCATATCAAGAATAAGTTGCTGATAAAACAAGGAATAATTATAATTTGAAATTAAATGTTCCAGCTGTAGAGTAAATCGTAGAGGATCCAATCCCTTTTACTGCTTAAAAATTCAAACAGAAGTTCACAAGCTTAGTTCGTGGTTAAATGGGACAGCGGAGTGGGGTTTGTAATATTTACTACTAAGACAATCATATTTCAGCACATATTCAAGGGATTTCCACTTTGATAAGAAGAAAAACATGGCTATCAGCTTTCTTGCATAAACCTCTGCTATATACACGGGATCCATGGAGTAAGGAGAATCATGCACATATAACAGTTTCCCGCAGGAATAAGAATTCCATGCTGAAATATCAAAAAGCTTTAGAATTTATAAAGTCACTCAAACTGACTCGGTCTCTGATTTCGAACAATTTTTCCTATAAATAAGAAGTGGAGGACTCGTTATGAGAACAATAATGAGATAATAACATCGAATTTCAAGTTTCATTTTCAAAATTATGAACATTTACAACTATGTGTGGCAAAATATTCATGATAGCCTAAATAAATTCATAGTGTAATGATTTAACTAAAGCTTATGTTTGTAAGTGGCATGACACTTGTGATAGAGATTACGCGCCCTCAATCGGCTTAAGCAATCTCCTCTAGCAAGTGCACATAATTGAACAGAGAAATCAAACAAGTAAACAATGATGCATACCTAGCCCTCGGATCAAGTTGCTCCTTGACTTGAGTTCGTTCTTCGTCTGTCAACTGCTTACAACGATCATTAAGAGAAAATATGTATGGAGATAAAGGGTGGGACAATGCAACAAAAAACATGTCACACATTGTGCTGTTTCTTCGCACTTCTTCATCCTGCAAAGAGAGATGTTATTTAAAAAATTACCTTTGCACAACACCTGGTAGCTGAGTAAGTTTTAGAAGCATCATTTCATCATACCGTTAAAGTATGCTCAACTTTTGCAACCTCTGCTAGAAGACGGGCTTCATCAATGAAAGGCAGCTTGGCAATACCCTACAGACATTGAACATACAGAGAAAAAATGTCAAAAATAATTCTATTCTACATATGTAGAGCAGTAATATCCCATTAATCATGTCCATGAGGCAACCTAAGATGTGACATGGATGAAAACGCACCTGCCAAGCAAATCTCTTGCCATTCATATCCACTTCGAAATCTGATAAATAGATTGAAAGGAAATTCAATAAAGAGAACTTTGAAAGCGCTTTGTCATTTGGCCAAACAGTAACATACCAGTTGGATAAAAATCAATTAAAGGCGAGTTTGGATCTGTCATCAATTTCCTATATTGCTGAGGAAGTGCATGTGAGCTGCAAGATGAAACCAGTTAGAACCTTACAAGATAATAAAATATCTGTACAAAAAAGAGAAGAAACCGAGTACAACCTGGCAGCAGGAAAAACCCCCAACAACTGATTAAATGGTTTGAATGGAGAACCTATTTCAAAGTTTATATTCAACTGCCCAAGATCCTTGAGATCAGAAGCAAATGGTGCATAATGGTAAGGATAAAACCTGCAAGAAAGAACTTGTATTGAAAATCTAGACATGCTAAAGAAACAATGCACCATGTTCTGGTGCGCTCTTCAGTAACATTCATAATAAGTATATGTTGACCTACAAAGTCCCACATTGGGCAATCTAGCCTAGAAACTAAATATATAATCATGAGAGGCTACTCTACTAATTGCTAGTCAGATGCTTCAACAAGGTATCAGAACAGATAATATCATTCGTTTACAAGCCCCATCGGACACGTACTAGTGTCACACAATAAATTGCTCACGTGTTTGACTCAAAATTAAGCCAAACCTTGGAGAGTGTGTTGAGAAACAAAGCCCTGCATCAGGCAAATATAAGCCTTGATAAAATCCACTTTTTCAAAAAGGTATGCAAGTGCCGTAATGAAATACTGAACATAATTGTACATTTGAGTTGCATATAAATACTGTAGAAAACATAGATGATTTAATACCATTGCCAGGAACAAACCCCTTCGTAGTAATAATGCATAACCCAACATAGGCCTTCTGTGTAACTCATTACCTAGCAAGAAAGAACATCAAAATCTTTGTCAACCCATTACTGATATAAAAATGGACTTGGAACAACTTCAGATAGATGACCTAAAACAAAATCATGCAAAATATTGGCCACAAAGAGAGGTATTATCAGATGTCAAACCACCTAAAATTCAAGAGGTGGTCATCATTAGCCTCCACCATCATAGTTGATCGCTTTACTTACTTGAACATAATTTATGCTACTTTATTCAAGGAAAGCTTTAACATAAAGTCCAGAGGGGGGGTAATATATATTACATATATAAGAAAAAGTATTGTTGTGGTTGTCACAACTAGTTGGTTTGGCTACCAAATGACATAGTTTTGATTAATAAAATAGTGAAATGACAACAATTGAAATTGATTAAATAACACAACTATCCATGTTAATATACTTGGGTCTCAAATGGATTGTTGTGCACCCATCAAATATAAATAATATTAATGAAAATGATTAAATAACACAACCACCCATGTAATTACTCAAACAACTAGAATATCCTCTCTCTTTTTTAAATACCAAATTAAAAGTTGTCAATGCTTGCAAACAAACAAAAAGAAACTCACCAATTAAGTGCCAAGAATAGTTAAATTAATTCAGTAAGGTTTAAGTCACTATTGGTCATAACTCAGCTGATGCAAGTCAAAGGACTATAGATCAACCTGATAGTAAACATACTTGCTAATATTTCTCATTTAGTATTTAAAAATTGAGCCAATTTTTCACATCAAGAATTTAAAATTTTGAAATAGTATTTCTCATTGAGTATTTAAAATTTAAAACATATGTATAAGGTAGTTTTTATTTCTAGTCTTCTACTAATGGCTCTCCCCGTGGAAGAAAAGGGGGAGCAGCTATACTGATATACAGGAGGGGTCAACAGTAAAAGTCAACCCAAATTAACCCATCTTTATAGACCCATTAGAAATCAAGGGAAATGGATATTAAATAACTTACAACATCTTTTCGAATCGTATCAAGTTCCTCGGGAGTTTTTACAGAAAACTTTTCTTCATAATACCTCTCTTTCCAACCTGGCACTCCCAGTTTTACCTGAAGAGAGAAAACTAAAAAATTAAATCCCCCAACTGAATAATTAGTAGTGGCAAGGATCTGATATAAATCATATCAGTAGATAAAACATCCTACAAAACAGATGATCCAAATTTGATTTATAGATAAAAAGTACAGGCTTACAGCTAAATTATTTAATCCCTGTTAAAAATTACTTGCAGTTGTTAATAATATCTTCTGAAATCACATCGTTGCAAGTTAAAGGTATCAGGTTAACCAACTTCCGGTCTAAGTTTACATGACATCTACTTGATTTAAGACGGTCTTTATTAAGCCTTTTTTTAGTTAATGCAAGTCTTCTGTGGATGTATGCACTAAATGTTAGTATAAAATCACAACCATATAATAAAGGTTAAACTGTTCCATTAAATGTCTAACAGACTGTACAACAACAAAAATAAGACGCTGTAATAGTTATATATTCAGCTTGCTTATGATCTTGCAACTGGTTCCTAATGCCATGATGCTTCAAAATGTGTTACCAAACATATAAATAGATAATGTCAATACATTCTTTTTAGAGGTAATTTTGATCCCAAGAATAGGGATTCAAACCAGCGAGCATGAGATTATTTATTTATCTCTCAATGCCTCTGCCATTTCTTCCACCACTTGGGCCTTGGGGTTAGCAGATGTAACATGAATACTTATTGTCGTATCAAGCACAGGAAAACATACATGGTATTAAACCATTTAACATGCATCTGGCTTATACCTTGTCTTCCTCGGGATTCTCAGAGTTGAAAGCATCAGATTTTTCACGAAGTATCCCCTTTAACTTTGTCTTCAATTCTTCTTTATTTTCACATGCCTGAAGAGTAGAAGACAACAAATTGAGCCAGTAACATTTTAACAAGTAATCTAGTAGAATATGATGAGTAAAGTTTATGATGTTATGTTACAAAAATTAAAGAGGCAACTATACATGCACTGTTTGAACACTACTAGCAAAAGCATATCAAATAAAAAGTTAGTCATAGAAATCATATAGAGAATGGCTGATGGAGTCAGAAATCAGATTTGTATTAAAGTTCCTCTCAAAGAAAGAAAACATACTTCTCTTTCAAGATTATTCTCAGCTTCAACAATAGCAGCACTAATAGTTGCCCCAGAAGAAAAATGCGCAATTTTTGAGGGCCGCTTATGGGCCGGCTTATCAACATCAAATGTCCCAGAATGCTTGTTCTGAATGTCGAGGTCTGATAGACTTTTAGTAGTTTGCCCAAGTTGGTTTCCTTTTCTAACAGTTGCTGAGTTTGTGGAATGGTTATTGGATCCTGATTGCTGATATGGTGAAGGTGAATGACCTGAGGCAAGACGAGAACCATGAAACCTAGCAACTGGCACCATGTCAGGTTTGAATTGTGGTTCAACATCATCTCCTCTTTTCACTTGAGCTTTATCACGCTTGATTCTTTCAGCTTGTCTCTGAACAAGAGAGGCAACATAATCTTTATATCAATTAGAAATATTCTCATAATCAACGAGCAGAATAACGTCCAGGGTTTGATTTATTAATTCCAGATTTTAATTTAAACCCAGACAAGCAGTCAAGACATGACATTTTGGTCAAATCCTTTTCACCTTATTCGTCTTCAGAGTGATATAATTGACATGATTCACTAAACATAAAAAGAACCATCCCCCTTCCCCCCAAACAAAAAAAAAAAGAACTACCAGATGTAATATCAACACCAGTACTTTTATTGTTAAATACAGGAATGCCTAAATTTCTTTTTCCATTCAATTGAACTAATATAATTTAGAAATGAGGAATATAAATGTATCAAACCTGATGCAACCGAGATCTTTTAAGAAAAATTTTGTCCTCATACGATCCCACAGCTTGAATGAAATGCTCCACCCTGCTCAGGTCCGGCTAAAAATAGATATCAATGCAGAAATAAGAAAAATTCTTGAAGATTCTTTAAGGGTATAATCCTTCAAGAATACCTGAGAGGAAAGGCTTGATTATATATATAAGGAAACTTGACCAAAAGATCTCTAATTTTCATACCTTGCTTCCATCAGTCAAATAACCACCTAAAGCCTTGAATTCCTTCTTGTACACGGCCAAAAGCAAATTAATTGCACCCTAGATAGCAAGCATCGCAGAAATTGAGAAAAAAAGAAGAGGGCAGTTAATATCCTTGAGATTCTTCAAAGAAAGTAAGGAAACCAGTGGCCTCAAAGATAGCCACTTCACAACATAATGCAAATTTAGTAGAATGTGTAAGAATAACAAATCTATGAATTAAGATGCTGAACTGCATGCCCCCATCTCAGTCCGAAATCCAGTTATAAACATCAGCAACGAAAATTGATTTCAATTAATGTTTCAAAGTCTTGAATTGTCCATGATCCTATCAACTACTACAGAAAATGTGGCCATCTCAAACAGTCTTAATCAGTCTTATCAACTATAAGTTTCCTAATGCTGCGACTCCAATGGCTCGCAAGCCTAAATTAATCCCTCAATTTATTACAACTCCTCTAATCAAATTTGTCCATTAATATATCTTGCGATTCCCAAACATGTATCACTTTCTATCTCCATCAATTTTGGCAGCCACTTATAACAAATTTCTTAATTCTGAGTTTCATAGTTCTGTATTCTTTTTGGAGCATTACTATTAATTTCAGCACTGATTTATTGTTTCAAAGTCTTTCTTCCTAGCTTGCTATAGCATGCCAGATCTTTTTCTCTGGAAATTTAATCAACATTTGCCATCAACTATCCCGTCCATAAAATTAATTTACATTCGCAGGATATTATAAGCTTACCGTTTAGAAAGGGCAAAAGGTTATTAAGGTCAACTTCCCCAAAGATCAATGATCTTCTCTAATTACAACTGTTTTGTCTGTATACAGATTAGGCGTTCGCATATCACAAGTTTCAGCCAAATTTAACATTTCCATGAAAACTCAATTGAAAAAGGAAATATTTAACAACCTCACGAATCTCCAGTGTAGGCATATGTGGTAGAAAATCATTGCCAACAAAGAAACAAATGAAGATGAAATCATCGACAATGCGCTCAAAATCAATCTTGAAAGAATTGTTCGGAATCCTCATCTCATATTCCAAATACTCCCTAAGAGTCCAAATGTTGAGAAACTGCAAGATGTATACATCTTAGGAAGCATAATAAAAAGGATTGATATAACTAATATTGACAGAGTATCATTTTTGTTATTCTCAGTGTAGGGGTCAAAACTAACCTGATAAGGCTTTTTAGGCACAACATCACCTTTCTCATCAAACTCCCCTGCCTTCCTTTTTGCCTTTCCTTCACATTCTGCTGCCTTGTGGCCTATTTGACCACAAAGGAAACATTTGTCTTGCTGTCCCGGAGTGAATACAACCTGGCAAGTAAATTTTGGGTTAAAGACGTTGATTATTAGTGGCCTTGAAGAGAAAACAAAGATTCAAAGACTACACTACATATTGCAGATAAACCCAAAAATAACCATTTGCTCTTTTATTAACAGAAACTCTTAAACTAACTGTCAAACTTGAAAGCTTATTTCTTCTTCTATTTTTTCTAGATAAGTTGCAAAATTTAAAAGATAAAGATACTTTCTTATTTAAAAGAAAGACAAGGATAGTTGAGGAAGAAGTTCAAGGAAACTTGGGAAAGCAATTATTTTAACTTATTCTTATTCTTCTTAGAATGAGAAATCAACTTCAAAATAATATGCATCATGCATGGAAACCTGAATTAAGATTGCTATTCTTAAGAGACAGAAAGATTCCAAGAGAAAGTAGCATACTAACCTCCCTGAGAATTGAAAAATGAACTTCATGGGTAGCCAAAGCCAACATGATAAGATCAGCATCCTGTTATTTAGCATCAGTTAAAGATCCAGTAACAATAGTCAATAGTGTAGCAAAAACGGAAGATCAATTCAATTTACAGAAGTATGCAGTAAGCTGAGTCAGAAGACATACCAAACCATACAGGCAGTGGCGTGTATTTGGATCAAATCCAGTAAGATTTCTTTGGAGACGAATATAAGACATAATTTTGTGCTCCCCTTCACCAGGAACATTTGCATCAGAAAGTATAACCTTCAAAAGAATAGAATGATAAGTAACACATAGAATGTTATTCCTTCACTAATTCGCTCACCCACGGCCAAGTCCACAATTAGAGGTATACATAAGGTAGGATATAAAGACTTGAGCACTTAATGGAAATCAAATGTGCAGTTGACATCAATAATACCTTCACAGATTTCCATCCAGGGTCATTGTTCAGTCTAAGATGGACATAGTACTGCAGAGCAATTGACAAAACAGCCATAAACTCGGTCCCGGGAGTGATAACATTAGAATCACATACTTGTGATTCATGCTTCGGAGGAAGCTTTCTGCCTTCTTTCTCAAACTCCTCCCTCAACCTTTCCTCTTCGGCTGCCTAGAAAAAAGGAGTCACAAACTGGATCTAGAAGGTAGAAAGTTGCACAAGATACATATACAAGAGGTACTCACCGCATCTGCTGCATCTTTGGCTGCTCTGAAACGCCTAGATCGCTGCTGATTCATTTTAGCCCTTGGGGCAACACCATCTACAACAGGCTCCAGGTAATTACTATCAAAACCACAAAAGGAATTTCATCAACTTCCATGAAATACAAAGATATTTTAACCTTTCACCCACCAATAGCCATGTATAGCAGCTTTCGAGGTCGCACCATCACGAAAAGTCTGTCAATGTAGTCAAACATGCACTGAAACACCTCATTGAAAGATGTTGGAGAAGGCTGCAACATAAAACAAGGTATTGGTGTCCACAAATAATGGTTCAATAACAAAGGGTGATCCAAAAGGTTGTATACATAACACAAAAATGAAAGAAATGAGTACAAAAAATTAAATAAGAAACTGAAGAGTACATATAAAATTACAAATTAAGAAGAAGAAAAAAACTGGACCAGTAGAACATTGTTTAAAAGCCATGTAACCCCATAGAACTACCCTAAGTAGCAAGGATACGGTTCGAGGATTCCGGTTCACCATGCGTGGATTTGACGATTAGGCACACACAGACACACTTAAATATTAAACAAATTATATATATACATGTAAATATCTATAAATATAGATACACAGACATTAAAATTTCAATTCCAATAAATAAAACTAGTCTTCCTGGCACACATATATCTAAAGTAAAAAAAAATGTGCACACAATTAGATTAGGTAATAAGTATGCTGAATGTTATTCTTCGGCTCTATATCTTATCTCTCACACTACAAAACCAGTAATTATAAATCCTACACTCTACTTATCAAAAAACTATATCTTCTGAACTCGTCATAATTTATAATGCCTAAGAACACCAAACCAGACCATTACTCCAAGTAGCTCACACGGTTCAAGAAAGGCAAACATCCACTATAATTCATCAATTTTTAACCAAAAGTCTTGCCTTTGTCACCCTGTATAGCTTTCTACTTTTGCCTCCATTTTTACAAACACAAAACAGCTACAATTTGGAGGATACAACTCTACCACACTCCAGCAATGTGCTGACATGTGTCAACAAGAGACTTGTACTGTATGGAAACAACAAAGTGAGAGAGAACCACCAACGGAAGGAGGATGAATATAAGATGAAGAAATGATGACAAGGAAATGCAAGTTCCCTAACTTCATCCTCCCTATACTCTAAAACTCATTCAATCAAACAAACCCCTAGCCAGCAGCAAATGAAGAAGATGAACATATCTAAAAACTAGATAACGCATATTCCTTTCTTCATATATACTAATTGCCTCTGCTAATTTTTATTTTATTTTTTTAAATGTTTTTGAAAAGTGCCTCTGCTCATCCTTTTGGGGTAAACAAATTTCTTTGTGCTACATGCTTGGTACTATTCTAAAGGATCGAGTCTTACATATTTTCAAAACAGGCTGTTCTTTACATATCATACACTTCACCTGCGTTGCAATTTGCAAACTATTCTACAGTTTCCTTTAACCAACTATATATTTAATTAAGAATCTTATCAGATCCCTCAACCGAATAGAGAGAATTTACAAGTCTTGACATCAACATTAACTAAGAAACACATCTCAATTATTTAACTTCACGTTCCCATAGTAGGCAGTCATATATGTCTTTCAAATTACAGACTCCGTCTTTCTCAAAAGGAGAGTCCCTCTCATAGGCATTAAGGTTTGGCGATGACACTGGCGGTGAGTTTTTTTCTTTCTTATGCGTTCCCTCAAGGAAGCAGTACAAATTTAAGAAATAAATAAACCATTGCAACAACTTGTAGCTTTACAATCACCAACTAACAACTATATGTTTTTTCAGACATCAAAATCAATGCACCACCATAAATTTCATAGTTTCAGAGCAACACGCAACAAGAACAATTAACCATAAAAATGATAATAACCACATAATCAAATAATCAAAATCATATACTACCTCCTTCCGTAACAAAGTCCCATTTGCAACTTTTTATGTTCCGCAAGAAGGTCCCATCTTTATAGATGCAAGTATAAAATGACACCATGTCCTCAACTTTAACATAACAAATTTCATTATCATGCCACCAAAACTAAACTAAACAATCATCATATTTAGTGGTAAACAGGGAACAAAAACATAACTTCTTGCAAATTTTACAAATGGGGCTTTTTTGTGTGGAACGGAGGTAGTTAATAAAATCGAAAACAAAATTAAATAAATCTTACCCGGTCTTCGGGGTGAAAACAGGGATGAATAATCCCATTCATGTCTAGATACAGATTATCGTATTCAATATTATTGGGATTAGGTTTACTAGTATCCACCGGAATCTTAACTCCCTCGATTTCAACGGCTTCTTCTTCAATCACATCCACCACAACCATCGGATACTTCTCAGCTAACCAACGGTAAAATGCCGGAACTCCCATCGTGAATCACTTAACTCCTCTAGCTCCAGTAAAATCTATCGCAAATTTTCAACAACCAATTGATAGATACAGGAAGATATACATACATAATACTAAATAAAACCAATATAGATAAATTCCAATTCGTAGAGGGAGGGAGGGAGATGAATATACGAATAAGAAGTCAGGGTTCGAAGTGGGCTAGTTAGAAAAGGATTTGAGAGGAGGGCCAAGTTAGGGCACGATAATAAATTATGGACAGGTACGCCGCTGGATGGTTGGACCAGATGGATGGTGATAACCTGATAGGTAAGGGATTTTGTGGTGGTAACCAGGGTGATTATGTCTTTGTGTAAGACGGGCCTGTTATTGTTTATTATGTGAGGTACTGAGGCTAAGGGCCGTTTTATTTATTTAAAATTAAAATTTTAATAAATTTATAAGTAAAAATATTTAATATCATTATAAGTCGATAATTATAAGTAAAAGTTATAGATGTGTTTAGTTAATAATGACTTATAAGTTAAAATAAAATATAAAGATTACTAAAAAGGCATTTAGTAAGAAAAATATTAGAAAAATAAAATATGGCATTTCTATCATTTCGTAATGGTTGGTCAATTTAAAAAAAATGACTGATAGATCATTTTTTTAAGCAACAAATTGTTACTTCTTTTTTTTTACTTATAATTCACAAAATAAGTACCAATCGAACAAATAAGTTGGATGACAATGCCAAACACCCCATAAACACAAGGAACGAAGGGACAATGACATTAAATCTATCATGTATTATGGCTCCGTTATGACAACCCCAAATTTGGGTTCACACGGTCAAAATTTGAGTTGTCAAAATACACAACTACTATTACAATACAGTTAATCGTACAATAATATACAACTAAGTGTTCACTATTATTGTCACATTATTTTACAATATGGTGAAGACTACTATAGCGACTATCTTGGACCATCACTCCATTCCCCTATTTTTCCCGCTAGTTCTGACTACATTCTCATTTCCTGAACAATTGAACAAGAAAAAAAGTGTGAGCTCAAATAGTTCAGTAAAAAATATCATGATTAAGATAATAACGAATAAATTATCGTTAGCCTTCAACAATTGAGTTCTTGATAGAATAATTTAAACAGTAAGTTTTAATTCAACAACTGCAGCTAAATTATTAAACAAATTTCATATCAATAACTGCAACAGAAAAACAACCATTAGAAAAATCATATGGACCATGATGTCCACTAGCTTCTCTTTTTCACAAAAATATCATTAACTTTTATCATCTGAAACACCACTGGTAATGATTATACCAAATAACGGTTCTTCTTTGCCCCAGACCAAAGAGAAACTTTCACCACGTGTCCTAAAAAACATACCACCATTATATCGTTTTTATCCTATCATCTGTGTCTCAGACCACAGATACTTACAACAACTTAATTTTTGATGATTAGAACAAATAACGATGATATAAATGAGGACAAAGAAAAAAAATAATAGGATAAAGAATAGATATCGAGAGTTTACAATTCTACTTTGTGCATATTTAAATAATGTCCAAATTATCAACATGATATGGAGTAAAATTCAAAAATGATGTTCAAGATCCACAGTTCAAAATAACGGTTACAGTTCAATAGAAATGTTCAGAAAAATAGGAAGGTTCAATTAAAATGATATTAGATGAAACGCAAACTATTAAGGAAAATATAATCATTTCAGAAAATTTTACCAAATAGTACTTACCATAGCAAGTTTAATAGTATGAAAGAAATAATACCTCTTATCGTAGTAAGTTTAAATAATATGAGATGAAAGATGATAATATTTCTTATCTTATCACGTGAAAAGAGTATGCTTAAATGTAGTGGATCAACCTATATATTTATAATATATTTAGTAATTAGCACATATAAATTTCATAGTGTATGATAACTCGTATATTATGAATTATTTAAAATATTTATATAATATAAATTTTTGTAGTGTAAAGAATAAAATATAATAACTTCAAAAAAAGTTTTTGAAATAATATTTCAAATAAATCTTTCAAATGAAACTTTTCAAAATAAATCTTCTTAAAGAAGAGTCTTTTAAAGGAAGATTTATGAATACCGTGTGAAATAAGTATTTGTGCAATTACTACTCTTTAAATAAAATATTTACTTGAGAATTTTCTACACTCCTTTTGGCTTACTAACTCTTAAGATAACCTTATTATTCTTAGAAAAATACTCACAAAATACTTGCAAAAAAACTTTATGTTTTATGTGTGATTTTTCTATTCAATTGAGAAATTTATTTATAGGAGAAAGGAAAACACTATGCGCGGTAGGTGAGCCGCACAATCGGCTGCCACACCTCACCAACTCCTCCAGCAACCAAATTCAAATTCAATTACCAATTCTCATGTAGCCCCTACAGAGGGTCCGCATATTTCTTACTATTCATATATATAATAATAATAATAATAATAATAATAAAATATCCACTAATAATACAATAATTAAGGTAATATTATAACAGTAAAAACAATAATTCAACAATATTGTAAGAAACACATTACTAATAATTATTAATTTAATAATATAATTTACTATGTATTTGCTTCTGTGACAATTATTTAATTCAATCATTTTAAAATACAGTGCAATAACAATTATTGGCTCAATGATATAAAATACAGTGTAATGACAATTATTGAATCAATAATGCAAAATACTGTATATCATCAAATATTGATGAATAATGTGCAATAACCCTGTTATCAGATTAATAATATAAGACATTGTACAATATCGTGTGCTATTACGTAATATCGTGTGCTTGTGACGACCCTAAATCTGGGTTTCCTAACCTCGGGTTCGGTTATCACAATCTCAAAGTAATAGCAACTGCAATATAATCTTCATTTAAACTTCGAAGAATAATACATAAGGTTTCTTATAAAAATGCTACAACCCCCAAGGTCAATTAACCTCAACATAAACAATACGTATATTAAGGGATTACAAAAGAATTACATAGAAAGCAATTAATTATCATGCATTGAACTAAACTAATATTTGACTTTTTCCTTACCTTTGTTCTTTTTGGAGTATTCAGGCTTAGCTGAAAATAAGCCACGATATAACAAGGGTGAACAACTAGCTTGATCAGCAAGTTTAAGAACAGATAATACAAGATATATCATGAATGAATGAGAAATAACATCAAAGGTTACAACAATAGATAATAATTGTGAAAGAACAAGAATCAATTTTCAATGTAAAAGAAATGATTGAATCTTTACTGTTGCGTGGTCTTTAATGACCATGAACTGCTGCTAAAGGTAAAATAGATATAGATCTGCCACCTTAGTAGTTTGATACTCGAGGGAATCAGTCTCTTATACCCTATGTATGTGCATACCATTCAGACATCTTACGCAAAGGTCGGTTTCTCGACAGAATAATCCCCTTATATAGAGTTGTTCGTTCTAAATCTTACTATAAGAATCTGCATCATCCAATGGTTTAGATAAACTCTTAAAATATTCAAGTTGATAAATTTATACATGCAATATCTAGCCGAAACAATTAGCTTAGATATTCTTAAACAGTTCTTAATTTAATGAACTATAAGTCTTGCAAATGCACTAGGTGCGAATATAATAGCAATACGAATGTGGAATAACTTTAAATAATTAAACCACTTAAATCTCTAACGAAATAAATGCAAGTCTAGGAACTTGCTCAATCACAATTTGAATAGATTTAAAGAACTTGCAAAAATAACTACAAGTTAAGGGTCAAAGAACTTACCTTGTTTGTGGTCTACGGCTAACCAATTCAATTTACTATCATTTGAATAGACCTAACAATTTATCAAGTTGATATTTCAATTAGTATCATATATAGGTTAATATAATAAACTTTGCATATTTTAATATTTTTACACTTAATCACATAATTAAATAATTTAGGTATAGTAAACCCTTAAGAGATATTATCATTTTTTTGATAATATTTTAATCACATAAAACCTATATTAATTATTAATATAGTTCAGACTCCTATTTAATATCATTATCAATTTAATAATACATTATTATCCTTTTAATATTATTAATTATTTAATAATATTTAAATACATAATATTATTAAGTATTTAATAATATTTTATTTATTCCTTAATATTATTAATTATTTAATAATTTTTTTTATTTTCTAATATTATTAATTATTTAATAATATTTTATTTATTTTCTAATATTATTAATCATTTAATAATATTTTTATGAATTTAATTATATTATTAATCATTTAATAATATTTATCCTCTTTTACATATTAAATTAACTTTTCGTAATGTTTAAATTACATTTATTGCTTCCAAAAATAATAATATAATTTTTAAAATATTTTTTACTTTCTGACCCGAATTGACTTTACCCTACCCAACTTGACCCGGTCTGGAATTAATTCAAATTCCTGGAAAAGGCACGGTGCCCCGGCGTAGTTTTTTGAACTACACACTGCGCCCTAGCGCCATACTGCAGAAACATTTTTCAATTTTTTTTCTAGATTTCTCAATTTTGACACTTTTGATTTAAACTTGTATAAAATGAAATTTATACATCCAAACGACACAAAATCAGTGTTGACATCTTCCTAACTTCATATTTTGCAATATTTTATGGTTCGATCACATTTTTGAAAACGTTTTGACATGAAATTTAAGATCGAACCACTTAGGGTTTCAAAAATCGATATGTTTTGCAGTAAAAGCCATAACTTATTTGTTATTCCATATTTTTGAGAGATTCAAGTTGGGTTTTCTTTATAACTCATATGTGTAACTTTCTAGCCATAGAAATCCACTTATCAACTTGTATATTTCAAACTATATCACTAAATAGCACATGGTCACCTAGGGTTTTACCGGTAAAACTTAATATGGATTTTTCTTTCATTTATTTGCCTAACACACATACCAAAACATGTATTAAACATATCAAACCATGAATCTACCAATATATCAAAGTTTTATACGTCTAGATCATCAAAATAACTTCTGATAGGTTAAAATTATATTTTGACCATATAAAACGTATATAAGCCATATAAATGAAATAGATGAAGGTGTATAGCACTTTTAAACCTTGTAGATTTGAATGCTCTTCTTATTTTTGAAAGGAACTTGACTAATGACTACACCTTGAATGTTTGCTAGCAATCTCTTTGGTGGATTCACAAACTTATAAGGGTTCTCTATTTTTTTTTCTCAAAGAAGCTCTCTCTTTTTCTCTCTAGATGTGCTTGCAAAATGACTAACAACCTAACTCATTGGTGATGCATTCTATTTATAGAACTTTACTAATAACCATCAACCTTAACTAATCAACTAACATTGGTTAAATTAAGGCTAATTGGTAATTACTATTTGATGAATTGACATTGTGAATGACAAGATGATTGACTAGGGTGGTTGAACCCTCAAATCTTTATGTACAAAAGAAGCAACAATGAGCAATCAAGCCACCCCAAGTGGGCTCTACTTTCCTAGCTTATATATACATATATACATCCATATATATATATATACACACACACATATATAGATATATTGACCAACATTTTAACTTCCCATTGGGCTCTACTTTGGACTTATGAATTAAATATGTCGGGCTTATCCATTTTATTTGGTTGGGCTCAATTTAATTATTCTATTGGGCTAACATTAAATAACATATGTTACATTTAATTAAAACAAGTATTGGGCTAGTTTAATTATTACATTGATTAAGGTTTATTTAATTACATGGACTACTAGGTTAATTTATTAGACTTAGTTTAATACATAATTTGGACTTATAATATAATCCAATTAGACTTGCTTTAAATTAATTATACTACCTTGCTTCCTTATTAAATAAATACACACATACATAAGTGTATTTATTTAGTTTACATAATGTATAATTAATTAGTACACAATTTTTAATTCATCGATAATAATTTAATAATTATAATTACAATGACATATAGTATTCGTGGTCATTACAGTGCTATTATAGAATACCGTGTGCTATAGTAAGATACCATAAAATACCGTATGCTACTATTCTTTTATCACTGGTATTTTAACAGTTAAAAGTGATAACACCATTGACTATTTTTATTTAAAAAGGTTATTTCTGTCATTTTCTATATCCGACAATATTATTTTGTGGGGTCCACTAATGATTGGTTATTTTGGCGCCGTCGTACGACTCAAATATTCCCCGACAAAATGAATATTCCTCGACAAAACGAATATTGTCTAACATAATAAAATTTACACATAACATTCTTAACTTTTAACTTTGTTAATTTAACCACTTACTGTTTCATAAAAATATATATGAAGAAAAATTAAACTTTGTATTCCATAAAATTTGAGGTCTTACAACCTCCCCTCCTTATGAAATTTCGTCCCCGAAATTGACGTACCTGCATTTTGAAGAGGTAAGGATACTTAGATTTCATCTCAGATTCTAGTTCCCATGTCATTTCCTCTGTATTTTGGTTTCTCCATAAAACCTTGACTTGAGATATAAACTTTGAGCGTAGGATTTGCTCTTTCTTATCTAAGATCTTGACAGGTATTTTCTCATACATTAAATCCTTTGTTATAACATCCGGTTCTAACTCAATGATGTGGTTTGGGTCCTTCATATATTTACGTAATATAGATATATGAAAAACGTTATGGATGCGAGACATGTTTGGCGATAGAGCTAGTTTATAAGCTACCGTTCCTACTCGATCGAGGATTTCAAATGAGCTAATAAATTTATGGTTGAGTTTTCATCTCTTTCCAAATCTCGTAACTCATTTCCATGAAAAAACACGTAAAAAATACATGGTCTCTAACGTTAAAATTTTTGTCCATTCAATGAAGATCAACATTTTTGTCATTCTTGTGCGGTCTGTATTCGTTGTTGGATCATTTGGATCTTTTTTGTTGTCAAGCGTATCAACTCGGGTCCTAACAGTTTTGCTTCTCCTACCTCATTCTAACATACTGGAGAGCGACACTTCCGTCCATACAAAGCCTCGAATGGAGCCATGCCTATGCTTGCTTGGTAACTGTTGTTATAGGAAAATTCAACCAATGACAAGTATTTATTCCAACTTTCTTTGAAGTCTAGTGTTGTGAAAATTTTATATACTCGCAAGTGCACGAATCGAATACCTAGTATAGCTCAGAAGTGCAAGGTCGAACCCTAGAGACTTGACGGATGGAACGTATTTTAACTCACTCACTGATTCTAATTAATTCCTAATCTAGCTTAAAAATTGTGGATTATGATTTATCAACTAAAAATGCAAATAAATATTAAAATAAGAATGCGAATAAATTAACCAATAATAAAACACTAGGGTAACAGAATCATATATTTGATATCATATTCCAACATTCATGCCCAATCAATTTTACTTTTTATCACGCACTAATTTGGTCTCTCGACTCTATTAGGAGCGGAAAATAAATTCAATTAAGCCCAATTATTTTGTAAAATCAATTTGTGGCCGCTACTTTATTCTAATATGCTGCTGAGTTTTATTCAACAATGGCTTGGCATTTAAACTTGTATAAAATGAAATTTATACATCCAAACGACACAAAATCAGTGTTGACATCTTCCTAACTTCATATTTTGCAATATTTTATGGTTCGATCACATTTTTGAAAACGTTTTGACATGAAATTTAAGATCGAACCACTTAGGGTTTCAAAAATCGATATGTTTTGCAGTAAAAGCCATAACTTATTTGTTATTCCATATTTTTGAGAGATTCAAGTTGGGTTTTCTTTATAACTCATATGTGTAACTTTCTAGCCATAGAAATCCACTTATCAACTTGTATATTTCAAACTATATCACTAAATAGCACATGGTCACCTAGGGTTTTACCGGTAAAACTTAATATGGATTTTTCTTTCATTTATTTGCCTAACACACATACCAAAACATGTATTAAACATATCAAACCATGAATCTACCAATATATCAAAGTTTTATACGTCTAGATCATCAAAATAACTTCTGATAGGTTAAAATTATATTTTGACCATATAAAACGTATATAAGCCATATAAATGAAATAGATGAAGGTGTATAGCACTTTTAAACCTTGTAGATTTGAATGCTCTTCTTATTTTTGAAAGGAACTTGACTAATGACTACACCTTGAATGTTTGCTAGCAATCTCTTTGGTGGATTCACAAACTTATAAGGGTTCTCTATTTTTTTTTCTCAAAGAAGCTCTCTCTTTTTCTCTCTAGATGTGCTTGCAAAATGACTAACAACCTAACTCATTGGTGATGCATTCTATTTATAGAACTTTACTAATAACCATCAACCTTAACTAATCAACTAACATTGGTTAAATTAAGGCTAATTGGTAATTACTATTTGATGAATTGACATTGTGAATGACAAGATGATTGACTAGGGTGGTTGAACCCTCAAATCTTTATGTACAAAAGAAGCAACAATGAGCAATCAAGCCACCCCAAGTGGGCTCTACTTTCCTAGCTTATATATACATATATACATCCATATATATATATATATACACACACATATATAGATATATTGACCAACATTTTAACTTCCCATTGGGCTCTACTTTGGACTTATGAATTAAATATGTCGGGCTTATCCATTTTATTTGGTTGGGCTCAATTTAATTATTCTATTGGGCTAACATTAAATAACATATGTTACATTTAATTAAAACAAGTATTGGGCTAGTTTAATTATTACATTGATTAAGGTTTATTTAATTACATGGACTACTAGGTTAATTTATTAGACTTAGTTTAATACATAATTTGGACTTATAATATAATCCAATTAGACTTGCTTTAAATTAATTATACTACCTTGCTTCCTTATTAAATAAATACACACATACATAAGTGTATTTATTTAGTTTACATAATGTATAATTAATTAGTACACAATTTTTAATTCATCGATAATAATTTAATAATTATAATTACAATGACATATAGTATTCGTGGTCATTACAGTGCTATTATAGAATACCGTGTGCTATAGTAAGATACCATAAAATACCGTATGCTACTATTCTTTTATCACTGGTATTTTAACAGTTAAAAGTGATAACACCATTGACTATTTTTATTTAAAAAGGTTATTTCTGTCATTTTCTATATCCGACAATATTATTTTGTGGGGTCCACTAATGATTGGTTATTTTGGCGCCGTCGTACGACTCAAATATTCCCCGACAAAATGAATATTCCTCGACAAAACGAATATTGTCTAACATAATAAAATTTACACATAACATTCTTAACTTTTAACTTTGTTAATTTAACCACTTACTGTTTCATAAAAATATATATGAAGAAAAATTAAACTTTGTATTCCATAAAATTTGAGGTCTTACAACCTCCCCTCCTTATGAAATTTCGTCCCCGAAATTGACGTACCTGCATTTTGAAGAGGTAAGGATACTTAGATTTCATCTCAGATTCTAGTTCCCATGTCATTTCCTCTGTATTTTGGTTTCTCCATAAAACCTTGACTTGAGATATAAACTTTGAGCGTAGGATTTGCTCTTTCTTATCTAAGATCTTGACAGGTATTTTCTCATACATTAAATCCTTTGTTATAACATCCGGTTCTAACTCAATGATGTGGTTTGGGTCCTTCATATATTTACGTAATATAGATATATGAAAAACGTTATGGATGCGAGACATGTTTGGCGATAGAGCTAGTTTATAAGCTACCGTTCCTACTCGATCGAGGATTTCAAATGAGCTAATAAATTTATGGTTGAGTTTTCATCTCTTTCCAAATCTCGTAACTCATTTCCATGAAAAAACACGTAAAAAATACATGGTCTCTAACGTTAAAATTTTTGTCCATTCAATGAAGATCAACATTTTTGTCATTCTTGTGCGGTCTGTATTCGTTGTTGGATCATTTGGATCTTTTTTGTTGTCAAGCGTATCAACTCGGGTCCTAACAGTTTTGCTTCTCCTACCTCATTCTAACATACTGGAGAGCGACACTTCCGTCCATACAAAGCCTCGAATGGAGCCATGCCTATGCTTGCTTGGTAACTGTTGTTATAGGAAAATTCAACCAATGACAAGTATTTATTCCAACTTTCTTTGAAGTCTAGTGTTGTGAAAATTTTATATACTCGCAAGTGCACGAATCGAATACCTAGTATAGCTCAGAAGTGCAAGGTCGAACCCTAGAGACTTGACGGATGGAACGTATTTTAACTCACTCACTGATTCTAATTAATTCCTAATCTAGCTTAAAAATTGTGGATTATGATTTATCAACTAAAAATGCAAATAAATATTAAAATAAGAATGCGAATAAATTAACCAATAATAAAACACTAGGGTAACAGAATCATATATTTGATATCATATTCCAACATTCATGCCCAATCAATTTTACTTTTTATCACGCACTAATTTGGTCTCTCGACTCTATTAGGAGCGGAAAATAAATTCAATTAAGCCCAATTATTTTGTAAAATCAATTTGTTAATTCTTCCATAGCCAACATATGTATAAAATCAAAACACTCATTATTTCTATCAAAACACAATTTATATCCGTTTTTAACAAATCATAAACTGAATCCAACAAATAATAACGAGAATCCAACTTTATTTTTATCTCAATAAAAATGGGCATTCAATAGTAAGAATTATTTTTAACATGAAAACACTAAATTTGTAGAATCAATTGGCATGAATTTGTGCAATGGAATCAATCAAATATACTCATCCTCAACCCTAGAAAATACCCTAGCCTAGCATACTTGCAATTAAAACACAAAATATCATTAAATAATGCATGATTAAATTAACAGAATACAAAATTAAATATACCAACTAATTGAGAAAATAAATAAACAAATCCTGATTTGTAAAATCCCAAATAAATATTACTCTGCTATTCTTAAAATTCAAACCCAAAGAATAAATTTGAATGAAAAAAACTTCATAAACTGTTAAAAGAAAAGAATATACCAATAAAAGCTATTGTGTATTATAAAAGAAAATAGCGATACAAGGGAGAATAGCTACAAATCAGCGACGCAATCCTCTGAAACAGATGCTTTGTTTTTTTTCAAGTCGTTGCCGTTTTCTGCGTCACTATTTTGCTGAATCTCCAGTGTTGCCGTGATGGTCTCTTGTGTTACATAGGCTGCCACTTTATAATCTCCTCTTATGCAATTGTTGTTTTGCCCAAATAGGAGTCTTTTGCTTTATTTTCCTTTTGACTTATCCACATATCTCTCTCTACTAAAAATCTGATGATGCCCCTTCCATGTGATGCGTTAATCCTTTTTCAGCTTTTAATTCAAAGGAGTTATGAAACTTTGTTGGACTTAGCAGTATGAATTATTTGGGCCGCTACTTTATTCTAATATGCTGCTGAGTTTTATTCAACAATGGCTTGGCCCACAACTTGCTTGCTTCCCTGTGTTGTTGTTGACACCCGTGATGCTCCCCCAGTCATCTCTGTTGCAGCGTACCTACTATTTCAAATGTCAAGAATCAAAATAAGAAGCTAGACTTATAAAATTAAATAAAACAACGTTGACTTCTAAAAGATGTTTTTATCCCTTTGAACCTAATCAGTCTATAAAACTCCATCTAAAAAAACACTACAATTGAAATAATATATACTTTTTAAAGTATAAATTAGTAGGCTAAGATATACCAATTTCTTGGCACATCATCTAGTACGCAAAGTCTCAAAAGATCTTTAAGGGTCTAAATCATCCTTTCCGATTGTCCATCCGTTTGAGGATGGTATGCAGAACAAAACGTAGTTCAGTGCCCATAACTTTTTATAAACTGATCCAAAAGCGTGAAGTGAATATAGGATCTCGATCAGGAATTATGGAAACTGGCATGTCATGCAATCTCGCAATCTCATTTATGTACATACCGGCAAGACGCTCAAGTAAAAAGTTTTTTCGTATAGGCAATAAATAAGCGGATTTGGTCAATCTATCTACAATAACCCAAATTGCATCTAAGCCTTGAGAAACTTTGGGAAGACCCATCACAAAGTCCATATTGATGTATTCCCAGTACCATTCGGGAACCTCAGGTGATTACAATGGACCCTTAGACACTTGATGCTTTGCCTTGACACGTTGACAAGTTAGACACCTTGAGATAAACTCTACAATCTCCCTTTTCATATTGTTCCACCAAAATGTATGTTGAAAATCACGATACATCTTGGTACCTCCTGGGTGGATTACAAACGACATGTTGTGTGCATCCATCATGATTTTACGCTTCAATTTAGGATCGTTAGGAACACAGAGTCGAGAGTTGACTCGAAGTATTCATTTCTCGTCGATTCTTGTCTCAGGAATAGCACCTCCTTATACTTTCTTCATCATTTTCATTATTTTTGGATCAGTAGTTTGGGTAGTTTTAATTTTATTGATTAAACCCGGTTTTACTCCCACGTGCGCAATCTTCAAGTGGGTCCTTGGTATCTTTAGCTCTATCTCCATCTTTTGTAAGTCGTACAAAATGCTTCTTTGCGTTGTCAACATTTCAGTTGTATTCGCATAAGATCTTCTGCTCAAAGAGTCAGCTACAACGTTCACCTTTCCATCTGCGGCTGCCTGCGGTAGCCGTCTGAGCTGCCTCGGCTGCCGTGTGTTTCCTCGAGCCATGAAAAATGCAACTTGTCGTTGGCCGTAGCTGGCCGCAGATCCATCTGCGGCTGCCTGTGGTAGCCGTCTGAGCCGCAGCCTCGGCTGCTGTGTGTTTCCTCGAGCCACGAAAAATGCAACTTGTCATTGGCCGCAGATGCATCTGCGGTTGCCCGACTTCCTTTTCTCGATTTTCGTGTCACACAGTCTTAAATCACCATTTTTTGTTGTATTACTTCGGAAGGATGTTATTTGGTATAGAATTTGCTCTTTGTACTCGGCTTCCAGGGGGTGCTGTCCCCTTACACCCCCGCTAGCTCACCGGCGAGCTGGGCAGCCGCTCGCTCACCAGGGAGCGAGACCCCCGACTATCGTAAGCGTAGTGGCCATTCGTCGTCTTTGGTGATCCAATCAGGTTTTCTCTGGATCAGCTGTTTGTCTTGTCTCAAGTAACCTGATGCTCGTTGTTCGTTGTGACGACTTTGATCGTAAGTTGTTGTGGTGGTTTCGTGTTGGAGTCCACCTTCCTTTTCGCATGTCGGGTAAAGTGATGATTTTGCCCTCCTATCAGGGTTAGTATAACAGTGCAAAATTTGGGTGTTTACACTCACTTTCTCCCTCCTCGAAAAGTAACACAAATCTAAAATTCATTGTATATTTCATGGTGATGTTTTGACTTTTTAAAATTTAAATTTTAAAATCACACAACTAAATTAAAGGGATAAGAATGCATTAATTTTGTAAATTAAATATTAAAAATACACTAATTTTATAAATATTTTATGTATATACCTTTGTTATAATATTTTTTAAAAATGTATTAATAAATTTAATTATCCCTATTTTTAAATGAAGCTTGAAGGCTAACATAGATACTGCCATTCCGGGTCATAAATATGGCAGCGGCCCATCCAGAAAAGACCAAAAAAAAATAGTGGATAAAAAGAAAAACATACGTCAACTGTGTTTATTTATTTTGGTGTATATGGCAAAAGAAAAAACTCTTGACCGCGAGAAGTCGAGAACACACTTGTGGACGTCCTTCCATCACAAGCCATCTCTATTCCTCCACTGGAACAAAATATGTCCACCAAAACTACACCTTCAAATACATTTGCCCAATTTTGGCGGATCTCTCATTTCACTGCTGTTACAGAAATAAGAAAATAAATATCCATTGAAAATGTCTTTAACCCTTAGGCTACACATCACTAATCTCAATCCCTATAGCAAAAGAACAAACAGTACAAAATTTGGAACCAAATCAATTTACTATTCAAACCCACTTGTTTTTCATCAGAAAATGAGTTCTTCTTCACCTAGTTCTAGAGATTCTTTGACAATTAAGAGCTCATTGATTGATCCTGATGGCGGGTCCTTGGTTGATCTTGTGGTGCCGGAGAGCCAACGGGGTTTGAAGGCTTCAGAGGCTGAATCAATGCCGAAGGTGAAGTTGACCCAGATTGATCTTGAATGGGTTCATGTGATTAGTGAAGGTTGGGCTACCCCATTGAGGGGATTTATGAGAGAGAATGAGTATTTGCAGAGTTTGCATTTCAATTCTTTGAGAATGAAAGATGGGTCTGTGGTGAATATGTCGCTGCCTATTGTTTTGGCTATTGATGATGAGGCTAAAGAAAGAATTGGGGGTTCTAGTGATGTTGCATTGATTGGACCTAATGATGATTTGGTTGGTATTCTTAGGAGGTTAGTATATATATATATATATATATATATATTTTTTTTTATGAATATTTATTTAGGGGGTTTATTTTCAGTTTATGAACCGAAAAATGGTATACAAATCATGTATATTCCATATGTTGGTTGATCAAGTGAATGGTAAAGAGATAGTGCTAATTATATTATACGTTCTCACATATTATATTGGGGTGCTTAATTCCTTTCATTAGTCTAGTCTACATTAACTCTTATAAGTTTATGTCGATGTTCAAAAGTTGTTTTCCTTATTATAATGCTGTCTTTGAAGGGGTTTTCCCCCTGTTGAAATAATTGTAAATTGACAAGGCTTTTTTCTATGGTAAATATAATATTAGAATTATTTATAAACCATTAAACACAAGGAGTGATTAGTTTGCCTAAATTTTGCAAGTTGCCTTCTCATCTAATTGCTGGGCAGTTTTTGTGAACGTTTTTAGTACATTTCATGTATTTGATATTGTTGTTTCAATGGATGTAATTACACCAATAAGTACAGGACCAGAATTTAGGACCATCAGTTGAAATCTATCCAAACTGTGAAATGAATCAAAGGAGTTGTCTAGGGGTTTGCAGAAGAACACAACGTCTCTTATTCCAGTTCGAGATTCTTAAAATCCCGCATTTCCTCCATCAATCTATGAGCCGGAAAGCGATGGAGATTCTTTATACGTTAGGAACTGTTATTATCATCATAGAGCAAAATACGTTGTGAAGAGCTATGATTCTGGTCTTAAATAATTTTATTATTTGAAGTGAAAACAGATCTCATTGGACATTGTTATATTGTTTCTATTATATAAGCTATAAAAAAGCCGCTTTTTTATTCAGTAGTTTTGATGCTGCTGGATATAGTCCATAGTTATCAGAATCGTACAATGCGTGATATATATCGTGCGATATAGAAAAACTTCGATACGTATTGCAGGACATATTGAAAATGATATCGTATCATACAATTCAGTTTTGATTGAATACGTATCTTACGAAACGATACAGTGCACAATACTTTTTGAAGCTATCGACAAACTAGAAAAAGTTTTCTTTGGTAGATGCTGTATTATGGAGGCACCACCGTACCTTAGATCACATCAACTTTTAAGACGCTGGTGATCAAGACAAACAGGTCATATTATTAAGAAAACCAGCATCATTCTTTAAACACATTTAAATTTGAAAATTGTGAAAACTGTACAAATGCAATCTTTCTGGTGGATGTTAAAGACTTAAAGTATGAAGATGCAGTCATTTGTCTATCCCTGGATGATATACACAAACTTTTTCTCTTCTATGTCTGTTTGTGTGTATCTCTCTCTCTATATATATGAGTGTGTCTGTGTGTGTATATATAAATACATACATACCACCTAAACGGCACTGATGTACACTTTTCTTCTTTTCTTCTATGCAGCATTGAAATTTATAAACATAGCAAAGAAGAAAGAATTGCTAGAACATGGGGAACCATTGCTCCAGGTTTACCTTATGTCGAGGAGGTAATTGCTCCAGCTGGAAATTGGCTCGTTGGTGGAGATATTGAAGTGTTAAAACCTATCAAGTATAATGATGGTCTTGATCACTATAGGCTCTCACCCCAACAACTCAGAAACGAATTTGATCGGCGTCAGGCTGATGCGGTATTTGCTTTTCAGTTAAGGAATCCCGTGCACAATGGTCATGCTTTGTTAATGAATGACACACGCAGGAGACTTTTGGAAATGGGTTACAAAAATCCAATTCTTTTGCTTCATCCTTTAGGGGGTTTCACAAAAGCTGACGATGTGCCACTGGATGTTCGTATGGAACAACATAGCAAGGTTTCTTTTCCGATTTTCTGCATATTATTCTAATATCTCTAATCAGGAAAGTCTATGGCTACAGCATGAAAATCAATATTTTTCCTCTGTTTATTTAAAATGAACTTATATGACAAATCATAAATCAATTCATGTGATATAATTAATTGTTCTTCTTGATGTTCAAGTGTGACTGAAATTGAGACTTTTTTTTTCCCAATTTTTTTTCATGTTGCGCCGACTTTTTTTCAAGATATGTTTGTTTGCTTAGGTCTTAGAAGATGGAGTACTCAACCCTGGGACTACTATTGTAGCTATATTTCCATCACCAATGCATTATGCGGGTCCAACAGAAGTACAATGGCATGCCAAGGCAAGGATAAATGCCGGTGCTAATTTCTACATTGTAGGCCGTGATCCGGCGGGTATGAGCCATCCAACAGAGAAGAGGGATTTATATGATCCAGATCATGGGAAAAAGGTTCTTAGCATGGCTCCTGGCCTAGAGAAGTTGAACATTTTGCCATTCAGGGTACGTTCCACAAGGCCTATAACTTGTTTTTTTGCCTCTAGCCTAAAACATTATGATGCTCATTCGGTGCTTCTAGCCTTAGGATTACTCAGTTCTATTTTCATGAATTTAGTTTCTTCACAACTTGTAGCTTCCCATAAAGCTTTTATGTGTAATATATATATATATATATATATATATATATATAAAGATATCAATGATTCAAAAGCAAACATAGTCCCTATGCTGGTAGATGTTTGTATTTAATGAGTCAAGATTAGATGTTTCATATCCTTGTGATAGGCCTTAAAGTATGCTAGTCCTTGATCCCTCTGCTGGAGCTCTTCTTTTTTACAATTATTTTCTTCTTTCAATAAGCTTTTCTGAGCTCATTATTATTAGAACACTAAGGTTCAAAATTTTATTTGCTCATGTATTATACATAGTCTGTTAAATAAATCCATCTACCTTTATTATGGTGCAGGTAGCAGCATATGATACGGTAGAAAAGAAGATGGCATTTTTTGACCCATCACGAGCTAAAGATTTTCTCTTCATCTCTGGAACCAAGGTGAGACTAGGATTCTTATTTCCCACCACACGTGAGAGAAAATACGGAAAAAGAAAGAGAAATTTACTTGTCAAGAGAAAAATGTGACTGGACTTTAGAACAATTTTTCTTGAATAGACTAAAATGCTTAGAAATTTGATTTTATTAGCATAATAAGAAGTTGTCGAATACGCTTTCTAATGATTTGATGAACTGATCATGCTATTGTAGATGCGGACTTATGCAAGAACTGGTGAGAACCCTCCTGATGGTTTCATGTGTACCGGAGGATGGCAAGTGCTAGTGAAATATTATGAGAGCCTGCAAGCTGAAGAGGCTACAGAGAAACAGACTGTTGTGTCTTCTTAAATATGTAACTTTTTATAGAGTCGACAACAAGTTTATCATCATATAAGTAGCCAGAAAAATATGAAATACTTGTTATTAGGCTTATATGCTATAGCTGATGGATATATATATTTTTCTGTATTGAGGAACTGTATGCCGTTGCCGCTTGTCAGTTTCTCTTGAAGATTGAGCTTCACTTTGTAATCTTCTCTTTAAAAGCTCGCTTCACTGATTTATTTGTTTCATTCCGTTTGCAAATCTATGAACTATCTTTTATTCAAATTTTTATTTATGTATTATTATTATTATTATTATTATTATTTTTTTTTTTTTTTATCTCTTTACCTAATTGAGATAAATATATACCGTACATTAATAACCGCAAACTCTCGGTTAATCTTTCAGGTTTCTTTTCGACGCAATTCCATGTCATCTCATATATAATTGATGATAAGATGGGAATCCGACTCCTCTCACCAAAAAATGCCACTAGTACACCAAAAAAAAGCTGCCAAATTTGTACTAGCACGAGTTTCACTAGTTTAATATGGATATTATTAGAACTCGTTTTATATTATTTCCTCTAATTTTATTTTCTTAATTTGTATAAACATTGTATTTATATCAGTTTTTAGAGGACGGAGGGAGTATATAGATTAGATCCATAAGACGCCATTAACCACGTCAGGAAATGAGACTACTCGGTGGTTTATTCAGGATACATCCAAGGGCCGGGTAGTAGTTGTGAGTTTCACGGCCATTACCAAATAAAAGAAAAGATGATATATCTTACAAACGTATATCGATTTTTTAATTATTAATTAAATAGATAAGTATTTATTGTAATTCTTTTAAAAATACGTGTAATAAATGAGACTCTTGTATAATTTTATTCAAATTTATGTATTAATATATTTTGTCATTATAATTCAATAAAAATTTATCGTTATACATAATAATACTCAAAAATAAAATACGAGTAAAGTCGACAAAGTCAACAATCGTATCATGTTAAGTGCTTTTCTTGTTGACTTGCCTTAATAATGTCAAAACCCTAATAAGTAACACAATTTATTTTACTAATTGTGTCAAAATTATCAACACTAACTCTTGTTTGTTTATTAATTATATCAAATATGTCGATCCATTTCAACTGTTTAACAAAAAAATTCTGTTATGTGAATTGCATTATACTACATATTTTATTTATTTAATAAGTAATAACATGATTTATTTAGCACAATAAGATACAATTAACAACATAAAATATGATATATTTGGATAAAATTAAAAAAAACAAAATTATATTGGTCGGTTTCCGTTTAGTTTATTTAAAAATGAAACCGACCGAACGCTTTAATATTATAATATAATTTATATACTTTTTTAATAATTATTTATTTTATATAATTATATATTCATTGTATAATTTTTTTTATAATTTGGTGACATACTAATTTTCTGTTATCCAACAATACATTGCTTTAAAATTTAGTGACATATTAATTCTATCTTTTATGCTTAAATTTTAATAATCTATTAAACTGACTGATTAAATCGATAACCGAATAAATCGATAATTAATTACGAAATAAAAATTTAAATAATTTTAATTTTTAATTTTTTATAACTAATTTAAATAATTTAATTATTATTATTTTATTAAATTAATTAAATCCACCATTGTGCATCGATTCCCACCGGTAACATATAGATATGCAGAAAGATGGTGTTGGTTTCGACTTACGAGTTGGTCTAGAAGGAGACATAATTATATTACTAATCCACTCTAGTCAAGTAATTAAGTAATCTCAATTAGAGAGGTACATGCATTTACTAGATAGCTACGTGAACAACGCATGCATGCGTAATAACTAGACCTGTACCTAGCTTTGAATCAATAAACTAGGGTTATATGCATGCACAAGAGCATAAATTTTTGGAAACATTTTACGTTACTTGTTGAGTAGCGTATATGTACGCAGTACTACGCTTCTCAACTTACTAGAATTGAATTAAACAACGTACCAACCTTAATTATGAAAAATAACACTGACAATAAAAATCTTTTTAGAGGGACCTGAATCATGATCAATGGCAAACTCAGAAATTCTATAGGGTGGGTGGGGTCACTAAGGGTGATAAATTTTTAAAAAAAATATATATCGATAAATTTATAACAAAATTAATTAGCTAAATTGCGACTTAGATGAGTTTAAATAATATGATAAAATAAATTAAGATAAAATTATTCTTAATTTTTTTTTATCTCATATATTCACATACGTTAATATTTATAATCATCATAAAATCTTCATCATATATAACAAGACTCTAAATTAAATTTCGAGTTTAGGCCAATCTCTATTCTATTAAAAAAAGCTGTGTATGGCAATTAAAAGAATAACACAAGTGGTAGAAGATTTTCTATTACTACTCCCTCTATTCCAAATTTTATAGATATTTTAAAAACAACATTTTGTAAGATAATTTCTTTTTCAAACATATATTAGCTAGAAATATTTATGACATGATAAGATTCTCTACTTTAAGTATAAATAATAACATGTTAAGAATTTTCGTCACTTTAATTATTATTTAAAATTAAAATGATTTCTTTTAATTTTAGAATAAACAAAAATATATCTTTATTTATAAATTCAGCGAAATATGTATTGACTAACTGCTAATATAGCAATCCGTCTTATTCTTTTTTTTCTAAATAAAAGAATGAGATTTTTTAAAAAAAAAAATAGATTGTTGCAATTGCACATATACAAGAGAGAGATTTAGAAGGACAGAGAAAGTGAAAAGCAATTGGGGAAACTGTGAAAAAATTGAGTGCGGTCAATTGTAGTCACATGACCTTACGTGAGTCCGCCACTGATCATGATGTCCTTGAGAGCTCGATCACACGTACAGTAGCGTAAAAACACCCATGGTCAAGCAAAGCCATGAAGCCTACAAGACCACCTTTAATATATACTACAAGAAAAAAAGGCCACAAGCTATTAAAACTATCGGCGACCGCACTCTTTATTGCTTATACAAGTTCCTTTTGTCACTACTAAAGTCACATCTCGACGCTAGTACCGTCACTAGCTTGCTAGGGAGCACTAAAATTGCCCGCCAAGGTTGGCACCAACCGAATGTGCAGTCGCTATTCTGTCGTTGTCGCTTCAGCGACCGAGTCGTCATTTAACAATTCAAAACACTTAGCGACCGCGGTTCGGTGGCTAAAGGCGGTCGTTTTTTTTTCTTTTCTATCTGCCCTAATCACTAGCCGCAGCCAAACAGAGGCGAAAGAAAAAAAAAGAAGAGCAGCAGCTGCAGGAGAAAGAAGAGAGAAAAAGGAGAAGGGAGCACCGCGCCACCCCGCGCCGCCACCGGTACGACCCTCGCCGCGTAATTTCACTGATCGAATATTTCACGGGAGAAATTGGTCAAAGTTTTGGCGCTTCAGAAGACTGCCTAAGGTCACGAATCAGAGGTGAGACGGCTTTAATAGTGAAGATCAATTTATTTTATTTATTTTTGTGTGTTTGTTTACTGCAATTTTATAAATTTTGGCAACAAATTTAAGTTCAAAATTAGAATAAAATTCGATGTTTTCGATCTCTCCATTTTCTGTATATATAAATTTGTATATACACAAATATTTGAAAATCTTTCGATTTTATCGGTTTTTAGGTCGTCAATGTATTTTAGCCTTTTAGGGTACATGATTCCAGCCCTTGTCCATGTTTTTAAACTGTTTTGTTAGTTTCAAAATTTAGTATTTCCTACTATTTTTATCGCTTCATAAAGAAAAGGGAATTAAATCGATATTTGATGAATGTGAAATGGTCGCTGTTTGGATTTTGCGACGAATTTCAGTTGCAGTTTAAGATGTCGGAGTGTTCGTCCAGTTATGCTTAAGTTTACATTTCTTGTTAATCAGTTATTTTTCTGACAGATTTTTTTTTTGAGGTGGTTCATGTGGTGTTGATAATGGTGGTGCTGACGCTACTCAGTTAGCTTTGGGGTTTGGGCTCAAACTAAATAATATGTAAGAAAGAACTATCCATATGAGGCTGCAGGATTTTACCAGTTCAAATGAGAGCAACCCAACTTCTGTATACTAAGATCAATTACTAAACTAATTATTTGATAGGGATATTATATAGAAAATTATAATATAATAAATCTAATAAATATAATACATAAATCGATCGATCTTAGTTTTTAAATTATAATATATTAGGGTATACAAGAAAATAGCCTATCAATCAAAAATATCAGCGACCGACATAATAAGTTGCTAATGATCCTATTAACGACCGTAGTTCAAACTGATCACTATTAATATTAGCGACCGCACATTGGTCGTTGGATGATTGTTGATAGAATTTAGGAGCCAAATTTTTTGGCGCGGTAAGTGGTGGGAATATTTTCTATGACCAAACAGTATCAGCGATCGCGTGACGTGGAAGTATTAGCGACCGACGGTGTTCGTAGAAAGCGGTCGCCGATGAGAGTAAACTCAATCAGATAACTAAACAGTCGGGCAGAAAGAAAAAGAAGACGGAAGAAGGAAGAAGGAGAAAGAAGAAAGAAGAAAAGAAGAGAGAAGCCACCGAGAGGGAAAGAGAGTGCACCCCGGTCAACGCCCATCATCGCCACCACCGCCGTATTAGCACCGCCGTTTCAAGTATAACACAAGTAAAATAATGAATTCGTGCTGTTACTTTTGTTTAAATTATGCGTTGATTTAGAGTTGACAGTTAAAAATGGTGTGTTTAGAGTTGATTATTGAATTGGGTTATGTGTGTGCACATTTGTGTTGGCCCAGTTTTAGATTGCCCAATTTTAGATGAAACTGTGTTCCCCGTTGCCAAACTTCTTTTGTTTGGTGTTATAATTCAGCTGAATTAAGGGATTTCTTCTTGAGTTACGTTTAAGAAAATATGCTCGTAAACTTGTGTTTGCTGAGTTATCCGCTTTGCCTTCTCCTTGTTTCAGATGTCACGTATTTTTGTTGTAAATAAATTTTGTACCGCTTAATAGGAGTTACTTTGTTGATGTGTTTATTTTGTGAGTTTAATTTATGGCAAGGTAATTGGGTTGCCAAGTGTTTGGCAATTTTGGATTTTCTTTGAACAAACGAAAGTGTACAGGATCCTGGTTTATGTAGTTGTCTACTTGTCTTGGTAATACTTGCTGTTGCCGATTGAAATGTTTGAGCTATTTTTGGGATTATTGTAAAAGGAAAAGAATACTTGTTGTTTACTCATTTATTAGGTGTAGCTTTTCAAATACCTTCTTGTTAATAAAAATAAACATCGGTAGCAAATGTAAGTCCATAGTGGATTTCATGTAATGCATTTATGTAATGGAGTATACCAAATAGGGTAACATTTAAAAATAGCATTTCCAATAAGACTAAACCTAGACCTAAACAACCCAAATAGAATTTCCAATAAGACTAAATTGGGCTAACACAAATGTGCACACACAATTAACTGTTAACTGTTTATGCTCAATGTTCTGTGAATTTCAATTTCTAAAGTCTTCACTTTTACATGTTAAGAGCATAGCTAGACATTGAAATCCTAGCTTGCTAAAATCAACTAAGTAATATTTACTTAGTTTTCCATTACTAAATAAAATAAAACAAAACAAAAGGTTACAATATAATTTAGAATAAAATAAAATAAAATAAAATAATTTAATTTCAAATATCATTTTATATATACAATAATATAATAAAATAAAATTAAAATGAAAGAAAAAATAAATAAATATAATATAATATAATATAATATAATATTTTTTGCTTAGAAATCCGTTCAAGATTTACTCATTAGGAGTGAATTTTGAATAATCCACATTTTGGGACTGTTCTTGTTTCACTCCCACTTAAGTCAGTGTCAACGACTTAAGCACATGTATGTGTTTGTTCTAAAGAAATATTAGTTTGTTTATCTTTTATTGTTCTCCAGGTGATTACTTATACTATATAAATCATAGTCTATTTCGTATACTTGGAGATTGATGGGAGATACTGCTGAAATTTCTTTCGAGCAACAGATGCATGTGTTTAAATCGTTGACATTAGTGAGACGTCGCATACTTGAATGAGATAGAAGTTTGACTGGTGTAATAAGGGTGAAAACATATTTAGATATGAATATTGCATTATACCAACCGATGACACAGTGTAATACAATAATCCTTGTCAAAATAAGTATCACAATATAATGGATTTCTATTCATACCATAGTTGGATGAGACGACAAAAGTCGACTAGCTAACTAGGTGTTACAATTGAATTTAGAACTGGTTGCAAAGTGTTTAAAGATTACGCGTATAGTCACAAAGAATATGTCAATGCTCTGAACAAGATAAGATGTCTTTGTTTGAAATGTAAAAATATAAATTATGCGAATAGAGAGATGGTCGCCTATCATTTACTTGTTAAGGGATTCATGAATAATTACGAAGAATGCTAGTGGGCACATGGGCAGTAAAGAAAGTGTGACCTCAGACGGGTACATAATCCAACCAGCAGTACATATAATATGAATTACATGGTTCAAGATATTGCAAGGCCAAATTTTGATTAGGAATAAGTCTTTCAACCTACCACATGGTCGAAAGCCTTGCTAGTTTGATTGTTATCATTGTTTCTTGCCGGTAGATAACCTGTTTTGAAAAAATAAAGAAAAATTCAAAAAATGGAAAATAAAGAATAATATACCGACACCATGACTATTTGGGACGAAGATGCGTGACCATATGATGAGATTGTTGGTAATCCATTCGATAAGAGTGCTGCCTCATAAATAATCAATGGATTTAGTGATTATCATAAATGGGTTCGGAGAAACATTTTTTGGGAACTGCCTTATTGATCTACAAATTTGATTTGGCATAATCTAGATGTGATGCATATTAAGAATAATGTGTTCGACAATATATTCAACACCATGACGGGTGTTATGGGAAATACAAAAGATAATGATAAGACACAATTGGATATTGAAGATATTTGTAAGCGTCCTGGATTAGAACTTTATCAATCTTTTAATGCAAAGATAATTAAACCCAATGCAAAATACACATTGTCCAAAAAATAGGTTGAATATGTGTGCACATGGATTAAGTCTCTGAAACTACCTGATGGATATGCATCAAACAATGCAAGGTGTATTATAGGTAGAAAATTACAAGGGATGAAGAGTCATAACTGCCACGTGTTCGTGGAGAGACTGATGCTTCTAACATTTCAGGACTTGTTTGATAAACCAATATGGTATGCTTTGACTGATCTTAGTCATTTTTTCAGAGACATATGTTCAAAAACGTTAAATGAAAAGGACATGGTCATACTTGAGAAAAATATCATTGAGATCACGTGTAAGCTTGAAAAAATATTCCCACCTAGCCTTTTTGACTCCATAGAGCATTTGTAAATCCATTTAACTTATGAAGCTCGTGTTGGTGGTCCAATTCAATATAGATGGATGTATCTTTTCGAGAGGGTGATGGAAAACCTTAAGAGGAAGGTGAAAAATAGAGCTTACGTCGAGGGGTCGATATGTGAGACATACAATTTCGATGAGATATCTACGTTTATCTCCGGCTATTTTCCCGATGAGGTCTTGACAAAGGCCAATCGAGTTTTGAAATATGATGATAAGGGCAATGTTGAACTCAATGGTTGAATTTTTGTATTTGGTCTACCGGGTCACGCTTATGAAAAAGTGAATCACATATTTCTTTCAAAGCAAGAATTACACGCTACACATATTTACATTTTTTTCAAATGCGAGGAGATTGACTGCTTTGTGAGGTATGTATGTAAAACTCATATTTAACTTGTAATCCTAGCTTGCAATCTCATATATATATATATATATATATATATATATATATATATATATATATATATATATAGAGAGAGAGAGAGAGAGAGAGAGAGCATACAACGACGAGTTAAAAGGAAATCAAGTCAGTATCATTGATAAAGATATTCAACTGAGTCGTGATCAAAATTTTGCACAATGGCTAAAGGACAAAGTAAGTTATTTAACTTAACGAAGCATGATTTAGTCTTAAATTAGAATTTAATTTAATTTAATTTATAAACTAATTATTCACATTTTATGTAACAATTGTAGGCTCTTAATGACGATACAAGTCCAAGTCATGGGCCCAGACAGGGACCAAGTCATATGCAATGGTTATAAAGTAAATGATTATGACCTTCATACAAAGATATATGCCAGCAGTAAAAGAACAACTAATACTGGAGCGTGGATTCAAGGAGATTGTTACAATGAGGTTGGTCGTGCCTTTTATGTAGACCTGGAGGAAGTTATTAAGTTGTCGTACAAGGGTACCTATAGGGGTCAGATTAATTTATTTAAGTGTTGTTGGTTTGATTTAGAAAAAGGGATACGTATCGATCGACATAGAATCGTCAATATTGACTTCCATATAAAAACTTATGTTAACGCACCATTTGTGTTACCAACTCAAACACTATAAATATATTACACTCCTAATGTTATCAAGAAAATAGATAAACTGCCCACAAATTGGCAAGTTGTAATTCATACTCCCGTGCACAATTATGTCCAATTAGTAGACGGAGAATTCTATCAAAATGAGACGTTATATAACCCTCTTATAATAAATGTGAATGACAACAATGAACTTAAACATTTAGATGGTAGAGGTGATAATGATGAATTGGATCCCGAGTCAGTACCTAGGTTAGATGACACTGATACTGAGGATGAAGAGTTATTGACAGACACTGACATTGAGTCTGAAGCATATGATGGTTATGAATCTCAACATGCTGTTGAAAATGATTATGAATCAGGCAGCGATTTTCATTAAACTGTTTGTTTAGTTATGCTTGTATTACGTAGAGTTACATATGTACATGTTCTATATATACTTGTCATATTTATGTAAATTTCATTTATAATTGTAATAGTTAACTATTGCAAACCATTATATGTAATTATTGAGTTATCATTTTATTTGTATATTTATTATTATATAAGTCATAGTAACATATTATTTTTTTATATAGATGTCTTCTTTAGCAGCGCCAAGAAAGCACAGCTTGGGTCAGGGTCCTAATCAGATCCCGAAGGCCCTGACTAATCTGGAGGAATGCATTCTCATACAGGTTCGACCTCATCCGGATAGCACGTAAGTTATTTACCATATAGTATATTTAATTAATATTAGCATTGTTATAGACATTAATGTAAATTTTTTAAGATATTAATTTAAATTGTTGTATATTTTAGTGATTTTACAGATATTAGGATTGTGAGGTGCATTTCACAACTATGCTTACAGAACTGGCTTACACTTGTTATTACGTGGGCGAACACGCCTCTCTCCCACAAGGAGACAGTTTTGGAGGAGTTTCAGGTATTTTTTTGTTAATTCTATTATATAATATAATGAACTAATGTTTAGTGTTATTGGATTATATTATAATTATTTCAATATTATTATTGTATTTTTATTTGCAAAAAAGGTACAGATGGGATGACGTAAATACATTGGTTATATAAACACTATTCTGGCAGAAGTGCGCTATGCGAACAAAGGATAATATGAACAAGGAACGACAAAAAACACTGCATAATGCTGGTGTAGATCATCTTGGGCAGACTGAGGACTGCATGCACTAGTATATCCCCTGGTGGTGCTTACTGTCTATATGGGTTGGGATGTGTCAGCAATGGTGGGTTACAGACTGGGTCAAAAGACGTAAGACTACCGCCACAAACAGAGTCTCAAGTGTACCTGAAGGTGACATGGAAAAAGGTACATATAGGGGCAACATCATATCACAGTAGCAACATGTTGCTGCTAGGGTACGTATTTTATAATGTTTTACTTTATTTATATTTACAGTAATGTTATTAGTACACACACACACACACAAAAGTTTTTATTCACGTTATGTTGTTTATAATTTTTACACGTCATTCTTAATCTTAATTATTTATTTTTAACTATTCGTTTTTTAACTTGATTATAGGACACTTATATTAGATTAAGGAACGAGCGATATCTTACTGACAGTCTGTGCCTGATGATAGATCAGGAATTATGGGAGAAGACATCGATTGTTAAGAAGAATTATGTTAAATGTCAAAGACAGCGACGACGACAGGCTATTAGTGGCACAAGTAACTCTGGTAGCCAATCGACGCAGTTATCGTACCAACTGACGCCACATAATGCTGCTGATTGTGTTCGAGCTATATGTCGAGACCCTACCCTTCTACGTATACTGCAAGCTCATTTGAAAGCTTTAGGTCTTGATGACTTAGCAGATGAAGTGGCGATAACAACACGCCAACAGGAGGAGGAGGATGAACATGCCGAGGTAATGTTAGTAATTAATACTATTAAATTAATCAGTCAATAGTATTATATTGAACGTGTTTTCTTCTTTTGTTATAGGAACATTTGAGTGATGATGCGTGACGAGCTATAGATGCATGTTTTCTCTTAGTCTGTTATGTCTTTGTTTCCTTTTTTTTGTTGAACGCTTCATATACGTACATTTCACTTTAATTAGATTATGTATAAAATGTAATATTTTAGTTTGTCTTGAATTTATTAATTTGGTTGGAGTTTGTATATATTTGTTGATTTGGTTGAAGATTAGTTTATATATATCTATCGTGTTGTGTGTTGGGATTATGAATACATGTACAATATTTTTTGGGAAATTCAAAAAACCAGTAATTTGTTTCTATAAATTTATCAGCGACCAACATCGGTTGCTAATATTCTTCAGCGATCGAAACTTTTAGAGACTAATATGCGGTCACTGATATTGATCACTGACACGTATGTGGCGTCGGGCCTCTGACACGCTAACTCGGATCGACGACCGGTTCAGTCACAGATGCTGGTCGCTAATAAGGTTGTCGCTAATGTCGGTCACTAAAATGTATTTAGTGACCAGATTAACTATGACTGATATTAATGACTGCACGCGGTCACTAATAACTAACATCGACTGATTGCGGTTGTTGATAGACAATCATATATAGGCTTTTTTGTTGTAGTATAATACATTTCAGTTGTTTAATTATTATCATATATTTTATAATGTTATTTTTTTGTATATATGTCTTTTTTAATAATGACGAGAAAGTAAGGCTTAAGTCGAGGTCCTAATAAGATTTTGAAGGCCACGGATAATCTTGAGGATCAGGTGTTGTTATTTTTTAGAGGGCACAAACATGATCTAGAAGAGGGGTTTGATAGATTTTGAAAAACTTTGCTTTTAAAAAAGGTTTTAAAAAAGGATTCCCATATGGTTAATTAAGCAAGTTAATTTACATAAGATCATTCTCTGATTGTTTAATCACATTTCCCAAATAAATTAAACATTATATTTAGCACAGTGGAAATGGTTATTTGGTAAATACCCCTTTCTAATATGAGTTAAAGAACTTGTAGTTCTGATTTTGAATAATGCTACTGGAGGGTTATTGCAGAATATAAAATAGTTATAATAGTTATAATGCTAGCAGTTAAAAAAACATAGAGAAACACAATGATTTTTAAGTAGTTCAGAGCAGAAAGATCTCATTGTCCACTCTTCTGCACTTCGGGCAAGGAATCCGCCAAGGATGAAGGTCACTAAGAACTGTTACAACTAGACATTAAATCCTTCTCACTCAGGGTCTGATTCACTTAGAATTAGGCGAGCCATTCATCTCGTCTTTTCTCCATGACACTAAGTCATTTTCCCACTCTGGGGTTGATTCCTCCGAATCAGGCTGGCCACTAAGTTCCAAATTTCTTCAGGACACTAACTAAGTTTCGACTTTCTCCAGGACACTAAGTCCTCTTCCCACTCTAGGGTTGTATGAATCAGGTGAGTCAGTAAGTTTCGACTTTCTGATGTTGATGATGAAGTTTGTTGACGTGCTGCTAAGTTGGCATTAAGTTCCCTTCTTCTTGTATAACTTAGCAGCTGAATGATTATGATGTTCTTTAATCTTTATGAGCTCTATGCATATCTCTGTTCTGATCTGGCTCTTGTCTGGTAGGAATCATGCCTTGACTGATCCTCCAAAGTATAGGCTTTGGTTTTTGATAAATCTCTTCAGTTGATCAATCACATATACGGTCTTGTGTAGATCAACCCTTTTTCTCCTTAAGCTCATTCTTCATGTGTGTAGGCAAACCCTTTTTTTTAACTGTTTCTCTCTCTTCGATCTGATCTCTCTGTTTGATCGACTTCTTCCTTCTTTTAATTTCAAATGAAGGTTTTTATTTATAGAGAGGCTTCTGTCGATTTTTCCATTGGAAGGTAGTCGTTACCTCATTTCAAACTTTGATCCTAGAAGATATCTAATGTTGACGTATAGGATATTTTTTAACTTACTTTCTGTTCTAATACGTCACATCGGTCTGTTGTAGAGGTGACCTTGTGAGTAACGTCACATCACTAAAGTAATCGTTAGAATCAAGCTTTATCTGATCTTCAGTTCAAACATTAGATGAACGACAACTTCCTTAAGATCTTTACCTTGTAGATCTTTCAATAATCAGTCCAATGTCAAACCTGACATACTCTATGATTTTCTTAATCGTAGGTTTTCATGGCAGTTGTAGATTGTCTGCTTGGTTAACTCTTTGAACTGTGAGCTCTATGATTCTGCATACTCTTTGATCAACTATACTATCCTTCAGCTCTGCGATTTTCAGCTCCCTGATAAACTTTATATACTCTACGATTTTAAAGTCTTCAATCGTATAATGTATTCTGCTATTCTGATGTTCAGTTTGCTCAACGATTCTCAAGATAACTCTACTTCTGTGTCTGTAATCATTCTACGATCTATCTTTCAGCTCTACGATCTATCTTTCAGCTCTACGATTTGTTAGATAAGTTTAGTTCACTTCCTAAGAACTAAGACTTCTCATTCTTTGAACTTGGATTTCTATCTTCTCAAGTTCTTTCTTTTCTACTTGATCATCTCCCTTAAATGCACACTTGTTGGTTTCATGATTGTAGACTCCACTATGTCTTTGTTCAGTTCAATCATTTTGTTATAGTGGATACCATATGTCTTCTTCTTCTGATAAACTAGTCATAGCTGAATGGTGCTCTGTTCCTTTATCTTTTTCGATTGGTTTACCTCAGACTACTTCTTACTGGAGAACTATTGATAAGGGTATCCCAATCATGTGTCATAGTGAATTTATCTTTCAGTGTTATTGACATTACGAACTCTGAAAGACAGCACTGATGTAGCTCAAAATGATGTAACTCTGTGTTTTATAAGTAGCTCATCGATATTCGTGGCTCAACGATAAGAGGATATTCAGTTCAACTTCATTCTACGATCTTGAGTACTTTGACTTGTTCAACACGTATAAGCTTTCTCCCTTCACTTCTTTTGCTCGAACCTTTGTTTTGACTTTGCGATGTTGAGCATGTTTGATAGAGCTCTACGAAATATGTATTCTATGATTTGCTTTACAATTGTATCTTGCCTTATGATCTTTGAGCATATTTTACGAAATCAATGTGAACTCAACGATCACTCGATTCTGAGCAACGTTTTGATTTCCTATAATCTTTACATTCAATTTTCTTCATAGATCAACCTAATAAGTTTGATTTTCTACTCTAAGTCCTTGTACATCAAATCATTCTTAAAGACTGTTTAGGATTTATCTTTGTAGTTCGAATCAACCTAATATATTTGATCCCTAAGCCCTTGTACATTTTGTTCTTTTATAAGGGTTGTACAAATTACTTGTTTGCCAATTATACATTCACTTTATAATTTAATTGTCATAATCAAATCATCATATATGTATAGACAAAATCATCATTAATCAAATCATCATTAAACATATGCACTAACATATACTATTACATATTCGATCTGATCAGAGGTAAGTTAACTACATGTATTATAATAAGTTGATATTACAATTATTATAGATACTAACATAAATTGTTGTATATTTTGGTATTTTGTAGATATCAGGACTGTGAAGTGTATTTCACAGCTATGCTTGAAGAACTGGCCTACGCTGGCTATTACGTGAGCCAACACGCCTGCCACTCACAAGGAAGTGGTTTGGCAAAAGTTTAAGGTATTTTTTATTTATTAAAAATATTTTAATTAACTAATGTGCAGTCTCATTTAATTATATTATAACTATTTTAATGTTATTTTTTTTTATTTCAGAAAAAAGGTATATGTTGACTGAGACAAATGTTGTTATTGAGACACTCTTCTGGTAGAAGTGTCTCATTTGAACAAAGGATAACTTAAAGAATGAACGGGACAAGACATTGCGTAATGCATGCATTGACCATCCTGGACAGGTTGAGAAGCATATGAATGAGCACAGTCCCTGGTGGCGCTCTCAGGATATATGGGCTAAGATGTGTACCCAATGGCAGGCTAAGAAGTAGACCAAGAAACGGAGGGCGAATACCAAGAATAGAGCCGCATGTGTGTACCAGAAGGCGAGAAGGCAAATATGACATATAAGAGCGACAATATATCACAATTACAGCATGCTGCTACCAGGGTACGTAAAACTTAACTTTATTTGTGCTAAAGTATGATATTAGTATACATGTACATGATATATACTTATTATATTTGTAGGAGGCAACGACAACAGTCTCTATCACGTTGAAGCCACGTCACTCAACTGTTAGCGAACAATTGACATAGACAAGCCGATAACGGAATTGGTTGTTATTAGCGATCGTTAATAGTGCGGTCATTGGTGTATTGTTATCGACCAGATTACGTATGTGGGTCAACAACAACCGTAAGAACCTGACTTTTATTGAATAAAATTTAATTTTCTTCATATATTATTTTAAAATAGAAATGTGTTATATTAATAAAGGCTAAAGATAATGATGTTATGTGTAAATTATAAAATAAAAAGGGAATATTCGATTTGTTGCGAATATTTGTACGACGGCACCGAAATAACCAATCATTGGTGGAGCCAACAACGAAATATTATCAGATATAAAAAAACGAAAACATTAGCCTTTTGAGATAAAAATGGTCAATGGTTCTATCACTTTTAGCTGTTAAAATACCCGATGATAAAAAAAATAGTAGCATACGGTATTTCACTGTAGCACACGATATGCTACAATAACACACGGTATTACATAGTAGTACACGGTATTGCACAGTGTCTCATATTATTGATCTGATAAAGTGATTATTGCATAGTATTCATCGATAATTGTTGTTATAGAGCATTTTATATATTTTAATCAATAATTGTTATTGGATTGTAGTTTATTAAACTAACAATTGTTACAGTAGCTCATGCACTGTATCAAACTAATAGTTATCACAATAACGTGTTCTTACATTATTTTTGAATTATTATCACTGTTATATTCTTACTTTAATTATTATATTCCATTGTTACTTGGTATTTTGGGTATTAAAACAAACTCATTATTTGAAGAACACTAAAATATGTGATATTAATACATTTGGCAATGATGCAGAAAATAAATAATATATAAAGTTATTTTTTTATTATAATATAATATATAAAGTTATTTGTTTTATTAGAATGTAATATATAAAGTTATTTATTTTATTAGGATATATTATAATATATAAGTTTTGTTTTATTTGAATAATTCATTCAGATGAATGAATTGGCGTGAATGAAATTTCTTCTCCCATTTCAAAATTTGTGTGCCACCTACCGCACACTATATTACTTTTTGTCAAACCGGGTGTGTTCCTCCAGCACATTCTGTCAAATTTCGGGTGCTCCCTTGCACTATAAATAGGTTGTTCAGTTGATCAAAGAAGAACATAGCAAAAACATAAAATTCTCCTACTAATATATTGTAAGTATATTTTGAGTGTAGTAAGGTTACTCTAAAGTTTTGATAAAGTCAAAATGAGTGCAAGAATTTCTCGAGTGAGTTTTTTTCTTTAAAGAGTAATATTTGTACAAATACTCATTTTACATGGTATTCACAATTCTTCATTTAGAAGATTTATTTTAAAAAGTTTTATTTGGAAGATTTTATTTTGAAATATTATTTCAAAAACTATTTTGAAGTTATTATATTTTATTTTGTACACTACATAAATTTATATTATATAAACACTTTTGATAATTTCATAATATACGAGTTATTGCACTCCATGAAATTTATATATGTTAGTTACTAATTAAATTATAAATATACTTATAGGTTGATCAATTTAATAGAAAACAGTATCCAGTCACGTGTTAAGATAAGAGATATCATTTTCTTTCATACTCTTAAACTTACTATGATAAGTATTATTCGTTAAAATTCCTGAAATGATTATATGTTCCTTAATAGTTTGCGTTTTATTTAATATCATTTCACCTGAATCTTTCTATTTACCTGAATCTTTCTACTGAATTTTAATCGTTATTTTTGAACTATAAATCTTGAATATCATTCTTGAATTTAACTCCAGATCATGTTGACAATTTGGATTTTATTTGACTTTGGACAAAGTAAATTTTGTAAACCTTTAATGTTTATTGTTTATCCTATTATTCTCTTTTTTCTGTTCATCATTTTTATCATTGTTATCTATTCTAAGCATCAAGAATCCAGTTGTTGTGAATATCTTTGGCTTGAGTGCAAAGATAATATAATTGATGAATATCTATGGCTTGGGGCATAGATGATATGATTGGTGAATGTCTTGGGCCTAGGGCAAAGACGATATAATTGTTAAGTGTCTTTTAGGGCATGTGGTGAAAATTCTCTTTGGCCTGGGGCAAAGAAGAACCGTTGTTTGACATGATCATGACCAATGATGTTTCAGATAATAAAAGTTGATGATTTTACTGAAAAAGACAAGTTAGTAGAGATCATAGTCTATATAATTCTTCTGATGGATTGCTTATTTCGCTGCAGATATTTGTTGAAGACTTATTGTTTATTATATTCTATCATTCCGCTGCAGTTGTTGATTTAAAATTTGTTGTCTATTGTATTCTATCAAGAACTCATCACTGTTGAAGACTATTGGTAATTTATTTATCATTATCTTAGTCATGATATTCTTTATTGGACTATTTGAGCTCACCTCTTTCTTTTTATTCCATTGTTCTTCAATAGAAAATGAGAGAGTAGTTGGGTCTAGCCGAGAAATGGAGTGAAGGTCCTAGTAATAGCTGTAATAGTTTTCACATGTTGTAAAATATAGTGGTAATAATAATGAAGACTTAGTTGTGTATTATTGAACATTGTATTATTGTAATTATATCGTGTTGTAATAGTTATGTTTTTTTTACGACTCAAGTTTTAGTTGTGTAGACTCGAATTTGAGGGTGTCACAACAACGGCGTGCGATTGCCAATATCTCTTTAACGACCGAAAATGGTCTTTGATAGACAGTCGGTGATAAACTCTTTGTTGTAGTGTTTATATACAAAGACCTATTCATTCTTACCAAATCACATATATCACCATACATACAATTCCTTTCTTTCTTTCTTTCTAGAATTAATTCTATTGGATCTCTATTCTGATCAAATTGAATTAATTAGGAGCCCTTAATTACTCTGATCTAATTCCTTATTGTACAAACATTTATCTTCAATGGGATTAAGAAAACTAATTTTCAGCAGATTGTCAATATTGGGAAAGAAACACATGGGTAGTTATGACGAAAAATTAGGGCAGATTCCTCAAGATGTACCAAAAGGCCACTGTTGTAGTGTATGTTGAGAAAACAGAAGTAGGTACATTGTTCCTATTTTATTCTTGGCGACCCGAATTTCACAGCCTTCTTGAATTAGCCGCTGAAGAGTTCGGGTTCGATCATGACATGGGCCTCGCCATTCCTCCTCAATAATTGAAGATAATAATACAATATCATGAAGCTATGTAAAGAATACTGTGTAGCGGACAATAATATGTACTATATCATGAAACTGCTTATATATATATATATATATATATATATATTAATATATATATATATATATATAATTCATCCATATTTTTCTCTCTCACCCTTTTTACGATCATTTAAACTAACTGAAAAGCCATATATGAATGATTTAATTATAACTTCAGATTTGTACCTATATCTCAAAATTTAATTTAATTTAATTTTTTCTTCATACAGTAATTAAGGCAGAGTATTATAAGGATCTTTGAGGTTAATTAATTTCTTTTGTCACCCCGTTCATTTCACCACACTGTATATATATCTGTTGGCTTTTCGATATGATATATATATATATATATATATGTTGGCTTTTCGATATGATCTATTTACGTGTGTTAATAGTAATTCTTCAGCAGATCAGGTCGGTTCAAGGAATCGAAGAGTGAACACTAAATGGCTACGTACATTGGCTAGTACTAGTTTCAATTTATTAAACCAACCTACTTCCTTAGGAAATTAGTAATTTCACAAGCTAGAAATTAAAAGACAGGCTATTTCCACCGGGCGTGGGGGAGTACTGCCTCTGTACCGTACTCGTCCTTTTAAGTTACGTCCTTCACACTTGAAAATAGTTCACACTGCATTATATATATATTGAATTTAAATTTGTTGGTGAGAGAATAATTATCCCAATATATACTGAGATAGATATTTAATTTTACATTGTTAATAATAATTTGATATTGTGATATCTTTTATCTAATCATCATATATTAAAGTTTGTATAGTGTAAGGCATAAGCAATTTTTTATTAATTTTATGTTAAAAATACTTTAGCAATCCAAGGGCAATAATACTACTTGTTCCATTTAAAATAAAATAAAAATCAGATAGTAACTCATTTGCAAAACTTAAAAAATTTAAAGATTATAATTGTTTTAAATTTAATCTTAAATTTATTTATTATTGAGTTTTGTAGTTAGATATAGCACAGTAGTAAAGTAGTAGAGAGTTTATTGAATCATTAATAGAAATAAATTATTTTTTAAAAATATATATATAATAATAATAATAAAAAAAACCCTTTATTTATTTATTTAGTGAGGGAGTAATAGTAAGTTAGGAGCAGATGACCTTCGAACTACAAAGTATTTAAAGTTTTGAACAAGGGTAATGTTAGGAGTCTTAAACTCTTTATCTCAAATAATATATTATCATTATATTTGTCTGAGTAAAATTCATGTGATTAATTATATCATAAATTATATTTTATTCACTGTTACATCACTTGAGACATATTTTAGATAAAAAAAAATTAAGATTCCTAAATACTAATATTACCTTTTGAACAAGCATTTACACTGTGTTTGTGAGTTTCAAAATGAAAAGAAAAGAAATAAGAATGAAGGAAATTTAGGAAGGAGAATAGAAATCTCCTGGTTGTGAGTTTTAGAGGAGATAAAAGAAAGAGAAAGGAAGGAGATTTTTTAAAAATTTCCTTCCAAAAATTGGAAAATTTTGAAAAGAAATTTACTAAACACTTCGATTACAAACAAAAATTCCAAAGCTACCCTTATAGTATTTTTAAAAATATAATTCATAAGGGTAAAATAGTAATATATTATTTTAAATTAAAATTTTCTTCTAAAACTCACAAACACAAGAAAAGAGAAGAAATTTTCTTTTTTCACTCCTTTCTTTTCTTCCCAAACTCACCATCAAGGATGAAGCTTCATCAGAAAGAAATATATGAGTGACAGAACTGGTGGGGTTGAATAACAGCTGGTCTGGGCTAGGGCTCGTTCAAAGTGGGCAAGTTCGTAGATGGGTTCATCTCACTTAGTGACTGATCAAGTGGGGCTGACTAACAGCTGGTCTGGGCCAGGGCTCGGTCAAATTGGAAAATTCGTAGATGGGCTCATCTCTCTTAGTACCCAATTTACACCTTCCATTTTGTCGCTAAAAGGATAAGACTGTTAATAGGACAAATTTGGGAAGCTAATTAGGACAACTTCCCAAACTACTAAATTGCATTTTTGTCAGAAGTGGCTTGTGAGATGTTTGGGATGGTGACAATTCCTCTCTTCAATCATTACGTCCTCAGCCCTCTCTCTTATTTTTCTACTTTAACATAAATTCCATTCAATGTATCTGAGCTTCGTCTAGGTAACTCTCCATAAGCTTGCATAAACCCTACATATATAATGTTGCCGCGTTACGAAAGACCAAAGGTTTAAACCTCAAGAAAAAAACAAAAACCAGAAAAACATGTGATGTATAGTCTTAATTAATTTAGTCGATTAAGGTTTTTGCCCCCCCCCCCCCCCCCCCCCCCCCCCCCCCCCCCAAAAAAAAAAAAAAAAGAAGGAAAGAGCCAGTGCCAGTGAGAGTATATCTATATATATACAGAATCTGTAAGAAAGAAAAATTAATTTCGGTATAAAGTGTCATGAACAACAATTAATAAATCACTCATATATATATATATATATATATATATATATATATATATATATATAGAGAGAGAGAGAGAGAGAGAGAGAGAGAATGATCCATAATATGTATTTATTATGGATAAAAAATTAACATATACCATCTATAGTATCCGTTTTAAATATCAACGACCGAGATTAAACTGGGAAATGCGGTGCCCGCTAGTAATAATAGCAGGCGACAGGTTTTATTTTTTTTAATCTCAGCCGCTGATCCTTATAATAAATGGTATGAATGTTATTTGCTTTATTTTGCTACATAGCAAATATTGCTATACATCATTTCCAGATATATATATATAGAGAGAGAAATAATCAAGAGTATACTCCCTTATTTGACATACCAAGTATATCCCCTTATTTGACATATCATCTTTAGCGATGGACCGACGACAGTTTGGTTCGTCACTATAGTTTTTAACGACGGACAAACATATAGTGACGGACCGAACCGTCGCCCAGTCCGTCGCTAAAGGGGACATGCTTGATGTGTCAAATAAGGAGGTATGCTCTTTATCTGCTCTCTCTCTCTCTCTCTCTCTCTCTCTCTCTCTCTCTCTATATATATATATATATATATATATATATATATATATATATATATATATTTATTTATTTATTTATCAGGTCGCCTTAATTTCCGGGGCGCCATCAGTTGTATTGTTGCCTAACACAAGTCCACACTAATTAATACATTTGAAATATTGGATCGTTTGAATAAAATATTGGAAGAATAACTTGAAATTATTTTGAAATTACGTAAGGTAATGGAAAAATATGTGTCGTATATAACACCCAATATTAGTACCTTTTTTTTTTTTTTATACTTTGAAAGTAGAAATTAACAATATTATAATTAATTAAGAATAACAGATAGTTTGCATGAAGAATTAAACTAAGTTGGCGCGGGTACTTAAAAACTAATAAAAGCATGCATGCAGGAGCCTGGAGCACTTCAAAGTAATAATTAACTCTAGACAGGAATGAATAATGCCTGCATGTTTTAGATACTCCATTTCTGTACTCTGAATACTGCATGATGCTTGTTTAATTTGTAGAGAATTGTTATTTTCACAAGTAAAAATTGATATTTTCACAAGGTCTCACTCATATTTATGTGAAAATTTCATTTACTACTGTTCATATGAGAGGAATCTTGAGAAAATACCAATTTTTTTTTTTTGTGAAAATATCAATTCCCATTATGTACTCCAGTATATATATATGTTAATTCGTTTGTCTCTAAACCTAGTAAACTTTGATTTAGTAATAAGAATACTTTTACATGTAATAACAAAAACAAAACAGTACATAGCTTCAACACTAATAAAATGTAAGATTTACGTACTGTTTCCTCATGGTTAGTGCACAATTAATTAGTTACAACAATTACTGTACGCAGAACAATTCTTAGTAAGAAACTACGACAACGGATATATTACGTGCATAAATTTTTGGAAACATACATTAATGTAGGAAAAGTGGTAGGGGATCGGATGAAGGAAGCTTCGATATCTACTTGGAAGAAAATCACAATCTTTGGAGATACTGATCAAGGAAATGGACCTTGATGTCCTGATAAAGCCCAACAAGCTACCAGTACTCACGTAGTAAACCAATGACACTAATATGCATGTACGTACTCACCCAGAAAATTACTCCCTTCTTAATTTGAACCCTAAATTAGAGGCCACATGACATAATAAATCCCCGGCCCCTATATATACCCTCCGCACCTGTTCGCATTTCCTCATCCCACCAGTAAATCACCATATCATACACCTTTCTTTTCTTAGCCAGCCAGCACTTCTCGATCCGGCCTTTTTTCTTCCTTATTCATATTTTATACGAACAAAAGTTTCTATATATAGCTATACTATCTACAAATTATGGGCTTAAGGAAATCAAACAGATTGTCAATATCGGCTGTTGTGAAGCAAATATGCTCGATGTTGGGAAAGAAACACTATCGTACTTATGATGAAAAATTGGGGCACAATGTTCCCCAAGATGTGCCAAAAGGCCACTTTGTAGTGTATGTTGGAGAGAACAGAAGCAGGCACATTGTTCCGATTTCATTCTTGGGTCGACCCGAGTTCCAGAACCTTCTTGAACTAGCAGCTGAAGAGTTCGGGTTCGACCATGACATGGGCCTCACCGTTCCTTGTCAAGAAGACGTTTTTCAAACCCTAACCTCCTCAATGTTTTCGGGACCATAACTGCAGCGGCTTCCTCCATTGTTTTGTATATTAATATTTTATTATTGTGTTTCTAATTTAACCTCTCTAATTAAAAGGAATATTTTTTAGTACCTAAACAAACTATTTTACCATTTAAAAACTTATATGTTGTGCACATGGTTAATTTATTTTGACCAAAATTAGTTTGAGGTGACGGTTTTACAAAAAATTGAAATGTTAACTATAAAATTATAAAAATTAAAATCTTAACGTCTATGTTAGGTTTGAATATAAAGATGAGGGGATAATTTTACAATTTGGCCCAGAAGATAATACCATATCATGAAGCTGCTTATGTAATTCAGTTCTTCGGCTTAATTTTTCATTTTATTTTTTCTTTTGAGATCATTTAGACTAACTGAAAACCCCATATATGAATACTTTAATTATGGGTTCAGATTTGTACGTATATCTCAAAATTAATTTAATTTGTTTTTTTTTCCATGCAGTAATTAATGCAGAGTATTACAAGAATCTTTGAGGATAATTAATTATATTTTCACCCCGTTCATTTCATCACACAGTCTACATATATTAATTGCAACCGGCTTGTCCTCGTCTGATTTTTTATTTTCTCAGAAATCTCAAATATCTCTATTATATACCTCCAGAATACTTAGCATTGTTGAAACCTAGATAGCTTGATACATGTAAGTGATAATCTAGCTCTATATGTTGTGCTAATATTCTTTAGCAGATTAGTTTAAAGAAATAAAAGAGTGAAGAGTACATGGCTACAATATTGGCTAATTCCAATTTATTAAACTAACCTTAGTAGCTAGGCATATTTCATTGCTAGAAAGGACGGGCTATTTCCACCGGGTGGTGGGAGTACTGACTGTGTATACCCTACTCGTCCTTCCAAGTTCTGTCCTTCACACGTTGAAAATAATTCACACTGGAGTGCACGATATTTAATTTAATTTTTTTGGTGGGAGAATTAATATTGCAACGTATACTGAGATGGATATTAATTATGCATGGTTGACCATATGTAAATTTTAATTAAGACAATTCTACACACATAAATATCAAATACAAACTTTTACACAAACTTTATCTCAACAATTTAAAAGTGAAGTCTGACACGAATTTTTGTGCCAGACCTTATTTTTTAATGATGAAATGAAATTTGTGTTTGGCGGTTGTATTTGGTTGTTTGTGTAAGTAGACTTATTCTTTTAATTATGCATGATTGGCCATATATATATATATATATATATATATATATATATATATATATATATACTTTGAGAGATGGACCAGCAAATAAAGCCAGTCACTAGTAGGGGAGACATGCTGGTTTGGACAAACTCATAAGTTGCATCCTAGCTGTGGGACATTAATTGCCAGCTTTCTCTCAAACAGATTGAAGTCCTTGTAAAGATTTTCTAATACACTTAACAAGCTGGATTAAAGGAAAATATCAATGAAAATAAAGATCACCAAAAGTGTTCAGCTGTGGGACATTTGCCTGATCAAATTGATACTCTTAATTCTATTATTTATTTTAGTATCTGTATGTAGTACCCTTTGCTGAAGAATTTGTAAACCTTTCATTTTGTCGCTAGAAGGATAGGACTTAACATAGGACAAATTTAGCTAATCTTCCCAAACTACTACTACGTACTATGTATGTATTGATTTTTGTAAGAAGTTGCATGTGAGATGTTTTGGGATGGTGACAATTCCACTCTTCAATCTTCAGTTCCTTTTGTTCTCCCCCTTCCCTCTAATTTCAAATTCTTGTTTTTAAGGGCCCATGCATGCACAAATTATGTTTATCTCTATCTTTATCTCTCTCGAGTCAATAGTGTTGTATAATATCGAAATTATAATGATAAAATTGAATTTTTTGTATTATTTTATGATATTATTATTGATTTTTTTTATTTATAAAATTTGATAAATAAAATTCTTTTTGTGAAATAAATATAGTAATAACACAATAAATAGAGAGATTTTCTTAATTTTTCTCTACGGACTTTTAAATAAAAAAATATTGCTTATCACTAATTTCTGGGAAAGTGACTAAAAAATTATGAATAAATTTGGAATAGTACTAAAATAGCTAATAAAACAGGGATAAAATAGTAACGCATTTTGTTAAATTTGCTTATTGATTTCTGCTTTTAAGCAAAAGTACTAAATTGATACTTCAGCTCATTTTCATAAAAATTACTTAGAAGCAATTTTGAAAAGCAATTTATCAAACAACTTTAAACCTTTTTAAAATCGGTTTAATTATAAGTAAATTTGAATACTTCTAAGCAATTTCAAATAGTTAGCTTACAAGTTACAAGCGTACGTACCATCATGTGAGGACAACTGTTCAATGTATCTCCAAGTTACAAGCGTACGTACTATCATGTGAGGACGACTGTTCAATGTATCTGAGTTTCGCTCACCATGAATCAAGCTGGGTAGGTCTCCTAATCGAACTTGCATGAACCCTACATATATAATTGAAGGATTTTAATAATATGTATGTTATCACAAGTTTACACAAATTCATTAACGAGAATCAAAATCATACTTTCGAAGCGTGATCTTTTAGTGCGGAAGAACTCGTACGATTGAAATGTCAAACCCAAACCCAAACGGCGTCTCCGAACTACAGAATGAGAACAGAAAAACAAATTCACGATCCGTCACAATTTGGGAATTCAGTTGTTATGTTGGGAGCTCTGTATCTATTTTGGCTTAATCAATATACTGTATGTATGCTGATAACTGATGATGGGATAATCCTCAGATGAACTGAGGTCGTGGATTTTATAGGCGTAGTGGTTTAACCCACTCCCTATAAAACCTCCAACCACTCAGTCAACTTAACGTTATTATTATAACGTTAAAAGATTGAGTCTCAATAGCCATCTGACTAACAACCAAATGGGTCGGACTCTCCATGGGCGCCCCATTTAAATATCCAAGATCCAACATCTCCCACTCGCCTATGGCGGGAACGACGTAATCATCACAACTGCCAAAAATTAGCTCAAACCAAAATAACATGTATTCATATTTGCCGGATTGTGCGACCGTTGAGTTCACCTGTAATACGGGAGCTCTACACCAAACCCGTTAGGGCCAACATAGATGCATCTACCCTTTCAAGAAAACAGTGCGGGAGCTCTCACGTCAAATTCAATTACTTCACGTAGAGACTACAACCTATAAACTCATAGTACCCCAGACACATTTGAATTTCACTAGGTTAAGTATCTCTAATCCCTCAGAGAGCCATACTTAACCACCTTTGGGCCCAAGTCCATTTCGTATCTCACTTATTACTATATCGCTATCGAAGCGCTATAATTATCGATAATAAGTGCAGAACGAGGTGAAATCAAATTATCTTCCCTTTGCCCTAATAATATTCAGATATGAATCAACTGCTTTCCCAGAATCGGTCCTTAGAGTCTCATCAATCTTGACCTTAGGAATCGAAATCAAAGTAACAACACTAATCCATGTCTTTGTAGTATAGTCAAAGATCACAAATAGCACTTGATGTAGGAATAAAGATTTTGTCCTACAGGACTCACACGGTGAGGAAACAGTGATCCATTCTTTCACCTCCTTTACATGGTCGTTAAGCACATGTAACACTCTCACAACATACTATTCTATAGCCTTGTTGTGCGGACCTTAGTCTAGTCACTCCTAGAGTGTCTAACTCGAACATTTCAAAAATGCTCGCTTATCAAAGCACCACATTTGAAATTTCGCGTCCGGTTATCATGTTATGGCAGACAATCTCATTTATATGAGCATATGTCATATGGTCATGCCGTACGGATCTTAGTTCAGTCGCTCCACAAGCGCCAAACTCGAATTTCTAGATTGCTCGCTTTCCCAAACGCCAACTCTGAAACTTCGCATCCGGCTATCAATACAAGTTAATATAGATGGCGGGGCATTCTATATTCAGTTAATCCAAATTAACCTCATCTTGGCTCATGCCAAGGCGACTTAATATTTCATATTGCTCGCTATCAAGCGCCAATTGATTGTTATTCAAAACATCAAAATTCGCTACTCAAAGCGCCAATATAAACTGTCTCAACCTTGCTAGCTCTTCAAAGCACCAATGGTGATTGCTCGTGTGAGTGAGCCAATCAACCTGTTGACATATATTTAGTGTGTGCATATCCAATATGCATAATAACTGTGTGAACCATTAATATTTATCATATGCGCTAAAATAACACAATCATAAGTAGGAACAAATGAATCTCGCTTAAACGATAAATATCTCGATACAACAATGAATATCTTTAATACAAGCCAAATAATGAGTGATATACAATAAAATAAGAAAGTACATTAAACCCTACGAAACCCTAACGAACTAACATGCCTACAAAAAGCATCTCTTGGTATCGGTTTCGTCAAGGGATCCGCTACCATAAAGTCAGTGGGCATGTACTCCAATATCACCTCGTTATTTGCTATGTTCTCTCTAATGAAGTTCATCCTCAAGTCAATGTGCTTCGTCCTGCCGTGATACTTAGGGTCCTTAGTGTAACCTAGGGCCGCTGTGCTATCACAGTAAACAGTCACAGGATCTGAAGCATGAAGGACGTCTCCAAGATCCTCGAAAAATCTCCTCAACCATAAGGCTTCCTGAACAGCTGACGTACATGCTACAAACTCCGACTCCATCGTTGAAAAAGCAACGCAAGTCTGTTTCTTGCTACACCAAGTGATAGCAGCACCATGTAGCAATAATACATATCCTAAGGTCGACTTGCGCATCCCTTGGTTACCTCCCCAACTAGCATCAGAGTAACCAATCAATCGTAGGTCCGGTCCTCCATAGCACAACATGTAGTCCAAAGTACCTTTCAAATATCGCAAGATCCTTTTGATTGCCCTCCAATGAGCAATTCCAGGGTTTGACTGATAACGACCGAGATAACCGATTGCATATGTTATGTCAGGCCAAGTACACACAACTGCATACATTAACTTTCCTATAGCACTGACATACGGGTAGTGGGACATTTTCTCAATTTCCCCGGGAGAACTAGGGCATTGCTCGGGTCCAATGACATCGCCTTTAGTGATAGGAGTGTCTATGGGTTTGCAGTTGCTCATTTGGAATTGCTACAGAACCTTCTTAAGGTAAATCTCTTGAGACAAACCAAGAAGCTTTCTTGAGCGATCTCTATAAATCTTAACTCCAAGAACATAAACTGCTTCTCCCATGTCCTTCATCTCAAAGTTAGAGGACAACCACCCTTTGGTGGTAACAATCATCTCCTTATCGTTCCCAGCTAGTAGGATGTTGTCGACATACATCGATAGGATAAGGAATTTATCTTTGGATCGTTTAATATACACACAATGGTCTTCCTCGATCATCGTAAACCCATCACTAATGACGACTCGATGGAATCTCAGATACCATTGCCTAGATGCCTGTTTCAAATCATAGATAGAACGTTTGAGCTTGTAGACTTTGCGCTCTTGTCCTTCTATGATGAAACCCTCAGGTTGATCCATGTATATCTCCTCAGCTAAATATTCATTGAGAAAAGCTGTCTTAACGTCCATTTGATATAACTCTAGATCCAAATGTGCGACAATTGCTAAGATGAGGCGAATTGAGAAAAACCTCACAACTAGTGAGAAGGTTTCCTCGTAATCAATTCCCTCTTGCTCGGTGTAACCCTTGGCTACAAGACGAGCTTTGTACCGATCGATGGAACCATCCGCCTTGCGTTTGACTTTAAGAACCCATTTGTTCCCAATAGCCTTTCGCCCTGGTGGAAGGTTAACCAAGTCCCAGACTTGATTAGTCCTCATGGATTCCATCTCATCTATCATTGCAGTCATCCACTTATCACTAGCAGTAGATGATAGAGCATCTCAATAAGATCGAGGTTCCTCATCTTCATATGTATCGGCCAGAAAGGCATTCCCCTCAATCTCAAAGAGACGACGTGGAATGTTACCCCTTTGACTTCTACGCATTTGAGGAACAAGAGACTCTTTATTCGATGGAAGAGAACTGCTTGAAGGCATGTCCCTCCCACTATCTACAGGAGCCTGAGGAATTGCCTCATCGGACTCTACTTTACGAGTTGGGGCACTCAAATCTTCCTCCATCTCATAAAGTTCATCTCTTTGCTCATATCACCTCTGTTAGGGAAATCCATCTCAAGAAAATCTGCATCTCGTGACTCTATCTCCGATACAGTCCCATCAGTTTGCTCTCCAACGAACGCATAACCTTTGAAGTGTTCAGAATATCTTACAAAGATACACTTCTTACCCCTTGGGCCCAACTTCCTATGTTCATGAGAAGTGTTGTGCACATAAGCTGCTGATCCCCAAGGCCGCATATGGCCCAATTCGGGCTTTCTGCCGGTCCACAATTCATATAGGGCGGACTGAACGGATTTCGAAGGTACACGATTAAGTATATATGTCGCAGTCAACAATGCATCACCCCAATAGGAGATAGGCAAATTTGTTTGCGCCATCATAGACCTAAACATGTCTAATAATGTCTGATTCCTCCTCTCTGCCACACTATTTTGTTAAGGAGTTCTAGGGATTGTCAGTTGCCTGATTATCCCTCTTTCCTCACATAGTTCCTTGAACTGATCGGACAGATACTCATGGCCTCGGTCAGTTCGAAGTGCCTTAACACTTTTATCCAACTGTTTCTCGACCTCAATCAAATAACGTCTAAAGCATTCTAATGCCTCAAACTTATGAGAGATCAAAAAAGTATATCCAAAGCGCGTATAGTCATCTATCATTGTGAGAAAGTAGGAACGTCCATGCCTTTTTTTCACATTCATAGGGCCACAAATGTCTGAGTGAATGAGTTGCAATGATGTTTCTGCCCTAGTGGCTTTACCAAATGATTTTTTAGTTGACTTTCCTGCTAGACAATGTTCACAAGTTGGTAGATTAATTTTAGTGAGTGGGCCTAAAAGACCTGCTCGATCCAACCTAGTCATTCTATCCTGTCCAATATGGCCTAATCTAGCATGCCATTGAATTGAACTAACATTATCATTCTCAACAAGCAAGGAATATGAATCATTACTATTAATGCTAGAATCAACAGTATCCAAAACCATAAAATCATTATTAATAAAACCATATCCAAAAATATTCGTTCCATGCGAAATTATTACAACGTTGTTCTCAAAACTAACAGAATAGCCTAAACGAAGTACTGACAAAACAGAAAATAAATTCTACCGGACATCCGGCGCATAAAGTACATCATGTAGGGTCAATGCAGAGACTCCTCGTATTTTCAGTTTGTAAGTGCCAGTGCCTAGCACGTCTACACTGGAATCGTTCCCCATGAATACTTTTCTGCCAGCCGGAATGCGGCGGTATTCCACGAATCCACTCCGATCTCTAGCTATGTGGTTCGTTGCTCCTGAATCTACAATCCACATATGGAGAGAATGAGCAACCAAAACAATACTTGATACTAAGCACATAGATAGATTAGGACTAGGAATTACCTTCTTCGGCTCAGTGCATTCACGAGCGAAGTGTCCCGCCTTGCCACAATTGCAGCATGCCATCTTGGCCTTGTCCTTTTTGCCAGCACCTCGCTTGCCTCTTTTCCGTTTGCTGACACCACCACTCGCAGCCATCTTAGGCGCAGTAGGATTAGTAGATTTCTTGCCCTTCTTTGGCTTGAACCCTTTATAAGAGCTCGATTCACCTACATATGCCCTAGAGGACTTGACAACATCAAGGCGCTCAGCCTTGAGCTCCAGGTGGCGACGAATATCATCAAAATTTTTGATATTCTCGTTATGGGTTATGTTGACCCGCATATGTTTCCAACCGTCGGGAAGAAAGCGAACCACTGCTGAAATCTGCTGCTTGTCTGACAGCTGAGTCCCACCGGATTTTAATTCCCGGATCATGTTAGCCATGATTCGAAGATATTGTTTCATTGTGTGGTTATCACGTTTTTTATAACCATCGAATCTTATGGCTAACTCTCTCAGCCTTGTCAGCGAGGTGCCGCCAAACTTCGTCTTGAGAGCTTCCAACATCTCATGTGCTGTGTTAAGTATTGTTCATACTCAAACATGAAGTCGTTGTTCATGCAGCTCAGCAACGTTATGCGAGCGATTCGGTCCTTTTTGCGCCAACTTTCGAAGGCTACAACCTTGACCGGATCCTTTGAATCTTCACCGTCTGGTTTTGTCATTTTGGATAGCAGGGTTTCTTCAACCTCTTGCTCCTCCAAGACCATCCTAACCTTACGGTGCCATACATCGTAATTATCTCCGCCTAACTTGTTTCCTTGATAAAGATCTGGGATTATGTGTTTTGAAGTCATTTCTGTTTTGGAAAAAATTGATTAGAGATATTCATAGTTTACCACAGTATAATTATATCTTAGCCGCACGAATCAAATCAACATAAAAATAATTAGGACATAAATATAGAAGGGAGATTTCGCCAAGCTTAGGAATCACAATTCATATAAATGTCCAATTATTTAAACTTAATTTTTCGGCGCTTAAGACATTTAATTTAGGGAATAATTTTAATTAAATTACTATCACCTAAATCACTCCCACTAGAAACATGTGTGCATGTGCAATTACAACATAACAATTTAATTCCATGTATCAAACAATTAATATTTCAAAATATTAACAAAGGAATTAAATAATAAGCAATATTACACAATTTAATATACCAAGTATATTATAAACACATCAAAAAACTTCCCAAAATTTTTTAACAGTGTATTACCATCATAAAAGGTTACTGTAATTTTCTGGGATTTTTCTGATAATTATGCTAATTATGACAATTAATTAATCATTGCACAATTAAGTTGGAAATTAACAAAAATATCCAAATATATTACTTTTCCAAAACAAACAGTGGAAACATCAATTATATACAAATAATTAATTTCTGTAAAATTTTCGGAATTTATTAATTTCATTTAGTATTTATAAATCATTTTCTTATATAAAATAATTAATAAAAACATTTTCTGAAATTAATTAACCGGGTGGGTCAAGAACCGCGGGTCGGAACCGAGTCATGGGTCAGGGCGCGGGTCAACCATCAGGTGCTTGTATAACACGCGCCAGCTGTTGAAGGGCTCCCGTGCATTGCGCGGGCGCGTGGTTTATCGTGGTGGCTCGAGACGCGTGTATTACACGCGCCGCCTTCCTGACCTCCGTTCGCGACATTGTTTTTTTCTGTTGTGATCATCTGGATAAGCTGAGTCCAATGGTATGTTCAACCACCATTTTGGGAGCTTCCATGATAGAGTTGTAATGAACGTGTAAGCCACTGAGAGTGGTTTTTGCACTTCATCTTCAACCTCCAGCCATCAGATCGCGATTTTTGCTTACAAAGCGTATAACTTGGTCATTTCTTATCCAAATCATGCATATAATATATCGACGGAAAGCCCATGAAATATTCTACGCATACATGCAAAAATCACATGAAATGGATTTTTACCCAGAAATTTATGGCGAATTAAAGCATGCGATTTTTGATTTTATACATGCTGTCATGGTATATTGTGTAAACAGTACATACATATGATCATACAACCATGATCTGATACCAATGAAGGATTTTAATAATATGTATGTTATCACAAGTTTACACAAATACATTAACGAGAACCAAAATCATACCTCGAAGCGTGTTTTTTTGGTGCAGAAGAACTAGTACGATTGAAATGCCAAACCCAAACCCAAACGGCGTCTCCGAACTACCGAATGAGAACGGAAAAACAAATTCACGATCCGTCACAATTTGGGAATTCAGTTGTTATGTTGGGAGCTCTGTATCTATTTTGGCTTAATCAATATACTGTATGTATGCTGATAACTGATGATGGGATGATCCTTAGATGAACTGAGGTCGTGGGTTTTATAAGCATAGTAGTTTAATCCACTCCCTATAAAACCTCCAACCACTCAGTCAACTTAACATTTTTATTATAACGTTATTATTATAACGTTAAAAGACTGAGTCTCAATAGCCATCTGACTAACAACCAAATGGGTCGAACCCTCCACGGGCGCCCCATTTAAATATCCAAGATCCAACAATAATGTTGCTGCGTTACGAAAGCCAAAGGTTTAAACCTCAAGAAAAAAACAAAGACAAAAAAGCATGTGATGTATACTCGTAATTATAATCAATTTAGTTAATTAAGGTTTCTGCCCCCCCCCCCCCCCCCCCCCCCACCGGCAACCACCCAAAACAAAAAAAGAAAAAAGAAATCCAAAGACCCGAGCACTTGATCTATAATCATAGTCGACGGCAAGGAGTCAGTGCCAGTGAGAATATCTATCTGTAACAAGAAACTCATAGGTACTTACGATGAACAAATAGGGCAGAATATTCCCCAGGATGTACCAAGAGGCCACTTTGTAGTTTATGTGGGAGAAAACAGATGCAGGCGCATTGTTCCCATTTCATTCTTGGGTCAACCCGAGTTCCAAGGCCTTCTTGAACTAGCCGTTGAAGAGTTCGGGTTCAATCATGACATAGCCTCACCGTTCCATGTCAAGAAGACGCGCGTTTTTCAAACCCTAACCTCCTCAATGTTTTCATAGATATATAGATAATACTACTGTGTCATGAAGCTGCTCATATAATTCACCTCTTTTGGGCGGCTTGATCTTTATTTATTTATTTATCTTTTGAATCATTTAAACTAACTGAAACCCATATATAACTTGGGTTCAGATTTGTACGTAAATCGCAAAATTTAATTTGATTTTTTGTCACCCATTTCATTTCATAACGTAATGTCTGCGTTGGTTTTTTATAAATTGTTATAAGAAAAAATAAAAACTAAACAAAAATAACAATACTATGAAATTAGCAGATCAGGTTCAATGAATAAAATTTCTTTTTAATGATGATCTATGTATACTGAGTTAATATTATTTATCTGATCAGGTTAAAGGAATAAAATTAGCGGAGAGTATATGGCTACATTGGCTAGTTCCAATTTATTAAACTAGTTAACAAATTAAGTAGGTGAGAAATTAGTAAATTTCAATGCTAGAAAAGACAGGCTATTTCCACTGGTTGGTGGGAATACGGTCGTCCTTTTAAGTGAGAAACTTATGTCGTTCACACGTTGAAAATAATTCACACTGCACTATATATATATATATATATATATATATATATATATATATATATATATATTAAATTTAATTTTTCTAGTGGAAGAATAACTATCCCGTCGTATACTAAGATGGATATTTAATTTTGCATGCGTGATTGATGATAATTTGATATCGTGAATATCATTTATTATCCACATGAGAGATCTTGTCTAACTATACCTTGCAAAAATAACACTTCCTTTGATATTATTCATCAAAGTTTGTTTGGTGTAGTTCTTGCCAAGGATTAATTCCTTCATTGCATTGAATAAGCGGCTTAATTTTATCTTTATCTTTTTTTCTTTTGGGATTATTTAAACTAAGAGTGTGTTTGGGAACATCAGTTAGAATTGAAATTGACATCCCCAATTTCAGTTTTTGGATAACAAATATATCTGTGAAATTAATATTGAATTCCAACACCAAACATCTCAATATCATAAAATGACCCATCATAAGATTTTAAAAACTAATTTCAGCTGAAGTTCATAATTGGATTCACAATTGGGTCCACATACTAAATACCATAGAAAACACACCGTTGTTGCCGGTTCAGATTCGAGCTCTCTCTCCTCCAGGCGATCCAAACTTCTTCTCTATCCTCTCTCTCATCTCTGAAGTTTTTCTCTCTAACCCTCGTCTTCCTCCGCTCTAGGGTTTTCCTATAACAACTAAATTCATTATCTCACTCTGCTACCAAGATAATTTATATGAAGGTATTGTTGCCATAATTTCTGATTATTGTTCTTATTATAGTTTGTTTTGTGTGATTATTGTCCTCATGTTCGGGTTTTTGTCGCTCTTGCTCGAATGGGTTTTCTCCTTTTTAGGTTTTAAAGTTTATAAAAGTTTTGTGGAGCAAGGATAATGAGGAATTGGGGCACAATGGTCCTAGGTTTTCTACATGTATTGGCATCTAATGCTATTATGATTTACTTCATGATCTAATTCTTATGATGATTATGTCAATTTATGACCCTGAATCTGAAATATGACTTAATTACAAATGTATTGAAGTTATGCCCTGAATGTGCTTAATTTGTTATATAGATGTATCATTTTGTAGCTTTGAATATGAATGGGAAATATGTGCAAGAAGCTTCATTTTTGCTCTGGGTTGGGACTTGGGAGGGGCTTTTGCCATGGGTTGCTACAAGCGTGCAACAATGCATTTGAATGGTGAATAAACCTGATCCATCTTTGGGTTCATCAATTACTGTGCTTGTGGCCTTAATTTGTGTATTTTGAAATGAAATACTACTATTAGATTACCTGAATTGAGTGAATCTCTAAATTGGAATATAATACAGGTTAATTTGCTATTCTGTACCAAATTGAGGGCAATTGATCGACTGCTGAAAGTGATTTAAGACACCGCATCTAGTCCCAAAAGTTTCCAGGAAAGCTGCACTGTTACAAAACCGGGGACTGCTGCTAGTATATGAAAACGCATTTACAGAAATAGTTTTTTCAGAGGGTCGATATTCAGACACATTTGCGAGGATATTGTATGAATTAACCTCTCAACCCAGCAATAAAGTGACGGCAGCTAGAGGTATTAAGGGCATGTAACTGACAGCCAACCCTTGTCTGCATTTTTTTGGTGATCTTTCTGTGGCTAGTTTAATGCATTCGTTGGGAATTCAGGTAAGTTGTATATATCAGCTAACTGTTGTATTTAGCAGTTGTGTTTGCTAAAATTATTCTAGTAATTCAATGTTTAATTATTGTAACATATATCTTCTACAAAACATTGGTTTGTCATTTTTAATTCATTCTGTTTTTGGTCTTTCTTTTACCGGGCTTTAACTGCATAATGGTGCTGCATGTAATTGTTGATATTAACATTATTGGTTGCTGGATATAGATAGATAGTTTGCTAGCAAGTTAAATCCACCATTTTGCAGTCCTGTAAAGTTGATTGATAAAGTTGTTGAGAAGAATTGATCTATTATCATTGATGTGTAGTTGGAAATTACTTTATGCATGATATGTAAGGAAAAATTTAGGAGAAAATAACAGCAAATATAATATTCTTAAAACACCCACGAGGAAAAAGAGAGAAAAAAAAGCCCCCAAAACAGATGAGAATAAAGGACTTTTCCTTTTGTTGTTCACCTAAAAGTATTTGGTATTATTTATCAATCGAATATCTGGTGGCGGTTGGTTATTGATTATGTACCAAGCTCGAATTACATGTTGAACAACTCAGGGATATAGTTGAAGATCAAATAAAATAAATGATGATGGTAAAGACAATGGATTAGTGAACAATAATGACGCAACTACTATGACAAATGCAAATAGAATTAAGATAGTGCGAGCGACCAATTAGTGAACGCAAATGAGGGATGCACTAGCCCAAGTAATGTTGGTAGATTACAAAAAATAGATGAGGCTAAATATAATATTTAATTTTTAGTACTTTTTACATTTTCCTAATAAAATTTGGGATTGAATGACTTGTAAATAAAATGGAAAGAATATGTTTGTTTGGATATTTATTTTTTAATACTTTTTACCCTAAGAAATATGGTTCTACTGTACTCAAATATGGAACTTAGGAAATAGATTGAATTAAGTTGACTTTTTTGACATATTATTTTTTTATTTAATGTGTATTGATCAAGTAGTGGTACTATATAAAACATACGATATGAGTTTTTATGTGATGTTGTGTTGTTAATTCAATTATCTTGTATTTTTTTTGTTTTAAAATGACTTAACAGTAATTATTTCTTTTTATAATTCATTTTTGTGTGTTTTTTTTTATGATGAATACTAGTTGTGTATTATTTTATATAAATATATTTAATTATGTTGAATTTTTGATATTGAAAACAGTACAAAATAATAACTATCCAAACAATATTTTTTAAAATTTTAACACAAATATAACATGAATTCAATATACTAACAAAACAATAGAATTGTGTTGTTTTGATTTTGTAAATCAATGAATTGTAGCTCTATAGAGTTATAAGTCAAATTGAATTCCAAAACAAAATATCCAAACGGACCCTAAGTGAAAACCCACATATTACTTTATGGGTTTAAATTTGTACGTATCTCAAAATTTAATTTGTTTATTTCATACAGTAATATAAAGTATTATAATAAGGACCTTTGAGGTTAATTAATTATATTCTCACCCTGTTCATTTTAGCACATAGTCTACATATATTTTTTTCCTGATTTTTTCTCCTTTAGAAATCTCAAATATACCATTATATTTCTCCAGAATGCCCAGCGTTCCAAAAGTGATAATCAATGATTCTATTTATATTGCGTTATATTCTTTACCAGATCAGATTAGAGAAAAAAAAGAGTGAAGAGTACATGGCTACGGATCCGGTTACTATGAAGTGAACTTCATGGTAAGTTTACTTCTAAACCAATAAGGTGCTGACATACAGATAGAGAAAATACTCCCCAGTCTGCGTGTCAGCACCTTATTAGTCTATAAATGAACTTAATATGAAGTTTATTTCATAATAACTGGATCCGCTACATTGGCTATATCCAATTTATTAAAATAATTAACTTAAGTACGTAGGTGTGGAATTAGTAAATTTTCAATGCTAGTAAAGACAGGATAATGTTTCCACTGGGAGTATTTCATGTGAACGATGTTGTGATACTTCTTAAATCTTATTTAGAAAAAAATTATTATTATGGAAAGAAAGGTGTTCTATTTTTAATATGATATTTATTATATGCTGAAGTCCTATTATGAGAAGGAATCTTATTTTTTGTAGTAGTATTATTTTAGAAGTATCTTATTTTAAATAGGAAGAGGAAAGTTATGGATACTTTATAAATAGAATATTATGTGTAGTTATTGAAGTGTAATACAACCAAACATCATGTAACATTTTAAGAGTTGAGAGATGATGTGAGAATATGGGGGTTGGTTTGTGCAATTTTTATATTCTGCGCAAAAATGTTGTATTATGGGAGGGAGGATTTTGCAGCTTTTAGTCCGTACAAAAAAGTTGTATTGTGGTATTATGAAACCTCAATTTTTAGGGCGTAAAGCTTGAGATTATTGTAAGCCCATTACTATTGATATAATGGAGATTAATTTAGAGTTTAACCTATAATTTTTTCCTTTAAGGGTTTTTCAAGTTTAAATCTTGTGTTGTTCTTCTCTCTTTATTTATATTGTTTGGTTTGTGACGACATAATTCCCAACAAGTGGTATTATGAGCTAGGTTAAGTGGATCCAAAGTAGGGGAGAATTAATTAGTCACACTAGTATGACAAATAAAGAAAATGAGGATTGAAGGAGTTGGAGATGTTCATCATGACATTGATGAATAAAAGATTTTACGCTAATGGAAGATCACTGTTGCAGTCGCTAAATGATGAAGATGATGGAGATGATGAAGAAGATGAAGACAATGATACAGATGATGTAGATTATACAAATGGTGAAGAAGATGTGGATAACAAGGATGTAAGACAAATTTATGTATATGCCTATTTGGATTTAATGATGACAAAACAATGATTGATAACTGTTTATGTAACGATCATACGATTATTATGTGATATTATTTCTTCGTAGAGTTAGTCTTAATTGTAAAAAAGGAAAATGTGTTCTACATATTCTTTAATGTCATATTTAAAGTTATTTACTGATTATGTTCAAAAGAAAAGAAAGAAAAAAAGATATCAAATTAAAAATATGAAGTTATAAACATTTGTTACAACTTTGTACAGTTCTTATAAAGAACAGTGGCAAAACTAGCTTTTTCACCATTGAACTTGTCGAGTTTCGTGCGTTAAGCCACTGAACTTTTAATTTATTTAATTGGACCATTATACTACTTAAAAAAAATTAATCAGGTCATCCCGTCAAATTAATTAGACGAAAGTTATACTTATTTCTGACGTGGCATTTTTTTTGCAAATAAATATGACGTGGAAAAGCCACGTGGCTTATGCATTTTTTTTTATTATGTAAATATAACATGGCTTTTTAAAAAAATATATAAAAAAATAAAATTAACTTTAAAATTTACAGTTAAAGAATTTAAAATAAAATAATAACATTTTTAAAATACAAAAAAAAACAAATACAAATAAAATTATTATATAAAAAAATAAAATAAAATATTAAAAATACAAATAAAATTAAAATAAACTTGAAAATTTACAATAAAATAATAACATTTTAAAAATACAACAAGAAAATTTAAAAATATAAATAAAATTAAAACAAAATTTGAAAAATACAAATAAAATGAAAATAAGCTTGAAAATTTATAATAAAAGAATTTAAAATAAAATTAAAATTATTTTTTATAAATACAAATAAAATTAAAATAATAATTTTTAAAAATATAAAATTTATTTTTTGTCTATCAAATAAAATTAAAATAAATTTAAAAAATTACAATACTCTCATCTAATGGCGATTACTCCCATCTTATCAGGAGAGAGAACTTTTGCTCTCCATTACAGCTTTCATAGTTTTCCACTTCCCCATGTGAAACCCAATTCCCACTCACAGTAAATAAGACTGAAAAAGATGGATTTTTTCCTATGTGCTCTATTAATTTTTCTTCAGCAAAATTTACCAGGGTTTACAATGTTAGACCCAATTGATTTTCTCTCTTCAATCGATTTGGAAATCTATGGAAGATATACAACCTCTACACATTGGTTACCGTTCTTGAACAACTTTAGACGTCTTTAATTGTCGAAAAGTCTTAATCGGAGTTGAAAAGTACCATCCTCGTCCTCTCGAGGACGATTTAACATCTCCGGCGTCGGAATTCGTAGACAAAGTGACACTCTCGTACTTTTAATACCTTTGTTTTGGTTTGTTGATTTGTTGTTAAAGCAAAAAGGGATTGTTTCATTTATTTTTCAAATGGTCAAACAGGGGGAGAATTTAAAGAACATTTTGTTATCTGTTTATGCAAACAAAGAATTTGTAGATGATGAACTAGTAGAGATTATCAAGACTCCGACAGATGGTGAAGGGGCGCAGTGATGGAAATGATTCCAAAGTTAACAGATAGAGGCGCAGTTGATCAAGTTTCCTATTGTGACCCGTTTAACAGGTGCACGGGTCGGGTTTTACCTGCTAGATGTTTAAGATAACAATATTTTGGGACTTCCATGTGGCTTCTACGTCATTTCCTAAAATAATATAAAATGACACGTTAAAATATAAGCTAACGTCTGTTAGCTGATTTTAACAAAATGACTTGATTAAAAATTTTGAAGTAGTATAATGGTTCAATTAAAGAAATTAAAAGTTCAGTGACTTAACGCATAAAACCCGACAAGTTCAATGGTGTCAAAGCCAGTTTTGCTAAAGAACAATCAATGTAAAATGACTTAGATGGTCAAATTTGTTAAGTTGATCCACTTCTGAAAAGCTAGACTAGGATTAGAGGATCAAATTTGTTAGGTTGATTCAAAAAATTGAGATAAACTCTGTATTGTCCTAAAAAAATGATGAAATGTAAAAGGACACTAAGGATCAAAAGTGTTAGGTTGAATATAGATACAAAGTGATATCCAAAATGTAATAGATTAGGATTAAGAAGATCAAGATTGTATTACAAGTTCATAATCGCATAGCAAGTCCAAGATCGTGTAGTACAGAAAAAGCTGAATCGAACAGAAATGTCAGATCGTATAGTAGTAGCTAAATCGTATAGAAGAACTCAGATCGTATTGAGAAGACAAGATCATATAAAAGAATTCAGCTCGTATGGTAAAGACAAGATCGTATTGAAGGACTCATATCGTATTGCAAGAACAAGTCATATGGTAAGGATGATATACAAGGCGAAACATAAAGACAAAGATCGTATGGCAAAGCAAATCGTATAATGCAAAGATCTGATCATAGAACAAAATAGAAGATTCTGATCATATAACAAGAAGAAGATGGCATAGCTAAAGAAGAAGGAGAAGTTCAACAAGAAGAATACAAAGCCGAAGATTGATCAAGACCACTAAGGATAAAATTAAACAAACCAAATGAAGAAGATCATTGAGCAGAAGAACGTATCAAGGAGAAAGAACCATAAAAGATGCAAAAAGTCATCCCACAAGATCAATGTAAATGAAGAGTTTGTAGAATTCTAGCAGTTAGACTCAAGATAGCACAATAAAGACAAAAAGACTCTAGTTAAAGAAGTAAAGATGGAAGTTCACATGATGTTGAAAAGACTACTGTACTCAAGATAGAAGAATGAAGCTGAACTGAATATCCTTGAATCGTTAAGTTACAAATTTTGTTGAGCTACCTCAAGAATCAGAGCTACAACAATAATGAGATGTCTCATTGCCCTATCTATCAGAGTTCACAAGGCAAATGACTTTGAGAGATAGATTTATTACGACATATCATTGAGATGGCCTTATAAAAGAATTCTCCAATAAGAGGCTGGCTATGATAACCTGGCCAAAGAAGTCAAGAAGTAAAGTGCTAAGGTTAGCTCATCAGAAAAGTTATATATATCAGAAGAAAATAGAGCATTTGGTATCCACTATCACCAAAATATATTGAACTGAGATAAAGTGGATAACATAATCCTACAGAATATGAAAATGCTTAAATAATGGGGAGTTGTTAATCATAAGGAAAAAAAGTCCTAGTTTTCATAAAGTGAACTAAGCTCATCTAGTAGATCGTAAAGCAAAAACCATAATCAAAGAGCTACTGGGGATATAAAGATCGCATAGCAGAAAGATCGTATAATCCGCAAAATTAAAGATAATATAATTCATAAAGGAAGAAGAATATGGAACAAATAAGATCAGGTTAAGTAAAAGATTGTGAAGTTTTCAGATTGTAGAGCAGATTGAAAGACAACAGAAGAAGATCATATGGTTGCTCTAAGATCGTAATGCAAATAAGCAAATCGTAGAGCATATCATAAGAAAACATAATAAAATCATATAGTTGCTCTAAGATTGTAATACAAGTCAGCAAATAGTAAAGCAGAAGAATTGTAAGGCTAACGAGAATCAAGGTACTTCAAATTAGTAATATGACAAAGTATGAAAGATTCCACAATGGATTGATCAAGGAGTATGATTTAAGAAATGACCAAAATGATGATATTGACAAAACGATTACTGGTCAAGCTCAGAAGAGGAATCAGACAAAGCTGTGACTAACGCCTATAAAGGTCACACTTCAGCTGACACAAGATTTCCATCTATGATAAACTGATAAGAAGACAGAATCGAAAGAATACTAACACCTTATACAGTAGACAAGAAAAAATATCTTTTGAAGAGAATGTTGAGCTTTATCCAACAGTTAAATAACGTTGTAATCTGGTTGATGCGATAATTTAGAGAGAAAAAATCTTGCTGACACCATAAGGAAATGTCTACTTCAAAGAACGACTACCTCTCAACGGATAGAATTATCAATGAGCAAATTCTTAATGGACAAAATGAAGAAGATCTCTCTGAGTATATAAAGACTATCTTACATGAAGAAAAAGATAAAGGAAGGTACAGAAGAAAAGATAGAGGATTCGACCAATGCAGACATCAGGTCGAAAAGAAAAATTGGTGGTAAAAATAAGAAGCCAAATACAGAAGAATCCACCAATAGAGAAAAGACGCAGAGTTAAATCGGTTAGAGCTGAATGAAAAAGATTGGTCTAAACATCAAAGGAGTTTAAGGAGATGAGGATCAATCTACAAGAAATTGAAGAAGGGATCGATCAATTGTAGAGACATATTCTCAACCCAAAGTCATTCTACGCTTTGGAGGATCGATCATGTCACTGTTACCAAGTTCATCTTATATGAATTTAACGTCAAGTTGGCAATACCCCTCAACAACAACAACAATAACACCAACAAAGTCGGGACTTAATGACCGACCAGATTCAAAGGAATATGTCCCATGTTGAGGGAAGATGACTTGGTGTCTTGAAAAGAAAATCGGGACTTAGTGACCCATCTGATTCTTAATGAATCAGCCCCTATTGAGGAAAGAAGACTTAGTGTCCTAGAGGAGATAAGACGATATTTAGTGACCCACCTGATTCTTAATGAATCATACCCTTAGTGGGAGGACTTAGTGTCTAAATTATAAGGACTTAGTATACATTTATCCTTAGTGAAATATCCTTGCTTAGCTGTAGCTTCATTTAATGCTTTGATATTAAAGATCTCTGACGTTGATATTTAAGAAATGTCAGCTTATTTTTTGCTATTGCTTTTTGCTATGTCAGCTCGCTTTCTGCTCTGTTATGTCACATCAGTCTTCAATTGCAACGTCTATGTGGATGACGACACTATATCAAGTAGTCGTTGGACATTTCTTCTATGATGTTCAGATTAAGCTTTAGATGTATAGCAATATCCTTAAGATCTTTTAATCTTCCAAGTATCAATCTATGGTTCCATATGATTGATCTGTCTTTGTCTTCTTATCATAGTGTTTGTCTTGATTGACTCATTTTACGATTAGCTCTTTGAGTTGCTTTGTGATTTTCAGCTTTATAACTTACAGACTTTTTGATTATCTTATTCTGTGATTTACTTTACAAACTTGAAACTTCACGATTCTGTAGACTATGCGATCTTCAGTCTTTTAGTGATAGTCTTCATGTACTCTATGATTTCTTCAGTCTTTTTATTATATAATGTATTCTTCAATTCAACTTGTTCAATGATGATTGTTCTTTGATCTTCCTTTTAGCTTTACAATCTGTTAGTCAAACTTAGTTCACTTCTTGGGAACTTAGTCTACAGTCTGCTAGTCTTCTTTTGGCTTAATTTTGATCTTCTGTTCTTCTTATAATTATCCTTCTTCTTTTTCTTAATTAGCTCCCCTTCACTTGAGCACTTGCTGCTTGTGGGTTTATGGTCTCCATTTTATCTTTGTTCAGTACACTCCTATTGTAGTGGATATCATGTCTTCTTTTGATAAACTAGCTTTAGTCGATTCATACTCTGTTCCTTGTCGTCATGTTCATCTAGTTTACCTCAGATTACTTCTTTATTAGAGAATTCTTTGGTAAGACCATACCAATCATGTGTTGCAGTAAATCTATATCTCAGTGTCGTTGATATTAAGATCTCTAATAGGTATGGGACTAAGGTAGCTTATTAATGTTGTAACTCTACATTCTGAAGTAACTCAATGATGATTGACTCAACGATCTTAGGATATTCAATTTTGTTCCATTCTGCGATCTTGAGTACTTTAACTTGTTCAACACCTATGAGGTTTCCTATCTACTTCTTTTGCTATAGTCTTTTGTCTTTGTTGTGCTGTGATGAGTCTGTTTGACAGATTTTTATGAGCTTTTCCTTTGTGTTGATTTTGTGGGATGACCTTTCACTTTTTCTGATTCTTTCCCCTTGTAAAATATGTCTGATTTATCCAATTTTTTGCTTAAGCATTCTTTTTTTTATCAACACTTAGCACATGATTTCTTGTAATCTCCTTTTGATTGCTTAACTTTTATCCTTAATGGTTTTGTCTTCTTTGTTGATTATTCTTATCGGTATTAATCAACGATCTTGAAGTCTGCTTTGAACTCTACGAACATGTCCTTCCTTGATGATCTAAGAATCACGAGTCGTAAGGTTAAGTTCATAACATCTTACTCAATGATTCTGTCTTTCTCGATCGTAGAGTATCTGACTTGATTGATTCTTTCAATTCTACAATCTCCTTTTACATTTTACTTGACAATTCTATTCAACGATCTGAGAGTTTGTTGGTCATAGAGTTAAGTTTCAGGTTCATCTCTTGATTATTCTAGCTTACTCTACTAATTTCCTGATTCTAGGAACAAATACTCTTCAGAGTGCTCTCAACAATCCTTGGATAGACTTTGCGAACTTCTTTTGACTTTACGGTCTTCACCCAGATTTTACGAAATATGAATTCTACAGTCTGTTCTGCGATTATTCTTCAATCGTAAAGTGCATCCTTCAGCTTTGCTTGTTTAATGACTCTGATTACTCTGCTATTGTACTTTTGAGCTTTTTGTATCATAGAGTCTGCCTACTTTACGCTTTCTACAGGTTTGTTCCTTTGTTCTGCAATCTCTGTATTCTACTATTTTGCTTCTTTTTCTGAACTATCCAAGTCTTCAACCTAATCTTTTACACTTTGGAGGATAATACTTTATATTTGGATTTAACCTAACAAATTTGATCTCTAATGTCCTTTTTCAACAATATTCTTTTGAGTACAATGCAAAGTTTATCTTTTGGATCAACCTAACAAATTTTATCCCTAACGTAGTCTATCTTTTTAATTTCAGATCAACCTAGCATTTTTTTTTATCTCAAAGTCCTTTTATAATGAATGTTATTTTTAAGGAATATACAAGGTTGTAACAAATGTTTATATATTCATATTTGTCTAATTTCTCTTTTTCTTTCTTTTCTTGTTCAAATATAACTCTGCGAAAAGTATATTATCACGTTAAGTCACATATTACTCACATAGCACATATTTAGAGTAAATATTACTTCATTGTTTTTTTATCATCAAATCCAAATTGGCATATATATAAATTTGCTAACAATCTCCCCCTATTTGATGATGACAAAACAATCAAACACAAAACACTCAAACATAAATAATAAGAGAAAATTTTATTCATTTGTTTATGACATTACAAAGATTTGTCATATATATAAAAAGTTTTTCAAGTTTCCTCCCTCTATCTTCTATATCTCACCATATCTTATAATTTTCCCTCGACGATTGTGTTTAGATCAGAGAGAGACAAAGATGATATTTTATTCTTGTCAATAAAACAACATCCTCATCCTCTCTCTCTCTCTCTTTCTCCCCCTTTTTGTCAGCATAATCGGAGGTGACAAATCTTTGCCAAATTTGGTTATTGATGACGCTGAGCTACTGAGGCATCATTGATGGGGGAAAGGTCATGCATTTTTTTATTGGAAATAACCTTCCCCGAGCTTTATGAGCTCTTCCTCAGTAGCTAAACTATCTAGATGGTAGATAATTTCATCTTCTTAGTAGTCTAGAATATTTTGCACCAATCAAGTTGTTGAGAAGGTTGGTGAGATGTTCTTTGTAGCTCGTCTATGACGATGAAATGATATCTGAAGTTCACAATAGTGAAATTTGGTCTGGTATATGATATGTATACCAAAATCTTTCTTTCAGATTATGTCCTAATTTGCTTGAAGCAACAATCATTTGAAATTTCTGATTATGTTTCTTTCCTTTTTCTTGATCATTGCCCTCGTCATAGATTAAAAGAACATAATCAGATTTTTGAAAGCGAGAGAGAATATTGAGACTGTGGCTCAAGGGGTTTCTAAAGATTGTTGAGGAAATTGACATGTTGAATAACTGTTGTGAATGACTTCTTCTCTGTTATATTAAGTATTTATAAAGAAATTTGTAAAAAGTAAATGACTAATTTCTTTAACTTTGGTAGAAGGTACGGAAGATTTTCAAGTAGCTAGATTATCTACTTTTTCCAATGACTGACTGAACCACGTGTCAAGCATCTACTGGTCAGTCAAACTGCTAGGTCGGCGGCAATAAGTTACTTATGGCAGTGAACTTCGGAAAGAAAGTTTTATATAACTGCAACACTTGACTATTGACTATTCTTATATCAACCATTGATTACCTGAACTGATCGATTTGACCATTCTTCACCACGTGAGTCAAAACAGTCTAACTCCGTCAACTCAATTAATGATTTTTTAGCTGAAGGGTGTTATGTATTAGTGCGTTGAAAGTGTGGAATGGAAAATGTCTATTTATAAAGTGTGGGGTGTAAAATACAAGATAAGGTTAAACTGGAGTATTTAAATTACATTCAACTCTTTAGCTATTTAGCATTTTAGCTATATTTTGTTGAACATGTTTATTTGATTATTTTTCTGAAACATTTTCGAAAGCAATTGATAGTGCATTAATATATAATTCAAAACTTTGTAGACACCATTATATATATATATATATATATATATATATATATATATATATATATATGTATATATATATATATAGTACTGTGAGGCATAAGAAAATATCAAATGCATTGTGTTATGGAGTATTGGGACTAATAGAAAGTTAGGAGCAATAAGGGATATTTGAAATTTTGAACCAGGGTAATTTTAGGTATTTCAATTTATTTTTTTGTTAAAAATTATATTTTAAATGATATAGTATCATTATATTGGTTAATTAAATTTCATATGATTAACTATATTATAAAGTACATATTTTTATTCAAAATCACACTATTTCTAATATAAAAATTTGAAACTCCTAATACAAGCTTCTGAATAATTATTTATCGATGAAACTTCATCAAAAATAAAATATCTAAGTGAGTTTGGTGGGGTTGACTAACAGCTGGTCTGGGCAAGGGCCCGTTCAAAGTGACCAAGTTCGTTGATGGGCTCAACCCTCTTCGCACTCTTTAAGACTTGGGAGTGAAGAATTTGTAAACCTTCCGTTTTGTCGCTAAAAGGATAGGACTTTACATAGGACAAATTTAGGAAATCTTCCCAATTAAACTACTATATATATATACATATATATTTGCAAAAAGTTGCATGTGAGATGTTTTGCTTTTTGGGATGGTGACAATTCCACTCTTCAATCTTCACTTCCTTTTGATCCCTTCCCTCTCTAATTTCAACTTCTTGTTTTTAAGGGCCCATGCATGTTATTTTGTTTATCACTTATTTTTAGGAAAATGACTAAAAAAATAAAAATAAAGTTGGGATACAATACTAATAAAATAATAAACTAATAAATAAGAATAAAATAACAATATATTTTGTTAAATCTACTTACTAAATTTCTACTTCAAACACTTTTAACTTTTTAAAATTTTTTGTAAGTAAATTTGAATAATTACAATTCCAGATCAGCTTGCAAGTTGAAAGTGTACTACCACGATGAGAACAACTGTTCAGTGTATCTGAGCTAGTCTACCATGAATCGAGCTGGGTACTTAACTCTCCTCCTAATCAAACTCTCATAAACCGTACACGTATTGCGGCGTTAAGAAATCCCAAAAGAAGAAAACAAAAACATAAAAACATGAGATATATATAAGTATACTTTTAATTTATTTAATTAAAGTATATGGTTCACACACACAAAAAAAAGACATGGCTCACAAAGTTTATTATATTGACTTTATTAATATTTTATTAAATAAATAAATATATAATTTTTGTTATGATCTATGACTGTAATAGTAGTAAGTATTATTACACAGGGAGTACAGAGTTTGAACAGCGGATATTCTCTTATTTCTATTAGTGTCTACTCATAAAAATGAACTGGTGTTACTTGAGAATAAATATTCTATGGTCACGTACCATTGTTACGTGGTACTTTAAGATTATTTATATATTGTTATTTTAATATATACAATAAAAAAATATATTATACATATTAAAATAATAACATATTAATGATCTAGAATATCACGTGACGTTACCGAAACAAATCGAATAACTTTTGGTTATATGGGCATGCAATTTGGCAGTAGTTTCGTCAGTTTGGTGTAATAATAGTACGTAGTACGAGTAATATTTATATGTTGTTAACTTGAGAAACAAGTATGAGAATAAATACGCACCACCATGTTAGAAAAAAAAAATCTTCACGTTTAGAAAATATCTGTTGATTACGAATTCGTACCTACATTAACTTTTGGAAACATACATTAATTAATCAACTTGGAAGAAAATCACAACCTTGGGACCATGATGTTCTGATAAAGGCCAACGAGCTACCACTACTCACTTTGTAAACTCAATGACGACAATATTTATGTACTGATCACACGTACAACACGTGGAAAATTACTCTAGCTCTTCTTCATTCATTAATATTTTACACCCAAAATTCATTACAATCCACATGCCGTACTGCGTAAAAATTCCCCATCCCCTTTATATACTCCCTCACCCTGTTTGCAATTCTTCATTCCAACAGTAAGTAAATCACCATATACACAGCACCCTTAGCTTCTTTCCTTAGCCAGCCAGCGCTAGCTTCTCAATCCGGCCGGCCGTTTTTTTCCTTTGTTATATTATATATATACGAACAAATTAAAAGTTTGTATATATATATATATACTATCCAGAAATTATGGGATTAAGGAAATCAAAAAAATTGTCACAATCTACGGTTGTGAAGCAAATATGCTCCATATTGGGAAAGAAACACGTCCGTAGTTGTGATGGAAAATTAGGGCAGAATATACCCCAAGATGTACCAAAAGGCCACTTTGTCGTTTATGTTGGAGAAAACAGAAGCAGACGCATTGTTCCCATTTCATTCTTGGGTCGACCCGAATTCCAAAGCCTTCTTGAACTAGCAGCTCAAGAGTTCGGGTTCGATCATGACATGGGCCTCACCATTCCTTGTCAAGAAGACGTTTTTCATACCCTAATCTCCTCAATGTTTTGATAATTATTTTCTGCTTGACTTGTTAACTAAAACTCGTTTGATTTACGTACTGATAATTAGTGATCAGAGTCTTAAGTTAGTTTTTTTATATCGAGTATAATATTATTAATATCAGTGAATTCAATTAATGCTAGTAAAAAAACAGACTATTTCCACCTGGTTGTAATTAAGAGTGCTGCTAATTTCTGCAAATATTGCTGCAACATACTGCAATTAACTTTTGTAATCTTCTTAATTCTCTCTCCTCTATATATTTACATGCATTTGGGAAGATGAACAAGTAGAGCCACAGCCACTTATGCTGGTAGGTAAATTGGCTTTATGTGATATACCGTAGGGAATGCATGCATGTTGCTTTTGGAAAGTAAACTCATTCTATTACTTGCTTCCACGTGGAACATATATTGCCTTCTTTTTAAACAGATTTTGTCCTTGGATTTTATTTTTTATTTTTTATTTTTTTGAGTTGGATTTAGTCCTTGTTATATTAATTAACCTCACAAGCATAAAAAACTTATCACTTCAGTCCAACTAGTATATACACTTTCCATTTTCCAATTTGGATGAGAAAATAAAGATTGCAAATCCTAGTTATAGTACTTAGCTCTGACAATAGTATGGGTATGGTTCGGAAGACCTTCTCTCATATATAATTGCCCTGTCAATATATACATTACTTCTGAACTCGAAAATACGCACCCATACTCGTCTTGCCTTGTCCCATTTGTCCCATTTTTTAAATTTTTTTTAAATAAATAATATTTTTGTTCAATTATTTTTAATTCCAAACCAAATTAAACATTAATATATAATATTTCTATTATTAACAACATGGTTATAAAACTCATCTAACTACATCATCAAATACATACAAGATATGAACCAGAAAAAAATGAGATAAATTAATTGATGTTTATTTTATTATTAACTCATCTGCTTTATTGCTCTATTTATACAACGAACTTATATTGGAAATTAAGTACAACTCTATCCTCACTACATACTAAAGTCTACAATAATAACCCTGTGGTGTACCGTTTTCTTCAAGTTGCTAGAGTGCTACTCATTCTCAACTAGACAATCATTAACTTGTCCTTGTACAACTGTAGAACATGATATGTATATGTAATAATAGCATTATAAATGTTATGAATTTTTAATTAAATAACTTAAATAGTTATATATATATAGTCGAGTCTGGACTAGGCGGAGGGTACATTTCATACCCAACCTTAACTTTATCGGATTTATAAATTCCGGTCCCATTAATTAGGGTTAGGATTGGACGAAATTGCCAAGCCTAAATTAGTACTGTTTGATCAAGTTGATATTTTTAATTAAAAATAGTAAATATTATAATTAATACTCCATTCGTCCCAAGATAAAAGTCATTTATTAACTTTTGTGGTCAAATTAATTATTTTTAAAATTAACAATTAAACATTTTTATTTAGATTTTCAAAAAAGCAAACATTGAGATTAGTGCTAAATTATATGTAGTCTATATTGTTTATAGACTTTTGGTATATATATCAAAGAATAATAAAATATATTGATTTAAAAAATAATCAATTTGATCATAAAAGTCAATCGAGAACTTTTATCCTGTGACGGAGGGAGTAGTATTTTTAAAATTGTTTATACAATATTCAAAATTTTATTAAAAAAATCAACATGAATTGGTTCTCGGCTCCCAAACCATAAATGCATTCATATCAATAATTTGAATTTAAAAATTAATGTCACAAATTCATTACAAAAATTCAGAATGGCTTATATTTTCGAATGAAGTGAGTACTTAACTAGTATTATCATCCTCAAATTTAATTATATTTTGGCGAAACTCTTAAGACTACAAATTGCTTAAGAAGCTAAGCATCAATAATTATCTTGCATTATACTCGATTTGTTTTCTTCTTTCTCCTTTGAAGCAAAGTGTGTGCATGGGGATTTTAAATTGTTTCATGCTGAACCAAAATTGTAGTGCATGAGTAAATCTACTGCTCTATAATCTCACAGTTTAAACGACATGGGGAATTGATATTTTTACAAGTAAAAATAATAATTTTATAAAATTCCTCTCACATGAATACGAAATGAGTTTCACACTCATATAAGAGAGAACTTATAAAAATATCAAATTTTACAAATGTGGAAATATCAATTTCCTCAACCTAAACCTCAAAATTGCGGATTATTGTTGAGAAATACAACGTAGGCAACTTCTTGTTATAATTTTGTAAACGACACAATTAACTTTTATTTTTTCAGAAAAAAATATAAAATTAATAAAAAAAAATACTCCATTTATTTATGGCATCACATGTTTACCAATTAGTATTATCTGATTTTGACTTTTACTAACATTGAAATAAAACAAGCGAAGGCATAAATATATAAAATAAAAATAAAAATATGAAAACAAAAACAATTACAAAACGAGTAAACTTTAAAACGGGTGGCCCACACCACACTAGCAGATTTAAGACGGGTGGGGTCTGATTACCTCTTGTTAGACATGCACAGTAGGCCGGACTGGTCTGGTCTGGCCTGGCTTGGCCTGGGTCTGGTAGGCTTTAGCCGTTGACCAGGTCAGGTCAAACTTTGACTTTTAGGCCTGTAAGCTGGGTCAGGCCGGGCTTCTCGATCAAAGTCTAGCCTTTTCAGACCTGTAGGTCATGCCAGGCCAGGCCGGGCCAGACCTGTAGGCTAGGCGGGTCCAGGCTTTGGGTCAGGTCAGGTCAGGCAAGTCCTTAGGCCGGGCCAGACCAGTCCAGTCCAGTCCTTGGGCCGGGCCGGGCCAGGCCAAGCCAGGCCTAAAAATGTAATAAACTAATTTTTAATGTGAAATATAAATATTAAATAAACTAACTACTATTTTTAATGTGACTTTTTAAAATAATTTTTGAGATATTTTAAATATTGATGAATTTATTTATTTAACTTTTTAAAAAAATTAATCTTGAAAATTTGAGTAGTATATTTTTAGATAATTTATAATTATATTGAATCAATTTTAAATTTAAATATACTTTAAAATTAATTTTAGAATATCAAAATTAATTAATTCTATTTTGAAACTGAAAAAGTTTTACAACATTAACCGGATTTGTCAACCAATTGTGATAAGTACAATGAACAGAAAAGCCAAACAAAGTTTTTCAAAGTTTATTATCTCCCTACAATGAATCATTTATTCCCTTCATCCGTCCTTTTGCTGCTTATATATATCAAGTTATAGTCTATAGTTAAAACGAATTAGCTAGGCTGGGTCGGGCTTTTGCATAGGTCAAGCCGGTCTTTTTCGTAGGTCGGGCCAGACCGATCTTTTTCGTAGGTCGGGCTAGGCCGGGCTTTTACGTCAAAATAGCAGCCTGTTCAAAGACTGTAGGCCGAACCGGCCCGGTCCGGACTTTGACCAGGCCGGGCTCAGGTTAGGCTAGGCCGATCTGTGGGCCGTAGGCTTTTTGTGCATCTCTACCTCTTGTCCTTCAATTCTGTCGCTAAGAATATGACTAACAATCAATTACTCTAGGTGGCACAATAAATGTCATGTTTGAATATTATGACATATTTGTAGTCTATCGGTCTTAATTAAAAAGAAAAATATATTAAACAAAAGACTCGTCAAATGAAAAAATAATGATTAAAGGTATTAAATTAATATAAGTAACAATATCTCATATATTGTTATTGTAAATAAAGGTGTAAATAAGTCAAATCGAATATTGAATTGTTCAGATTTTATTTATAAAATTTATCGAGTATAAAATAAAATTTAATTAAAATTCGTTTAGCTATCGAGTTGGGCACGATCTCCAATCGAACTTGAACAGTTTGAACTTTTTAAGCAAATATGATCTGAATATCAATAGAAAATTAAAATTTGAAGAGGTTCGAGCAATTTCTCGAATTTTAAATTTTGCTCATATATATTTGAATCGTTTATATTTCGAATTGAACTTTTAGTCGAGTGGGCACGAATCGAGTTTAATCCGTTTGGTTCATTTTACAGCCTTAATTGCAAACAAACATATTCAAAAGTATTTTTCTCTTACCTTTTCCTTTTTTTTTATACCAAAAATAGAGTAGGAGGAAGAAGGTTCCTAATTTTAATCAGTAATAAGAATAATAACGAAAATTTAGAAAATATATTAAGTACAAGGAAAGAAAAATTCTAAAAATTGAAAAGGGCCAATAAGCTCTTGGTCCAAACCTATCCTTTGGATTTTATGAGAAAAAAATGGCTAGGTCAAAAATCAAACCGCGTATAATAATTAATACAAACAAACGACTTTGAATTATTTTTACTGCTTGGATGCAAACATAATAGTATATAATGGTAATAATGTAAATAATATTTAAATTTTATAAAAGTGGTTGGAGTCTTGAAGAAGGTCTAAAGAAGTTGAAGAAGGTGACTAATTATATTTATATTTTGATAATAGTAATATATTAAAATTAAGAAAGACAATTATTATAGTAACAGTGTTATATGATAGCAAATTTGATTATTTTGTTTTACTATGCTTAAAAGCGAATTATTTTTTTGAAAAGAATTTTGACAAATAAAATCGTTTTTGTGGAATGAAAGGAGTAAAATAATTGGTAAACGAACACAATAACTCTATGATTCACAATAGATTGAAGTTGGCCCAACAAAAATGTGATACTCAAAGAAGAGGTACAATTGCTTACTGTTTGTGGGCTGGACATCATGCATATTTTATAGTGAGCCCACAGGTCCACGGTACGAATTATGGTAAATAAGATCCACAGATATTCAGTCCAATGTTGGATCCTAGATTTTCTTCTTAAACAGCCCAAAAAGCTTAGGCTGTCCAACTGTTAGACTGATGGCCAGAACGTGATCCGGGCTAGTCTTGTTTAAAGTGGCAAGTCTTAGGTGGGTTCATTCTTCTCGCCTTACAATTCAAATCTATTAATACATTTTATTATATATTTTATCAAAGTGGAATAAGATAGCCATTCCTGACCACAGATTCCTGCGCGTCAAACGTGGTCTTAGGGCCTAGGGAGAATCTGGAGAAGGAGGCGGGAGTGAATTAGGAGAAACTTATCTTTTACATGTAGCCGCACTTAATTAATTTTGATTTTTGCTAAATGATATACTTAACGTGTGACTTTATATAATAAAATAAAATAAATTCTATTACTAGACTATCATATTCGGTCTTCATGAAAGAATATATTTCAAGATTTTTTTAAATCAATTTGTGAAGTGTTACTAGGCTGACATAAAGTTATAAAAATATATAAGACTTCCTTATAGTGCATGTAACCATCTTTCTTTTTGGATGCATTTTTTAGAATTTTAAAGGATCGTATCAGTTTTAAATTTAAAAAAATTATAAATAAATTTTAAAAAAATCAATAATAATTTTATAATTTAAACTGTTGAAGTATTAAATTTTGTCATGGAGGAAATATTTAGCTACAAGCTCATTTACATTATTTTACACAATTGTTTGAGCAATTATGCTTCTTAATTTCGTTGTTTATATTTTGCTATGTTTTAGCAAATGCTTGCAGTTTGTTTTTCCATAGCAGATGTACCTAGTTCTTAGTGTAATTTAGCAGGTCCAAGTCTTTTGGACAAATCAATAATATATATATAGTCCCGTTCAAGAGTACTCTGTTAAATACTACTCTAATTCTTAACTAACATACCTATAAAAAGCCCAAAAAAAAAGGGGACTGTTCTTTTGGATTTTTTTATTTTTTTTATCAGAGGCTTGTAGTGCTCTTATGTAAGACCCCGAATTTTATGAAATATAAAATTTATTTTTTCCTCATATATATTTTCATGAAACAATAAGTGGTTAAATTGATAAAGTTAAAAGTTAAGGATGTTATGTGTAAATTATATTATGTCGGACAATATTCTTTTGGTCGGGGAATATTCGTTCTGTCCGGGAATATTCGTACGACGGCGCCGTACGAACCAATCATTGGTAGACCCCACAAAGAATAATTGTCGGATATAGAAAATGACATAAACAATTTTTAAAATGGTCAATGGTACTATTACTTTTAATTGTTAAAATATCCGGTAGTAAAAGAATAGTAATATACGGTATTACAAGTAATATACGGTATTGCACAGTAGCACACGGTATTGCACAGTAGCACACGGCATTGCACAGTGTTTCGTATTATTAAACTGATAAAGTGGTTATCGTACAATATTTGACTTTATTGTCACATGCACAATAATTCATGTTATTAAATTGATAATTGTCACAGTAGCATATGCACAGTAATTCACATTATTGAATAATAATTATCATGACACAGTAACGTAATCTTTCTTTTGCATACTTTCTGCATTATTGTTATTTCTATTATGGTGTTATTTAAACAGTTATATTTCATTAATTAATTGACTTGATATCTAACTCAGAAAGCCAACTACACTGTATTTATAACAATTAGTCATAATAATGAATAAGTGTGAATTATTGTTGAATAATTAAATTGATAAAGTTATTTGTTTATAATATAAAGTTATGTGATATAAAATGAATGGTATAGATTAAAGATAATATAGAATTTAAAATGGATGGTGTAGATTAAAAGATGATCTTTAAATGAATGGTTTAGATTAAGAAAATCTTAAAAGATGAAATGAATGGTGTAGATTAAAGATAATATAGAATTTGAAATGGATGATGTAGATTAAAAGATGATATTTAAATTAATGATTTATCTTAAAAGATGAAATGAATGGTATGGATTAAACATTATCTTGAAATGAACGGTTTGGATTAAATTAGGAAATTTTGGTTATGATAAGATTTTTGGCTATAAATAGAGGCCTTAACTTAAGAATTTTTCATAAACTTACTTACTTGTTCTTTCTTTCTCTCTCTAAATACTTCTTGTGAAAGTTTTCTCTAAGTGTGCTTAAGTCATCTTGAGTATTTGTGAAGATTTATAAGTGTACGTGTACTGTTCAAGTTAATCAACCTCATTTAAATCAATATTCAGTCACGTGTTAAGGTAAGGGATTATCATTATTTGATTCTCGAAAATAATATCGTTTCTTTCTTACTCATAAGATGTGCCTTTTATTTCCATGTATTAAATTGCGGGAATAACCTTACGGCGCGGATTACCGTCTGTTGGTGAATAACCATTCGTATTCATTCCTTATTAATCTCTGAGAATAACCTTACTGCGCGGATTACCGCCTGTTTGGTGAATAACTCTTCGTATTCAATTTTTATTAAATTGTGGGAATAACCTTACGGTGCGGATTATCGCCTGTTGGTGAATAACCTTTCGTATTCATTCCTTATTAATCTCTGAGAATAACCTGACTACGCGGATTACCGCATGTTTGGTGAATTACTCTTTGTATTCATTTCTTATTTGTCTCTTGTGGAAATAATTTGTCAACACGAATTATCACATGACACTTTTATTGCATATTCGTTTATAATATCATTTTCTTTCATATTCGTAAGTGATATTATTTTCCTTTATACTCATAAGAGATACCATCTTTTTCATCTTCCATTATTCAAACTTACTATGGTAAGGGATATTAATTTCCTTCACCTTTTGTTAATCAAACCTGCTACGGTAAGGGATATTATTTTCTTTCATACACCTAAATCGAAACTTATTATGGAACTATTACTTCTATAATTCCTGAAAATATTATATGTTTCATAATATTTACACTTCATCATTTCAATTGAACCATCCTATTTACGTGAACCTTTCTATTGAACTGTAACCGTTATTCTGAACTGTGGATCTTGAATATCATTTTTAAATTTCACTCAACATCATGTTGACAATTTGGACATTATATGAATCTGTACAAAGTAAACTTCTGATACTTATTGTTTATCCTGTTTCTTCTGTTCATTATTTATATCATTCTAATCATCCAAAATCAAGTTGTTGTGAATATCTGTGGCCGGGGGCACAGATGCGATATAATTGTTGAACAGATGATAGGTTAAAGGCGATATAATAGGTTAAAGGTGATACATCTGTTCGGTGTCTTTTATGGCACGTGGTGAATGTTCTCTTTGGCCCATAGTGCAAAGATGAACTGTTGTTTGGTATGATTATGACCAAAGGCTGGATCTGGTATAATCATGACCGTTGGTGTTATATTGAATGTCTTTGGCCCGTAGTGCAAAGATGAACTGTTGATCTGCATGATTATGATCAGGAACTGTGAATTTGTATTATCCTGACTAATGGTATTTCAGATGATAAAAGTTGATGATGTTTTTTTTCTAAAAAGAGAAGTGAGTGGACATTATAGTCTGCATTATTCTTCTAATAGATTGCTCATTCCGCTGCTATTATTGATCTGAACGTTGTTTAAGAATTTAACTGCAGTTTTTGATATAAACCTTGTAGTCTATTGTATTCTATCAAGAACTCAACTGTTGAAGACTAATGATAATTTATTTGTCATTATCTTAGTCATGATATTCTTTACTGGGCTATTTGAGCTCACCCTTTCTTTTGTTCCATTGTTTTTCGACAGGAGATGGAAACGTAACTGGGTCTAGCCGGGGAATAGAGTGAGAGTCTGAGGAATAGCTATCGTAGTCTTCACGCGTTGTAAAATAGTGTGATAATAATAGTGAAGACTTAGTTGTGTATTATTATACACTGTATTATTGAACGGTGCTCTACCTTATAATAATTTTGTTGTAGTCTTTTGACGACTCAAGTTTGGGCTGTATGGGCCCAGATTTGGGGGCGTCACATCTTACGTTTCTCTCTCCTCAATCAAAAAAACTCTTTCTCTCTCCTTAACCAAAAATGTGTCCTAGATCTGAAGAACAAAAGGAATGATAGCAACATAGATCAGAAGAACTCATCTTTCCTTAGCAAAACTCATCTACCAAAATAACATAATACAAAAATCTACCGATTGGAAGCAGTCTGAAAGGGTCGTCATCTTCAAATAATCACTGTATAACAATTGGGTGAGAAATCAATTATTTAAAATCGCAATTTTTTTTTAGTTGTTCTGAAGTGTTTATAAATTGTTAGTATTAATTTATAAATCGTTCACAGCCAACAAGAGTTAACGTTTTTTTTTAAAATCATTCTTCCCAAGGGTTCACGTTTGTTTTTTCAGATTATAAGTTGAACGAAAAAGCACATTTTTTTGGAAATTGGGAAATTTACACAACTTAATAAGCACTGAACATGCCATACCTCAACTCCTATAAAGAAGATACCAACTAAACAAACCCAACTCCTATAAACAAAAGTTTGATACTACTACAATTTCAACTGAAACAACTTCTACATCAATCTCTAATGGCGATTAGACAGTGTTTTGGTTTGAAAATCAAATTTAATATCATTGATAATCTATGTGGAGTAATTCTTTACGTTCTCAAAACAATTTTTGTTGTTTTTTTCCCCAAATGGTATTGTGATCTGTGGCAGTTTTTTTTTTTTTTTTTTTTGTCAAGCCCTCTTTTTGAATATTAATTGAAAGAGCTAAATGTGTAGAAACAATTCGATGAATAAATTAATTCAATAGAAATATCAAGCAGATTCCCTTTCTGATAGTTGAAGTTTAATTTCCATTAACTTTGTGCACATACATTTATTTTCAAGTTTATTAAAAATGAAAGACATGGACCATGGAATAGGGAGTTGTGGGGGATAATGCAGAATTGGATTTAGACAACATATGTAATTTGGAAATAGAAATAGAGGAGGATGATGTGAGTGCAGAGGGGGTGGATGCGAATAACCATAAAACTTTTGTCTACTATCCTTAAGTAGCCGATGAGTTGACGCCTAAGGTAGGTCAAGATGTTCAAACATTAGATGATGTTCACACTTTTTACAATACATATGCAATGCATGTTGGTTTTAGTGTGCGAAAGTATAATGAGAAAAAAAAAGTGGGAAGCAATGAGATTTATCAGAAGGAGTATATGTGTTATAAGCAAGGAAATGGCAAATTATTAGTCAATGTGGAAGTAAAAAGAAAACGTGAATCTACAAAAGAAGGTTGTAGTGCAAGAATCGTAGTGGTAAAAAGAAATGAGTTATACGTAGTTAGCAAAATTGAGGAGGGTTATTGTCACCCATTGTCAACCCCATATAAGAGGCATCTTTTATGATCGCATTGTAATGTGTTAACTGCCATAAAATCTCTAAGTCAATAACTTGACATAGTGAATATACCACAATGTCAACAATACAATTTTCTTGCAGTGCAGGCAGGAGGATTTGAAAATATTTGTTGCACACAACGAGATTTGTACAACTTTGAAAGAGACAAGCACAATGAGTTGAAGGGACATGATGACGATATGTTAAATGAGTACTTAAAGTTAAAACAACAAAAGAATCATTCGTTCACTTTCACAATAGACACAGACGATGAAAAAAGGATTACTCGTTGTTTTTGGGCCGATGCAACCTCTAGACGGGCTTATAGATTTTATGGTGATATTGTCATTTTTGATACCACATACAATACTAATCGTTACGGAATGATATTTGCACCACTTATGGGGGTTAATAACCATATTCAAACTACTGTATTTAGTTGTGCTTTTTTAAGTGATGAGACCATAGATAGTTTTATTTGGCTTTTGAAGATATTTTTGGAAGCAATGCCAGGTGATGCACCTGAGATGATTATCACCGATCAGGATCCGACAATGACAAATGTCATTTCGCATATTCTTCCTAATACGTATCATAGGTATTATAGTTGGCACATTTTGACGAAATTTTCAGAAAATATTGATTCAGTCAAATTCAATGGTTATTATAATGAGTTTTCAGATCGTATTTAGAATTCAGAGACTGCGGAAGAGTTTGACTTCACTTGGGTGGAGCTTGTGGAGAAAAGTGGATTGAATGCTAATAAATGGCTACAATCAATGTATAACATCCATTCTAGATGGGTACCCGCACATGTGAATCATATTTTCTCAGCTTGCATGTCAAGTAGTCAACGAGTGGAGAGTTCTCATGCATTTTTTAAAAAAATTGCCTTTAAAAAAAATTCTTTGGTGGATTTTATGATTCAATTCAGTCAGAGCCTTCAGCAACAACGACATGTAGAGTTGGTTTCAGATAACAAAGATTTGATTGAGAAGCCGAGAATGAAAATTGGTCATTACTTCTTATTTCAAATGGTTGCCATTTATACACATTCAACAAATTATAAATTTGAAGATACGTTGTGTGAAAGCTTGAATTATAGGTTTGAACTTTTAAAGGAGGATGTCAACTACAATGTGTATAAGATTTACCAAAGGAATGTCAGCAAATTTAAAGTAAGAGAAATTCATTATAACAAATATTTGGACTATGCAAAATGCACTTGTAAAAAGTTTGAGAGTTTGGGAATCCTATGTCTGCATGTGATAGCTTACTTGAATAAGTATCATGATCTTGACAAATTGACTACATTGTACATTTTGAAGAGGTGGACAAAGACGGCAAAAGCAAGTGGTGTAATTGATGATAATGGTGTGACGATAAAGGATGACAAGTCATACTTACTCTTGCGGACTCAATTGATTCAACATTCTTTAAATTTGATTGATAGGGCTCTCAGACATGAAGAAGCTACAAATGTTTTAAATGAATGTTTACATAATGTCGATGACAAAATCAATCAAATTATTGGGAATAATGGTTCGGAAAGAAAGAATGAAATGGAGTGTAGTGGAATGAGTGTATCCAAGTCAGTTAACATGACTTGTACTTATGAATGTAGTTACATTGAACCGAAATAAGTGCGAGCAAAAAGGTGTGGCAAAAGGCTAAAGGGTGGCAAAGAAAGGGTATGGAGAAAACAAAAAATTCCAAGGGTAGACGTTGTCGTGGATGTGGCAAAGTTGGTGCAACGCACGACAAAAGAAACTGCCCAGTGCTTGATAATCGGTAAGCAAATTTAACTATTTTAGCTTTGCTATTTGTTTAAAATTGATTTTGCTTTAGATTTATATTTAACTTTCCTATTTGTAAAAAATTAGAGTTGGAGCATCAACTGATGATGCTACTCAATATGTGAGTTTAGATGATGACAGTGATTCACCCACAGGTGCAACACTTCACTGATATAACAACACTTATATATTTATGTTTTTGTATTAATTTTTATTTATTTACAGAATTGGCTTCAGAATTGTAGTAATCATATCATGGAGTTGCTCCTCACGGTTGTTTATGTTGCTCCTCACGGTACCTGTGTTGTACGACAATTATGAGGACAAAGTGGACTCATTTATATAGAGGACAAAAAAGGAATAGAGGACAACTTAGTATTTGCTACCAGTTTAGAATCATTTGTAATATATTATTATTGTATAAAAATCTTCCTATTTTATGACTGTGACTGTGATATATGTGGTATTACATCTCAGACATGGTATTACATTCCCGGTTATTAAAATTCCTGTTATATCATTATTATTTAAGCTTTACACTAGTATTTAGTATATTTTATAGTAACTCATATTTACACTCATCTTATGTACAATTTGTTTCAAAACTTTCAATTGATCATCAACTTGAATTTAGTCAACAACATTTTGCTTTATGCTTAATTAAGTATGTTGAACATTACATATTTGATTTAATGATAAGAATTAAGTTGATAAATATATTCAATAGTAGAGTTGTAAAGTCCTTTGATTGATTATGATGTACAATGACTTAGTTAGATAAGATCAAAACTGTTAGGTTGATCTTTTGGATATGAATGTATTGAGTTATAAAGTCCATTGTGGTGTACAAGGACTTAGATTATAAAAAGATCAAATTTGTTAGGTTGATCTTGTGTTGTATCTCTTAAGACAGTCTGCTCGTAGAATGGACTCTACAACTCCGCACCAAGAAGACTCAATGACTCATTCTGATCATATAATGGACTCTACGATTTCGCCTAGGGAAGACTCAACGACCAAGTATGTTCATAGATCAGACACTACGATTTGGTCAAATCGAAGGAACAGACTCTACAACCAAGGAAGAAGTCCAATCGCAGAACGAACTCTACAACCAAAGCAAACAATTGTAGAACGGACTTTACGACCAACAGAGTGGCCGTAAAGTAAACTCTACGATATCAAGGAAAATTGCCTTATCGTAGAACAGACACTATAGCAAGAATAAACTCATATAGCTTAAAACCTAGTATCTTTCATCTTGTGTCTATTAACTGTTATAACTGTTATATAACTGCTTGTTGAATTATTATATTAACATATTAAGAAGGGGTAACTAAATCATATTCCATTGTGCTAAACTAATTGATTAATAATTCATTCTCTCTTAAAATAAAGAAAAAAAAAAGTTTGAAGACATAATTACAAAACATATAGTAGGTTTACCATAGACAGAAATGATAGACAACTGACATAATGAAAATAACCTATAGCTAAGACACCATAGTCCAAAATCAATCCAAATAAAAGGTATAGCTAAGCCGTTTATTCTGAAGTTTTGATAACTGATGTTGCAGCACCTGATTCAGATGAAAGGGTGGTTGTCATATCTGCACGAGAGACATGTCACTCAAACACAAACAAACACACCCTTATTATATCATACTAATTATTACATTCAAATTGTAGTTTAAATACATTCATTCAAGTAAAAAACATGTTTTTCAACATGCTTAACAACAAAACAAAAAACATCTCGATTATAAGTATTAACCACTTCTCCCTTGTTTCAAATCTCCTTAATTTCTCTTTTGCACACTTCAAATCATTCTTCAATTTAGCGTTCTTTTTTGTCATCTTCTTTACCTGCACTTCCAACTCATGAGATTTGGCCTTCATCATATGTAACTTAACCTCAGCGTTCTTCAAATTCAACAGACTGGAACAATTTTCAACATTGTCTAACATATTTATAGAGTCAATCTATTCAAAAAACCCACAAAATGATTCATTCTGCGTAATATTAATCAAACAATTATAAATATTTACGGTATGTATAATAATTAAATAAATTATTTATACGATGGCAAATAACATAACTTACACCATAATTTGAATAGCCATAGAACTTTCTCCCTACAGCTTTTCCCTTCGACGATATACAAATTCTTGCTCATATCCCACATCAACAATACTTTGGGGATGAATTTCCACTCAGTCCAGTAAATTGTGAACCGTCCCCAACCTTTAGCTTGCTACTTCCTTTATGTACCTTGCTTTCCATTACTAATAGATATATAATATTTCTTCCAATTACAACCAAAAGCTATTAGACATAAGGCAGTCAGTTGAATAAATGTAACACTGAACAACTAATTCTTTCATTAAGGCTTTTATAGAGACAGATATTAAGGTTATGCTTTAAATTTTGTATATGTTCTTGGTTCTCAGTATGATTGTCAGCCTCATTTTTAGTTTGTTCTTTTTATATTAATTATTTAAATTTGAGGTCTTTGTAAACCATACTGTTTGAATCTTTTAAAAATGGGTTATGTACACTTCAACACAATTTATTCCTTATGATGTTCTGAAATTAAAAAGACTATTGCTTGAAAATATTTCTAATGTTCAATTTCTTTAATTGCTTTACTCTATTTGATTACCGGGAAATGCTAGAAAAGAAGAAAACTAGTTGTTCTTAATTTTTGAACTATTTGGGGATCTGGGAAAGCTAAAGCAAACAAGGCGTCCCAGAAAACTTATTGCTAATGTATGCAAATAAAACTTATTACTTATTACTAAACTACTCGATTTGCACTCTGAAGTATGAAATTCAAGCATTCCCCAAATATATGCAAATAAAATCCCTAATTTGTTGCCATATTAAGGAGAAAGAAATGTAAGGTTTTATCGAATTGAAAACAAGATCTTGGCCTTGCGTTGATTCTTTAGCTTCTGGGATGTCTGGGCAAACTCAGATCTAAGTCGCGTTCTTCAATTTCTCGTCGCATTCTTGCTATTTCAGAGAGATCTGTTTCGTGTTATATTTTTTGCTAAGGAGAGAGAAAGTGAGGGAGCTTGATGAAAGATGAGTTCTTCAGATCTATGTTGCTATCCTTCCTCTTGTTCTTCAGATCTAGGATACATTTTTGGTTGAGGAGAGAGAAACATAAGAGCACTGCAAGCCTCTGATAAAAAAAAATCAGAAAAACGGCCTCTTTTTTTTGGGCTTTTTATAGGTATGTTAGTTAAGTATTAGAGTGTTGTTTAACAGAATGCTCTTGAACGGGACTATATATATATATGTGCCATTTCAAAAATAAAAAAATCTGTCAAAATAAAAGTTACATCATGAGAAGCTTAAAAACTATACATGACACGTTCAGTTCAACCAAAAATCTAGTACTGTTGGGTAGAGAACCAAATAAACAAAGCGTATATCATCATGCACAGTCATGTCATATAAAAATTAACTCTTGCATTAATCACAAAGCACTCTATTAAGATGAAAAAGCCTGCAGAATGGCTTCACAATTGGAACCTCACTGAATCATATAACTGAATATGGCGTCAAGGGTTCCAAAACACTGTTTCCCAGAACATCCAGAAATGCAATTTTTTGTATGCAAGTAGGCACAAATGTGGGGAGGTTTCAGCAAAATTCAAGCTTGACTTTCATGCCAAATCGAAAGATCAATAAGAGAACGTTCTGAAAATAAGAATGACACAAGAATTCCAATTTGTGTTGCATTATTTGCAGAACTTCTGGTTGGCTGCTTCTTGATATTATTTTATAGCCTAACATCCAACAAAACACCAGGAAGCCAGTGAGCTAGAAGACCTAATGGGCATTCTTTGTTTTTGTAGAAAAGAATCTGCTGAAAGCCCGAGAATGTTTCTCTGGTGTCAGATTAGAAGAGGAGGAGGAGGAGGATGAGGAGGAGCCTGACTTAGTTAGACGGTTGTTTGGATTCTTTGAACTGACTGGTGATCTCAATAGATTGTTTGCTTCAGAGTCAGATGGACTAAAAGGGGTGTTGTATATATTTATGGGGGACTCACTACCTACTCGATGCATATTGGCAGAAGTCGGACTGTCCATCTCAGCTATATCAACATTGTGCAAGTTCATACTGCTGGTGGTTGGTTTATCTTCCGCAAAGCTTTCACCCTTGTGAGTCCTCTCAAGGGATGGAGACCACCCAAATTCTGTTTTGGGATGCAGCAATTTCAACTGCTTTCCCAGAAGAAATATGGTTTCTTGACACTCTGCTAGCTTCTCTGCTGCAGCAGCTAATTCCGTCTCCTGAAATGACAAACAGTTTAGTTACTTTTCCTTCATTTTTACCCACTGGAATTCAAGCCATCTACTTGGTAATAGCATTGCGATCACTACAACATTATAGTATATATATAATTTCAAAGATTGAAGTAACAAGTTTATATCCAGGCTGGTGGCTATATAATTAAATACCTCAACAATGGGAATCCCTCAAGCAACGAAAGTGATTTAAGTTTATGCTACATTCTTTCAAAATATATCTTACTATGAATTAGAAACTATCAAGTTAGAAACTGTAAGTAGAGAAATCCCCATAGAAAAGTCTCATGAACAATAAAGTCGAGATTTCTTTCTAAATAATACTCCCTCCATTCCAAATTATAATATTATTATTGATTTTTGAAAGTCAAATGTCTGTTATCGGATTGCACTCCTATCAAAGTCGTGTCCTCAATTATATTTCGCTCTATCAAGCCTTTTTGTACTACTTCCCCCATTTGAGTCAACTTAAAAATGACTCTTTTTTTAATGGAGGGATTAATCAAAAAGATTGGATGCATGTAATGAACTTCAGTACAATAATAAATAAGTTAATGATCTTATATCTAAGATCAAAAGATCGATAATAGAATCAAGATACAGCTTAATTTGAAAGGACACTTTCAAGAGCTACATGGAACTCTCGAAACTGAATGCACCAAGTAATAAATTACTTAGTTTGATATTCCTCATTTCACCTATGCGAGAATACGAGAACAAGACGCACAAATGAACAGTAAGACATGAACCAGTAGTGTTCAATGACTCAACAAGCAGCTTCATTACTTTTTATTTTTAAGCAAGATTAGCAAGAATGAATACATTGAAATAATAAGAGCATTCAACCATAACTGTAGAGGAAGTATGATGTTTTACCAAAAACATTACTTTCTTACATTATGCATGTGCATAAAGGATGAATTTAACCCTCACCTGGCTACTTTTGGCACCAATATCTGCATCCGGGCAGCTCTCAATCCTGAATTAAGTAGTCCAGGAAGAAGTTAGTGTATTCGGTATATGAAATCTAGTTTCGTTCGATGACTAATAAGAAGGTATATGCAATAATTGTATATTAGCACCAATAACTAGTTACAACTCAAAGCCACATGCAGAGTTATATACAAATAAACCAGATAAGACAGCAAAATTATATTGCTTGATCATGACCTTCCTAATTTATCAACTCCTAGTAACTTCTGTTGTCTTTAATTAAAGAGAGAATACTATAAGCATAACAGCAAGAAATTGGCTTGGTAGCAACACAATGTGTGTTATTAAACCAACACAGAGAATGAGAAGTTCTCTCTCTCCCAGCCCCCCTACATTTATGCGCATGTGAAAACTTTCCTGTTAACTCTTTAAACCATAAGTGATAGACACCGGGTAAATATTTGTAAAGAGCATCAGCTGGACCAACTAGCTGGTAGACCAGGTTTCTCACCTGATAGCAACATTTTTCACAATCAAAAGTTTGTACTAACCTTTGCAACTCCTCTCGGAGGTCCTTGCATCTGGCAAGAGCATCTTGATGGCTTCTTCTCTCCTCTTGAAGCTCATTATCCAGAGTTTCTGTTTTTGCTCGTAGAAGATTCACTTCAACTTGTAACTCCTCCGCACGCATTTCAAGTGACTTGTATGACTCTGCCATACATTTTAGCTGTGTCTCTGCCAGGCCATTCAGTTTTTGAGCAGATGTCAGTTGTGATTTGACTTCAGCTAGAAGTTGTTCTGTTTCCTGTAACTGGGACTTGGTGATTTCTAGATTTTCAGTAGATCTAGCTAGATCAATCGCCATGTTATCCTTTTCTGATTTCAATAGCTCAAACTCCTCCAATGAACAACTCCATGATGAGGTTTTCAATTCAGAGGTTGGGACAAAACTTCCTTCATGAGGAATGTCGGGATCAGAAGTGGAATCAGAAAAGTGAGCACAACCATTTGCATATGTCTCTCCAGATGAGTCCCTAACCAACTTAGTCTCAGGTAGAGCGACTTTGTCTATGCAATCAGAACTACTGGCTTCTGCCTCAATAATATTTTTATAACCCAGGACATCAAAACGAAAGTAACTGGCTTCACAGAATACTTGAGAAAGGCAAAGAACAAAATCAGTTAAGCTTACTCTGCAGTTTAAAACTTCATTAAAGGTGGCAGAGAATTCCTCCAATTTTTGGCTCAGCGATGTGCCTTGGACAGCCTTAGCCTCTTTGCCGAGTAGCACTACAAAGTCATGAATCTGAGAAACAGCAGCTGCCAATTCTTCACCAATTGTATGCACAGGTTCAGCCATTTCTTGGCTATCTTGGTACAAAGAGAGTTCCTTACCAGCAGTTACCTCAGAGTCCTCAGGACAAGCTTGGTGATCACCTATAGCATCAGAACAGTGAGGTTCTTGAATGGAAGAGCATACCGAGTTTTGGTGCAAACTATCATGCATGTCCTCCACAACATGCCTAATATCCTTCAAAAGTTTTTCCATATCAGTCTCCCCAGATATAGACTCAAATACCATTGAAATCCTTGATTGGAGTTTCACGAAAGGCATCGGATAGTCCCCATTTGAAGTCTCCTGAGTTTCCAAAGACTTCAACCCCAGCTGCTCTTTGAGCTGTAAATCGGTGGTGGTAGTGGCTCCTGCCAAATCATGGTTCACAACTTCAGATTTGGTGCTATTTGAAATATCTGAAATTGAAACTGCTCCATTTGAATCATTGGATGAATATGCCAGCTTTTCCATCTCCAGAAAGTCATCCATAAGCTCCAGCTGATTCGATTTTTCACGCTTTCTTGGACTGTCAATGTTCTTTTCCGTTTTGACATGGGAGAGCTCAGAAATCAATGCTGTAGCCCAAGACCCAGCACAGCTTAATTCATCATCATTTCCATCTTCAGACATGGACATCAGGCTTGGTGGGTTGCTCGCATTTTGACTGAAGGTACCCTCAGTTGGGATCTGAATATTAGATTTTGTTATACTTCTGTGCTGATTATTTACTTGCAGTTGTGCTTCCAAATTTTGAAGTTTGCTAACTGTCTTGGCACAAACACTCCTGGAAGCTTGCAATTCACTATTACGCTTCGCCAAAGCTTCCTTCAGCATCTTTGTTTCTTCTTCCATCGCCAACAAGCGTTCTGTAAGTAACTCATTCTCTTTATGGTACTTCTGTACACTGTCAAGCGAAAATTCAGTCAACTGAGACATGTGGGGACTGGTAGGCGGCTTTACAGGAGACTTCCTTAGCCGACTTTCTCCATGGTCCCTGCCCAAGCTTTCAACTTCTAGTTTCATTTGAGCCAGTGCAGCTGGACCAGGTAACTTCTTACGAACAAGACCACGCAAGCGTTGACACTCTGCTTCTAGCTTAGCTATTTTCTTAGCGCCTTCCAAATGTTGTTTGTTCGCAACTTCTGCAGATCTTACACTCATGTTCTTTTCCTCATTACGGATCTCTAACTCTTTGGCTACTATATGGAGTTCATACTTAAGCGAATTTATTTCCCTGTCACATGACTCAATATTACTCTTCAATAGTTCTATTTCTGCCTCGGCTTGGGATTTTTCTTCGCTGATCTTGATCAGCACGTTAGATCGCTCTTGCAAAGACCTTGAAATTGCTGCATAGTCAGAAGCAGATCTGAGGAGTTCTTGTTCTAAGTTACCTAACTGCGTTCCAAGCTCAAGCTTTATCCTATCGCATTGTTGTGTTTTGGTAAGAACAACTTCATGCAATTTCTGTTCATGTTCTTCCTTCAAATTTCTGATCTGCCGCATGCACTCCTTCAAAGCACCATCTAAATGTGATGCTCGATCTTCAGCAGTAAGCTTTAACAGTGTAACTGATTCCAGATGATTTTTCAATGCCAAAGCTTCTGCCTCAGCCTTCTCCCAACCTGTTCAAGGAAATTTCAATTTCACAAAATCTCTTACTCCAAAAAAAATGACATTGCATGAGCTAATATTTCATGGACGACCAGCACCACACAAACATACCTGAAACAGCTTCTTCAGCAAATTTAGCATGCTGTTTTACTAGATTTTCCTTCGTTGTCAACTCTGAATTTGCAGCAGACAGCTTTTCATTCAATTCCTCAACTTCATCTTCTAACGCTTTCACTTGATCCTCATATGAAGTCACTTGATCCTCGGATGTCTTCACTTGATCCTCGTATGACTTCACTTGATCCTCGTATGACTTCACTTGGTCCTCCAACCCAGTTAGATGTGTATACAACTCCACAGAGATTTGGACATACTTTGTTTTTTTGTGGTTATCCTGATTACCCTGGAAGGTGGGAGGTGGGAAAGCATTACCACAAAGAGAGGTGGGAAAAACCGACTACAGTATAATGCATAAGAAGGTAAGACAGCAAGTGTAAGACATTATTCTCAGTAAATTTCTTGCACCGGCTAATATCCTATGCTAGAAAAGGTAGACGGAAAAAGCTAATGGCCTAATATAGTAATATATTGCTCTAATAAAAGAGGGCAAAAATAGGTTAAGCTAAGTACTAGCTTCATACAAGTTTATGTGCCCACATTACTGTTGTAATTTTCACGTATTTTGTGCTGGATGAAATCCTTTTTTTCTTTTCCTTTATGTAATTAAGTATCACATTTACATATGTGAAATCTACTCTGTAGATGTGTCCTCGACAACCTTAAGATGCATGCAAAAAAATGTAGCCTCGTAAACTTGGACAGGGGAAGTAATTTCTATTTCAAAACCTGAGATAGTGAACCTAAAACCATTTTAAAGTTTCCTAACATGATATGGTTGCAAACCTGACTAATTTATGAGCAACTAAAGAACTCCACCCATGAACACTAGGTGAACTTAAAGAGTTGCCTATTGAGTTGTAATTCAATCAGAAGGTCAAAATGACTAAATAAGTTGTCATAAGATAACTAGGTAGGTACAGAGCTAAAGATAGCCATATACATCTGCTCTAGGGAATGAGCACGGTTCAGGTTGACAAGACACTTCTACATATTAAAGTAAAACTTTTGCGGCCAAATATAATAGTCGAAAATATCAAATTCTAAAAAAACATCATCTGCAGAAGTTTTCCAACAATCCCAATAAAATATGTGACGGTCACTCTCATTCAACATGTTCAGAGAACCACTGATAGGAATTGGATATGATTGCACTTTAAACAATATTTTGTCAAATCGAGAAAATTAATGTCCTGTGTTGAATCAGGATCAACTAGGTCCCTCAAGAAAAAAAAAATGTGATGGTCACTCAACATGTTCAGAGAACCACTAATAGGAACTGGAAGTGATTGTATTTTTTAAATAATATTTGTCAAATGGGGGCAAATTAACATCCTTCTGTGTTGAATCAGATCAACTAGGTCCTAGATAAAGTATCTGCTCAAACTATTTTTTTGTGTTGATGTAACCGATATGTATAGTACGGAACTTTAAGAAAGGTGCCATAACAGAAAAAGAAATCTTCCAAATACAAGAAAAGTTATGGAAACTAAAATAATCATGAAATGGTGTTGAAGAACATACCTGATCACCCTGGGATCCAGCTGAAGCTGAAGGAGCAACAGCAGATTCTAATGTGGCAATTACTTTATCAGCAGCTGCCTTATCAGATGATTTTTTTTTCCAGGGCCAGCTCCTTCGGTCCATAATAGACTGTTAAAATACAAGTTAGTAGCAGAATATCAGTAAACAATGTTGCTAAAGAACTGAAGTGATCAATTGTTAAACTTAAGTTCAACAAGTTTGAGCCTGAATTGCATTCTGCTAATGAATCTGATAATTTTAATTTGTGTATTTTCTTTCTCAATCAACGACTTTATTCCCCCTTCCAAAATTAGAGATGGTACTCAATCAACCAAATATATCCATAACATTAGCTAAAATATAGTAGTAGTGGCATGACAGTACTCAATCAACCAAAAAATGAAAGTAATGGCATGTTAGGAACTTCATGTGACTTTATAGTCTAAAAATAGATGTGTATATCAAACTTTATAACGGATCAAAAAAGGAAAATGTATCTCTAATTTAGAAATGGAAGTAGTAGTACATTGTGTCTTTTCTATCAGCAGTAAATTTCAATAATTAGTAAGTATAACTAGAGCAAAAAGAAAACAACGACACATTTCAATTTATAGGCATCGAAACTTAGAAACAAACAAGTCTGTTACTGTTATATACATAAATTAACCCAACTCAAAACATGTAGGTAGTTTTTTAGCAGGAAATTATCACAAGGTTGCACTTTTCTTAGCCTTCTAATGCTGTTCCATGTTCCATTATCAACCAAAACAACATATATATATATATATATATAAACATAAAATCTCTCCCTCAAAATAGGAATGAAACAAAAAGCACTATACTCAATTTTTTGCTTTTACTGAGTCGAGTTTATAGCATCTAGGCAATAAATTGGAGGAGTGCTTAAAAAGTTGAATTAATTGTATTCAAGTCCTCATTGCTGATCTTGCTATAGTGAATTAAGTCAATATGACATGATATGCCATTAAAAAAGGAAACACTTAATGTTGAATCCTTTACTTCCCATCCAAATCCCACCCTCTACACCAACACACTCTAAAGCTAAGGGGACGAGGGAGTGAAAAGGACAGAGCACCAGCAACCAGGAAAAATAAGCCATGAATCTGACATTCTCAAAATCTAACTATGTTTTTCTAAATAGAAATTGCAAATCTCAAACAAGGACTTGCATTGCCCAATTTAGTTTAATGTCAATTTTAATCATTCACAAAACATCTCAGAATTTTAGTAGTGCATATAATGAAGAGGGAATTAGGTGGTCGTTTATACTAATGGATCAAAAAAGGCATTAATTGCAGCATATATAAACGGAAAATTGTAATCACAGAGCTATAAAACTGAAAATTCTTGAATCGGTAGAATCTTCACACAATTAAAATAGGAAAAAGAGTGAAACAACTAGAAACTAAATAAAAAAAACAATTGATTTCATATTATAATCTAAAAAAATAGAAATTTTAGACCACTTCTGTATATGCAAACGATTTGAATCCAAATGGGGAATAAATAATTTAAAACGAAAAGGAAAAGGTCAATTAACCTCTGTCCGGAAAAAAATACTATTTTAAAAATAACATTGAAGCAAACCCAAAGCTACCAAAATCAGATTCAAAATTAACAAAACCACTGAATGTACAACGAGTTAAAACCAGAAAAGGAAAGAAGATCGATGAGGTGAATATCACCGACAAATGAGATATCCAGGAAAAAAATTAAAATGGATTGTTTATCGAAAAACAGAAACAAAATCAAAGTGAAAAGAAAAACAGTGGGAATTGATTAAGTTGAATAGTAAAGATCAAAAGTGTTGAGATTCAGTAATCGACTTACCGGTGGCAATGTAGCTTCAAACTTAAGTTTTGCTCTGTGTTGATTTTACTGTATAGTAAAGTTTGTTGAGAAAGATTCAGAACGTTTTAGAGAGAGAAAGAGCGTGAGAGTTTGAGAGAGAGAGAGATGCAGAGGAGGTGGTGGTGGAGATGGTGGAAATGGTGGTGGTGGTGGGTGTAATGGGGTGGGCTGAAATTACTCCGGCGTGAGGGTGTCACTTAAAAGGCTAGCTGTTGGAAAGCTCCAATACCATCGGCTTTTACATCTATAAATTACTACTCCTGTGTCTCGCAGAGAGCCTCTTATTCCTTAAATTTATATGAATTTTATTATACGTAATAATTCATAATTTATATAATATTTTTTTTATAAAATAATAAATTTTATATTTTAATTATTTTATAAGACTCATTATTTTATAAAAAAAATATTATATAAATTATTATGTATAACAAAATTGTATTTAAAGAATATTTATTTTTATTTCATGTAATCATAAAATAATAAGTTATTAATTAAAAATATGTTATAATAATAAATTTAAAAAATATTGAGTAATTTATATTATTATTACTAAAAAATATACTTTTTTGTAAAATTTAAAAGTTAACAAATAAAATTCTTTTTATAGGACAAATAGAATAATATTAAAACGTAATGTCGCACAATAAAAAAAGAAGCATTAAACTATTACCTTCGGTTTAAAATATCGCTACTTGGGGAGAAATTAAAATTTATTATTCTTTCCGTATTAAGATAAAAGTCTTTTATTTATTTTTATGCTCAAATTAATCATTTTTAAAATTAATTATTAAACATATATATTTAGATTTTTTTTTAAATAAACATTAAGATTGATGCTAAATTGTATGTAGTTTATGATTTTATAAGCTTTTGGCATATATATATATATATTATATTTTATATATAAAATAGAACGGTTTAAATCTCAAAGTTTCAATATCTAACAGCTTCAAATCAATTTAGACTTCAACATCCAGCAGTCTAAAATCATTTGGGGCTTCAACATCTAACAGTCACTAATCTATCTCTCATTTTCCCTCCCAATTCAACTTTTTCTTTTTTAAAAATCTATTCACTCACATTTCTCTCCCAAATCAAATTTACCACTATACTATAATAATAATTATAATTAATTTAATAATAGTAATAATCATAATAATAATAATAATAATAATTATTATTATTATTATTATTATTATTATTATTATTATTATAGTAATAATATAGTAATATTAATAATAATAACAATAATAATTATAATAATAGAAATAATAATAATTATAATAATAGTAACAATAATAACAATTATAATAATAGTAATAATAATAATAATAATAATAATAATTATTATTATTATTATTATTATTCTACTACTACTACTACTACTACTACTAATAATAATAATAATAATAACAATTATAATTATAATTATTATTATTATTATTATTATTATTATTATAAAAAAATTTGCACGTAAACAACATGAGTTACCTTTTTAGCATTAACGCCAGTTTTCTGTTTTTCGGGTATTGCAGTTGTTATGTTTTCACATGCAAATTGATTTGGGCAAAAAAATCACAAGGACGGTTCAGATTTATTCTAATTGATTTGTAAGTTATTTTAGGTTACAAAAAATCTTTAGGTAATAGAGTATTTTTAGAATTTTAATCTACGTTGTGCCTTTAGGCACGAGCAATTACGTATCATTTCTTTGGTATTTTTGAGGACTATATCGAGAGCAACTATTGTAATAAATTCTGACTTATGGTATGAGAATCTTTTGTCCAATTTCAAGAAAAAATATAGAGAGAAAAAATATTATGGTGGTGCGATTTAATTGGTGTTATGACAATACTTTTTGTTTGGACTTAGAGGGCTCATTTTATATTTTTGGGTATATATGCAAAGGTATTTCTTTTAAATTTTTACATCTTTTTTTTTCTCATTGGATCCCATTAAATGGCTTGCAGTACTACCATTTTTTCACAGAAAATACTGTTCATGGATCATATTGATCGATGGTTAAAGATATTGAAGGCAAATAAATGTTGCCAAATTTTTTATTCCGTTTTGTCAATAAAAGAAAGGTGTGTGAGATACCCGAAAACACTATATTATACAAATTTGAGTCTACTATCACCAATTTATTAATTGCTCAAATCTGCCAAGAACTAATTTTAAATTAAGAATGAGTAGCACATTAATGTTTGTCTAAAAAAAATTATGACTGGATTGAATATTAATCTTTTTGTATTAATGGTTGAACGCTCAGTTCTTTTATGAAATTAAGAGTGCACAACAGTTTTAGATTTTTTAATATATAAATATTAGATACAATACTCAACTGTTATATTAGTTGCACCGTACCTTCAGACACAAGTTATCCCTAGTATATATTTATAAATAGTCAATTTGATCATAAAAATCAATGAAAGACTTTTATTCTATAATAGAAAAAAGAAGAATTAGTTTAGACCAATAATGATAGGCTGATGACAAAAATATCTTATTTTATTATATAATATCATACGTTCGAGTCTATTTTTAATATAAAAAAATCAAAAATAAATTTTCCGTAATTTTTTCCTAATTTCCCTCACCCCTTATCTGACTTAAGCTGTGTTACGAAGAATAGAATTGTATATAATAGAATATATTCTCAAAAAAATGTTTATCATCAGTTTTGGAATGGGGGAATGTAATTACAATCTTATCCCTCGAGAAAACAAATAGTGACGAGGAGAGAAATGAGGCTTGTGGGGGAAGGGATTTTGGCCAGTAGCTGGAGGAGATGTTTGGAGTTGGACCACCGTCACTTACTACTCACTATACAATTATTGCAAGTATTGAAAATTATAATTAAATAAGTTGGGAGAGGAGCAGCTCTCACAATTTTTGTGTCGCATCAATAGCACACGTCCTGTGCTGTCGCTGCATGGGAACGCCATTCTCGGATTATCAGGGCCGTCCATTAAACAAAATACTGGAAGATTTGGGTGACTTACAGATGTCCTGATTTTACCGTTGATAGGAATTGAATATGGTACTCTAGTACTACTAACTGCAATGACTTTCATCTGCAAAATCTTTAACACGTGATTTTCCCAAGTTAAAATACTGGTAAATTTCCAAAAAATCTCTCTTTTCAAGAAAGTCGTATTGATGCAGATATAGTGCAAGCCAAATTCATGTTGTGTAAATTTTATTTTTGTTTTATCTTGTTATATTAAAATTAAAATGTATTGAATAAGAGGTTATAAAAAAGAAATGTATGTATTACTACTGTTTTATTTAATCGCTTACCGTTTTATTCTAATCATAATTTATATTTGACATAAAATACCAAAATTATATTCGTATTGTTATATTTTTGTAAAATTCATGTAAATAGAATTTTACAGAAATATTAATTTCTCTTGGAAAGTATTACCTCTGTTTTAAAATTAAATATACAATTTAATTTTAAAAGTTAAACGATGACATATTAAATTTTAAAATTAATGACTCATAAAAATTTAAAATAAAAAAAAATTTATAATTAATAATTTTTATTATATACTATACAATTATATTAATTAAAATTAAATAACATTTAGTATTGTGTTTCTTTTGTAAGAACCGACATATAATTATAAACATACGCAATCATATTAACTAACCGACAATACTTGTACTTAACCACTTGAAAAGGCAAGGTGTCGGAAAGCTCCAAAATTTATTGCAGTGTCTAATAGTAGTGCAGTATTTCAAGTCCCCAGCCGTTCCTCTGCCACAAATAAAGGCAACTACTTAATAAAAGTTGCGTTTATCTCATACTGGTCTGCCACAATTTGCTGCCTACAGATTAGTTGCCATATTTTGCAACCATCATGGCTCCTGACTTGGGGGTTTCAATTTCTATTTTTCATCCTTTAACTTATATAATTAGTATGTTCCAAAATGCAGAATTAGTTTTTATTTTTTTGAAGTTAAATTAAAATTTTAAAATGTTATAAATCAGTTATTGTTTTTATTTTATTTTGTTACAAACCCTGCGAACAATACCAAGAAAGATTAATTTGGTCGATTAGAAATATATGAATTATATGTATGTAGCATTCAAGGGATACTTACCTTATTCAAAAATAAAATCTAAATTATAAATTTTCATGATATAAGTAAAAAATAAAATAATTAGGAAATAATTATCTAAAACATGCCACATCCCACATTTAATTTGCATATCTACAATCGTCATCACCAAAAATGATAACAACTCTATGCACCGAGAGAATTCAAGCTCCCAAAAACAAACAACCAAGTAATAATAAATTAATGATAACAAAAAGATTGAATTCAAAATAGAAGAGAGACTCTCCAAAAATTTAAATCTAAAATTTTGGAAGCTAGCGTTTATGACTAGAGAGAAATACATAAATAGATCTTATAAATCAGTTAATTTTAGATAATACGATCTTACAAATTATAAATTACCTAAAAAATTTCGTCAAAAGTTAAATGATTTACTAATAAAAAAAATCAATTGGATCGTAGTGTTAATAATAATTAAGTTGGTCAAATGTTTTTGCAAAAAAACAAAAACAAAAAAAAAGAGGTAGAAACCAATAATGTAAGCAACGAATGGAGGCTGATTGTGAGCATCTATACTAGATTGAGGGTATCCAATGACTTGTCGTTTACGGGTCAAATTTTCGAGTATCGGGTACCGATCATCACTTGCAATGGAATATATACTACCGAATGAAAGTAGGAGCCAGCTTCATTTTCTATGAATAGCCAAACATCCTGCAAAGGAACCATAAATTGGTGAACACCCAAAATGTACTCTACTATTACTTTTTACTGCTCCTAAATTTACTTTCCCAACACAATTAATAAAGTCTCTTTTTGTTTATACTTGCATAATTTCACGAAAAACAAGAATATATATATATATATATATATATATATATATATATATATATATATATAAAATCATGTATTGATACATCATGCATATACTTGCATTTTAAAAAAAGGGTAAGAAATTAAACACACATACTTGCATAATTATGTTGTAGGAAATTATAATGAAGAACATTTTGTTTGGATATACTACTTGTTTTATGTAGTTATATTAGATTGATAAAACGACTCAAGCTATTATCACTAATACGTTTATTTTATGATTTTATAAAGTTTTTACGGTGGGTTAAAATGATTCAAGAAAATATTATTAAATTAGTGATTTAAAATTTTATTTAGATAAATTTGATTCGATTCAGACTCGAGATGTGACCCGAAATTTATTTTGATATTAAAATTTGACCTGAATTGTTACTTAACATGATATTAAAATTTAAGATATACAAGATTTTAGGTTCAAATCTTATTGATATTGGATGGTGCATATGCATTTATTTAATTTGCCTTGTATATATGAAATTTTAAAATGAGTTGATTACTTAATATGCCCAAATAATTGTATTATTTTTGAGACACTTAATTACCCAATTTGGATGTCGAATGGGGATGAGTTAAGAATTGGAAATCCTTTATATAGTTGAATTTTAAATAACATTTTTCTCTAAAACTATAATAATAGCAATAGTAGTTGTCCGTGTTTTTTTTTTAATGTCCTAATCTATTACTCCCTCCGTCCAACTTTACTTATCTTAATTTAAAAATATATATCTATTAATTTTTTTTTTCTAAATTACCTATTTTAACTACTCTATTATTTATTTATTTTTAATTAATCTATTTTTTTTGGAATAATAAAATAAAGAAAAGAGAGAAGAAAAAAAGAGTATGATTGTGTTTTCAATCTCAAAGTTAACGGCGCTATTTTTTTTAATATATGTCATATAATTTTTAATGATTTTTTTATAAAAAAATAATATAAAAAATAGTAAAGAGAACAAATAAATTTGAGTAAATTAAAAAAAAATTAAATAAATAAATTATGAACTGACGAACCTTTCTACGTAACACGTAGTTGCTCAAGTATAAACAAGAGTTACAAATGCAAATATTATTATGACACTAGCCAGTACGGTAAAAGTAAAATAGTGGCTGGGCAGCCATGAAAATCCAAAACTCGTAGGTTGTGTAAAAGTCAATAATTGTTTGATGATCTGACCCTTCACATATTCTCATTCCATAAATAGAACTCTTGTCCGACTTCACCTTATGCATTTGCCCTAATGATTGGGTTACTTAACTAATAACATTACTACCGTATTAACACATCCTTAGCCAAATCAAATACTCCGACAATTTTTGATAGCCTCGGCCTATTTATTATGAAATCATATTCACCATATGGTCCTTCAATTCGGTAATAATTACCACTTTTTTAGAGTGTTTTGCACTAGTTTTATGGTGGTACAAAATAAAGAATTTTTTAAAAATTTATATTCTTGATATAATTGTATATTCCATTTCAATTATAATAAGATATTATTAGAGAATAATAGCCTAGTGAAAATAACAGTAAAGAAAAATTAATAGAAAAACATTCGCACACAAGACGCAAAAATTATGAAAACTTAAAATCAGTCCACGGTCACACGACAAATAAGTCTCACTATCTTTAAAAAAATTGTACATCATATAATACATGATCCCCTTCTTATATAATGTAATATAAGAAAACTTAATTCAATTTAAAAGTACAAAATTATCCCGCAAAATTTGAACTTATTGGTTCTATGCTATCAGAACAGACCCTATCACATTTTGAATAGTTTTACAATCATATTTAAATCAAAGTCGGATTAAATTTCACCAATAACAAATATTATTTAAAGAGGGATTGCATAAAATTTCTTGACAAATTTAAAACATATGCCAAGTAAATAATATATTTGATGACAATATTTGTTGCAGTTATTTCGACTCGTCAATAAAGATAGGGACATCAAAAAATTATATCTCCAAAAAAATATGAATTTAATTTTTTTCTATACATTTTCATAGACAAAATGTAAAACATTTGTCCAATTGAAATTAATTTTGTTGTAAGGTGGAGATGATGAGTTATAATAATTGCAAGTAATGCACCGATGGGTAGGATATGTGAAATCAAAATTAGGTTTGTAGAGACAATCTGGTAGGGTTGGTGCGAGACCACAGGGCCTAAAGGTTGAGCCCAGTGGCCATCCTCAGCATTGAATTGATGCACCCCTTGTATCATTCATACTCATTGAGTCACTGTTGTCATAGCATACGCAGCCAATATCATCATAGTTAATTATAAAAATACCTGGCTAAAGCTTAGCGTATGACTACGAGTCACCAAGTCTTTTCATTGTTGCGATCTAGTCCTTGTTCCTTCCCTCTATTTTGCTGCACCAACAAATATTTAAATTTTTAATAATTCTTTAAATTTTTAGATAATTAGAGATGAGTTAGATGACTATAAGCTCTCGTTTAATTTTGATTATAAGTTATATCTTATATAATATTGTTATTGAATAATAACGCAGCTCAAAAGAAAAAAACAGCCACCTCAATGTCGGTACACCAACGAAAGGTTTGACTATTTCATAATTAATGACAAATTAATTTCACTATCTCAAAATATAGAACATAATACATTGCAAGATTAGCTCATTATATAATATAATATAAGAATTTAATTCATTTTAAAAGTACAAAATTATCCTTAAAATTTTTAGCTCTAAACATATCGGATTAACATTTTAGATTAACTTCAGGATCAGCTTAGCATATTATGTTTGATTTTTTCAACGATGAAAATACAAATTACTTGATTCAATACGATTTAATAAAATTAAAATAAATAATTTTAAAAATAAATAAATAAACGATTTAAGTTACCATCCCTACATAAGGAGGATCGGAAAAGGACACGTGGTCCTAGGCTGGCACCACACTACGCGGTTCTTTCGTTTGGATATCACTCGTGTCATGGGGACCACACCATTCCAACTGTAGTTTAGAGGACACTAAATCTAAACGCCAGGTGTCTGGCTAAGCGACCTTCGTCCTTTTTCTTTCAAAAATCGTCGGCTGACCAAAATTAGAACACAATTTTCTGTCATTTCTTAATCCTTCTACATAAACCTTGATTCTGTTACTCGAAAAGGATCGTATTTTCTTAATTTTATTTTTAAGAATTTACCGACTAAGCCAATACAACAATTAATAATATAAATTATTTAATAAATATAAATTTTTTATTTTAAAATTAAAATAAATTCATATTACAATTTAAATTTTAGCGACTATGATCAAAATTAAATGAGATACTCTTTTTTACAATTCATCATATATTCTCAAAAAAAGAAAAAAATTATCAAAATAAATATATATTTAATGACAATTTTATATTTAAAAAAAAATACTTTACACTTAAATCGAAGTTGCTAACATTAATTTATTTTTATCTTGAATATATTAACGGGAGGACCGACGCAGATTGATTTAGGCCTGGCCTAAGCTACACACTTCAAAACCGAAGCGGGGTTTGTCCAGATATATAAAAAAATTGGAGGAGTTGACTCACAAAATTAGCCTCTACATTTTAAACAGCAGTAGTACAGCCATATCCCATATTTCATGTAAAGCGTCAAAGCATTCAATTGTTCTTTACTCGCTTGTACATTTCATCAAAAAATAATAAATTTTCAAACAAATTAATTCTGTACTTTGCACGAAAATAAGGGTTTTTATATTTTTCTTTTCTCCGCACTTACTCTTTCATTAAATTATTTTATACTCTTTTTTTTATTATTATTATATAGGTCATTTTAAAAAAAAAATTCCCTCCAAAATATAAGACGTTTTATATATATCTACGAGAAAAAATTTAATCATTTCCTATTTTATCCTTAAAGATAGAGTAATTGAGAGAAAAAGGAGCATGTGTAATTACTTAATGCATGGATAGTAATAGAATTTTAAACTAATATTAATTATTTAATATTAATATTAATAAAAAAAAATTATATGTGTAATTATATCTTAAACGACATGTATAATAAAAAATGAGAGAGTACATCTTTATGGCGTGACATTAGGTTTTGAATAATTTATTTCCCGACAACAAATACAACTGTTTCCGGGAACACAGTTTCATTAGTAGACGATGCTGCTAGTACCATGTGCAATTCTTTGAAAAAAGTCAAGAAATATAATTAAGATGCATGTCTTTTAATTTCCTTATTAGAATGGAGAAGCCTAAATTTTTCTATGCCATTTTTTCAAGCTTACAAGTACTACCATGCACAATTCGTAAAGCGTTATCTGGCAGCATGGACTTCACTCCTTAATTAATTATGACTTTAACCACATTTCAAATTTTCTGTCAGGGATACGTTGTACATTTGTCATGGCATGGCAAATTTTGAATATTCGCAACCACTATGACATTTTTCTTTCAAGTAATTATAACTAATCAGACACGTTAATATTACGTTTAAATTAAAAAAATAGAATAAAAAAAATAAAAATAATCTAAATATATATTTGATTATTAGTGGAAGTGATGGTGTAATATGATAAAAAAAATATCATACATATATATTCTAATAGAATTAATTTTATTCCACCACCTCTTATATAAAATAAAAATTAAATGGATGGAATGAATTTTCATTCCACTATAATAGTTTATCTTCCAAAATAATCATCTAATACACTATTTTTTATTTTATTTTATTCTCTCAATTCAAACGTAACATAAAAATCTTAATGAAACACCTTAAATAAAAATCGTCAACCCTCACCCTCGTAACTATTGACAAAAGATAAATAATTCTCATACCTCAAATGGATCTACCTAGGTTTAGGTATGACAATAGGGCGAGGCCGGATTTTAAATAACATGTCTTTAAATTTTGAAAAATTAAACTCACTTCTTGTCCCATTAAGTTTTGGTTCCCCATGGACTCTCATTTATACATACATATATATATATATATATATATATACATATATATATATATATATATGATAACGCATCTACAACAAATGATTGTTGCTAACATACTGTCGCTAAAAACTCTAACAATAGCAGCAACAAAAAAAAAAAAAAAAATTAATACTTACCGCTAAAGGCTCTAGCGATAAACGTTATAAAAAAAATTGGTCTACCGCCAGAGCCTCTAGTGTCAGGGACTTTCACAATCATTAGTTACTACAACAGTATTCTTAGCAACTGTTTGCTGTAGATGCGACCCCTATATATATATATAAACAACATTGATCTAATAACAACTGGACGTCAATAACTCAATAAGTAAAGTATAAATATAATATAATCAACTTATAATATCTTCAAACATTACTTTCAAGTCACCAACCTAAACTAGTCTTGCATTTAAATAAAACAGTCTCATTTGGCCTCAAGCCATTTTCCCCTCCTAACTACTACTACTACACAGTGCGTATTAATCTATCTATGAATGGATAATTATTGATCTTTCTTTAGTCACTAGGTTCGAGTCAAATTAAGGGATTAGGGTGGAATCCATTGTATAAGCCTTTTTAATTATTATTTTATGCGGTTAGTTCATAATTAGTACTTTAACCATTAGATAACACCGATAATGAAGCCAACAACATCAATCACCTACAACAATATAGTAAATTACAAGTATTAAATATATGAACCGGATTGAGAGTTAAAACGGTTTAATTTATCTGATGTCAAGAATCTTTTAATTCATAAACCCATACAAATATCATAATAACTCGAATTATATGTACTAGGTTGTAATTATGTAAATTTGGCAATTTATAATAATATTTTTTAAAATAATAAAAAAATTAAAAAGAAAAATACTTGTTTTTATAACCGAAATTCTGAACTGATCGATCCAACAAGCATTGCCTCCGATTACATTTTTGCCCTTTTGGCAACTCCACTGCAATTATCATAAAATGTTTATTAATTTATTCTCTAATTACGTTGAACCAGTTAAATCATGTGTTATATTAAACACATGATGATGTACTGACTCAAAATATTAAAAGATTTATTAATATGACAACATACGGCTAATATACTAACGTAAAAAATTAGCGCCGTGACTGTCCAAACTTCAAATTGAAGTCGTCTTCAATAGACACACACTGTCATTTGGCTTAGCTGCATGCCACTAGTGAAAAAGACAATGAATTTTGATTAAACAATTCATTGGATTTTAGGTACCACGTCTAGTTTCAATTAATTTGATAATTAACAATATGAAGACAAATATTGATTGACATGATAACTATGAATAAAAGGCAGCCTAATTAATTGTATTTGATTGATTGACAACAAATTAATCAAATGATTTACCAGTAAGTTCCGTAGAGAATTTCTTAAGGTCTGGGAATGAAATACATTGTGGCATTTCATGTTGAATAGATGTTTTTGTTTACTATAAAACCTGCAATTATTATCTATAAAATTTGCATACTTAATATCTAACGAATCATGTACATCGTGCAAGTTTAAATAAGCATCCATGCTGACATTACGAGTACTTTTTTTTAATATATAATTTTGTGCAATATATATACTAACATCCTAGTGCATAAGGAGAAGATGGTGGGATGAGAATGAGTGCTAAGATGGGAGCCTATCTTTTAACAATTATATCTCTAGATATGCAAAATTTTCATGATCAACACTTGCTTTGTTAGTACGAAAGCATATTTTGGGCGTAGAGGAGATATATATATATATATATAGGACCGATCCATTGACAATATTGTACAAAATAATCTCTCCTTACAACAGATTTCAACCGTCTATATTGAGATATAATGGTTAAAATAGTTTTTTCCAATAATTCGCAGTTTAATACTACGGAATGTGTTAAATGTCTAAAATAACTCTAACTTTCAATTTGAAATGTACCGTCCGCAGTTTAATATTGCAGATGGTAGAAATTGCAAACATGTCATTAACAGTTTAATATTGCGGACGGTACATTCTCAAATTAAAAATTGGGTTATTTTGGATATTTAACACTGTCCACAGTATTAAACTGTGAATTCTTGGAAACGAAAGTGATGTCGAAAGCCATTTTAACCATTAGATCTCAGCATAGATGATTGAAATCTGTTGTAAGAATAAATTATTTCTTACAACGTTATCAATGGATTGATCTCCATATATATATATATATATATATATATTTGGAGAGAGAGGAGAGAGGATATGGAATTACTAATGATACTAATGGGGACCCTTCACAAACACAAAACAGCTTTAGTCCACCTCCTCGTACATCCATTTCTCTTTTGGTTAAAATGGAAATAGTTTTTCCATTGGATTCTATATGTAATGCTTGGGTACTTCCCCTCAGCTCACCTTGCACTTTCTTATCACACTTCCTTCTCTTTCTTTGCCCTATGCTGATTATTATCATCTTATTAATTGCCAGTTTCTTGCCTTAATTCATAATTAGCAATAATTCAGTTGCTACGTGTCTGTGCTTTGTTTCCTATGATTTAGAAGTACTTAGTTGTTAACCAATCAACATTCCCACTACTACGAGATAATTAAGAAGCTGATATTAAAAAATATACCGTCCTGACAATTGTGTTATTTTAAATAAATATACCGTCATTATTAAAGTAATTGCCATTTTTTAATATTTTGTCTTTCTATTTCTTCCTTTTTTTTGTCGTCTTTGTGCTCTATTTTTTCACTCCAACATTAATGCATTATTTTGATTGATAAAATTTTATCATTTTCTACAATTTTTCACTTTTTTTTTCTTCTAATTATAATTTATTTTCTATTTTTCCTATTTACATGGGCTAGTGCCACTTTCATTTGCAAAAAGAAAACCAGTGGCACTTGTAATTGTATTGTATCCCAATTTTGTCATGGGCCCTAATACATAATGGGTAAGGATTTGGGCCCAACAACTTTATGGTTTCAACTCTCCCAAACGTAATGATTAATCCACGTGTCCGATTTGACCAAAACCCAATTCTGAAGCTAACTGGGTCCGGGTGGCTTGTGACATTTCCGCAAACCGTTGTTTTAACTTTTAAGTTTCAATATATCATCATAATAATTATCCATAAAATTTATCAATATCAACAACGATTATTGGAGAAAAAAACTGCATTTTTAATTGTTTGCTTGCCGGTTTCTAGATCGAAAGGTGAAATTAGAGCCAAGAGGAAGTTATTGCTTCCAAATTATTGATAATTTAAGAGTGAGAAAATTAGTCTCTTTTTTAAATGATTGCAAATTGGAATAGAAGGGAAACGATATAAATTATACTCTCCATCCCAGAATAAAATTTATTATTATTATTTTAAATAGTCTCAAGTTAAATATCTATTTATTTTAAATAATTTGCCTATAATATCTTTAATATTAATTGCCATATTTCTATTCTCTATGCATATTTATGGAACATCGGTAGTCATGTACAAAAAATTATACAATTAAATGAGAATTTAAGTATGGATAATTTTGTCATTTTATCATTTTTCTTAATATGCGCAAAAAATAAATCAAAACTTTTATCTTATGACGGATAGAGAATAATCCTTTCGAGAGAGAAAAAATAATACTCATTAAAAAATTATTTGAGATTCCGTATGAGCCAGGAAACATGCTTATAATTAATTTTTAAAATATAAATATTTGGTAATTCCACCTTTTTTTTTTAGCAAAGGCAAAATAATTTTTATTTATGAAATTCCTCAATTCGAAAGATTTGGATCAAAAAAAGTTATACAAAAACTGGTCATATTCCCAGAACTTTCACAAGATTTGGAGGATTTTATGTTTTCCTTTCTTTAATTATTAGAATCACTTTACACATATAATATTCAAATATAATATTAAATATTATATTTTATTTTATCATTAAAAAGTAAAGTCTGATACGAATTTTTGTATAAAGACCTATTTTTTAATAATAAAATAGAATATAGTGTTTAATGTTATGAGTAAATATAATTTGTGTAAACTTATTCTTTCTATTATAGTAGACAATAACTACCTCACTTTTCTTTTTTTGCTCAATTTAAACTATCCATAACGTTCTACTAAATTAACCAATAACTAATGGCATGTTCAAAATGTAAAACAATATAAAAGTCTTATTTCACACTTATTAATCCCCGTATTTATCATTAGATAATCGACCAACATATTGGCAAAAAGTTCACTTAGTGGAATTACTTTAACCCCCATCCACATAAATCACTCTACGGTAATGACACATTAAAATCTGCATCTAACGATTTGGTCGGTTTATTTGTGATATTCTAGTAGTAATAATATCAACTATATATAAAAATACTTATAAATTAATTTTTGATATGCAAAAATAAAAAATAATAAAAATATACGTTTGAGTAACTCTATAATTTTATATAATAATACTATATAAGAAAATAATACTACGAAATATAGAGATATAATTAGAATAAACAAATATATATTGAGCGCTTCAAGAACCGGTGCACCGTCAATTCAATAAGTTTAGAGACAAATACCAAAATCGCACTGTATCGGTCCCGATTTAAATATTTTTGCACCAAAATCACACTGGTGAAGTCAACGGTTCAGATAAAAATCAATCAGTTCAATACGATTCGATCAGTTTCGGATCAATTTTAATTTAAATTATCATCCCTAATTTATTGAGAATCATATCTATAAGCTAACTATTTCTTGAGAATCATATCTTGAAAATATAATTGCAAATTGACTTTAAGCACCCCTCATGGCATGAATGATAGAGTAGAGTTGAAAATATATCATTGATCCCCTATGGATATAGCTAGTGCTTTTTCTCAAAACAAAAAACAAATAAGGCTAAAGAAGAAACGAAAAAGTTAGATATCCTTATCCATACCAGTAGAGTCCCACAATTCAACCTGTTTTATTAATTTGCAATTCTAGAATCAGATTTTATTTTATTTCTTTTGACAATCAATCAATGCTAGAATTGATGATTTTTGGGACTTCTCACTTGTATTGTTGTTGTTAGCAGTATTAGTATATAGAGAGGTACAGATAGTGGGCATGCATATGCCTGGCCTTGCTGCAATCTTACAGAGAGTAGCAGCTAAGCGGTTCACATGTGCTCCACTACAAAGTGTGTGTTTCACTATCACATGCACAAACTATTTATTGTGTTACCAATTTTTTAGGGTTAATTCTTGATTTTTTTTCACATTCTTCTGGTTAAACAAAAGTTTTTACTGAGCCTTAACCCATCCTTTACTAAAATTTATTTGTTTCCATATAGAGAGAATAAAATAAAAGAGAAAGGACATACATTAACATTCAAAATTAAGATAATAAGAATCTGTAACTGCATTCGCACTACATCCATAAAATTTGCACACTGTAGTGCGGATACGTGGTATAATTTTTAAAATTAATATCTGCACACACCGCACCACATATATCCGCACATAAAATAATTTATTATATATATATATATATATATATATAATTACACCAAAAAATAATTATATGATACAATATAAAGTAAAACGATGTCATTTTACCTTACATATTTAAAAATCCTAAAATTTAAATCTAACTTTTTTGCCTGTCTCCAAACACAATGCCAAAAATTACAACACATGAATAAAGTATAAATTATTTTAAATATTCTAAAATGTAAATTTAAAGTGCTAACTACCACACATGAATTAAAATAATATATAATATGAACACCCCTGCTTGGTCAAGCTAGGCATTGTTTGTATTTATTTTATGGTTTGTACATTAATTAATTGATTAATCACCATATAAACTATTAAAAAATCATATCCTTGTAATGTGTATGTAATTTAAATTTCAATAATATGAGTGTTTTTGTTGAAACTTTTTTTCACTGTTTTTATAGTTTAAGAGCTAATGTTACATTTCCTAAATTTCTTATCGGATTTTATTAATTGACTAAAGTTGTATAATATTTTATTATATATGGTAACTATGATGAATTATCAAACTTATTTGTTGTTGAATGTCACATTTTCTAAATTTATTTGGTACGGTTACAATCGTGTTATTGTATTTTTATTTGTTATCTTGATGAATCAAATTTTGATAATTATTTATTTTTTAAAATTTAAAAATTCTTATATCCGTATTTATAATTACATCCGCACTGCATCCACGGTGCGATGCAGTGTGGGACGATTTTTAAATATAATATTTGAGCATATATAGATGCGAATGCAGATGCAAATATTCCTTATATACACATCAATCTGCATTGCGCTCTCCCTTACTCAAAATAGTACTCTCTTGGCTAAGAAATGAGAATTTTATTTTGAGAATTTTATTTCACCTTTTAAGACTTTTTTTTTTTTACAGTTTATGGTTAGCTTAGTATAAATCTTGATATTATTCTTTCTAATAGAAGATTTTATTAAACATTGATATTGATTTTTATTTAATCCAAATAAATTTAGGTGTGTAGAGTCCTTATTGTGAGAATAAGAAGAACCTTACAGTTAAATCTTCTAGGGAAATTTAGAATTTTGTTAACTTCTTGACATAATTTTGAGATGAATAAGGTGGCAGCACCTTGATATAATAAAAGCCTGGATAAAAATAACAAATGATTAAAATTTGGATAGCCCAAGGCAGGCCCAATATCAAGAGAACAAGTGGTGGTCTAGTGTCCTTGCTATGAGCCCATTTTTTGTAGACGGAATAACATACATCTTAGAAATAATTGTTGGGCTTTATCAAATTCTATTAGGCGCATTATTATCCGGATCTTGCATGCGTTTATATCCAATAGACACCGAGTTTCTTTAGTGGAAACAACATGTAATTATGGACTTTGACTGGGCAGTGTTTTAACGTTTGAAATCAGCAGGCCGGTTGGTACCTTCTGATTTATGTTTCTTTTGAATTGAATAAATATAAGAAAAAAAAATATAATAAAAAATAATGTATTTAATTATCATTTTAAAAGATAAATTATTTTAATAGAATAAAAATTTATTCCATCCTTTCGATTTTAATTTTATTTGAGAGGTGGTACAATAAAATTCATTCCAATAAAATGACTATTTGTTATAATTTTGTCATTATATTATACCACTCACTCCCATTAATAACTAAACATATATTTGAAATATCTTAAAATTATCGAATGAGATACATTTACGTATGTGATTTCTTTTGTATAAATTTAAGATTGTATCTATCATCACATACATTTGCGGCTGGTGATTTTTCCTGGGAAAAATTAATAAAGAGAAAGGAAAGTAAAAAGAATATATATGCATCATCAGGTGAAACAGAGCAAATGGATATTGAGAGCTGCTTTCACGTGGGTGGTTAACTCCCATGACGGGCCGACGGCTACCACGTTACTCACCCTATTACTATAATCTAAATAATAATAATATTAATAATAGAATAATTTTTTTACATATATATTTATTGAATAATGGACAATCATGCTTGTAATTTTCTCTTCCCATCAATAAATAAATCACATAATTTACAAGTGAACCAATTAATTATCATCACTTTTTCTTCATCTCAAAGCTGAATCGAGTGTTGCCAGCCTATGCCTTTCTCTACTGGGATTAAAACCCGGGACGACTCGGTAGTAACTCGCCCACCTACTTGCCATCTCCATCACTTTTTTTCCTTCCATAGTAAAGCTGACTCGGTAATTCAGCGCTCAGTACTCACCACCCCCATCCAGTGACTAATTAATTACCCAGCAAATGTATAATTAAAAAGAAGAAAAACCTACCAACTCAACTTTACGGCTTTACCAATTGGCAAGTAAATATTTGTTGTAGAATGAATCAGCAAACCCAGCTCGGTTCACTCAGAAACTCTTCGAACTCGTTCTCTTCACTGTGCAGGCGAATCAACTCGGACGAGTCAACCCGGGTCAAAATCGAAGCTTATCATATCGATTTCTCACTTGAGCCATTAAGCAGAGGCCGAGACTCGGGCCAGAAATCAAGGTTAATGCGGAGGCCCATTTGGCAGTATCTCTGAAACTCCTCGAGAGTGGTGAACCGGGCGGAGTTTTTGGAGTCGGACCGAGCCAAGCAACGGATAATCTCTTCAAAAACCAGCTCATCACATGGAATGGTTAATGGGCCGGAGTTACTGAACCCATATTCTTCCTCGGCCTGGACCAAGAGCTTCTTAAAAAGAGGGTGGTTCAGGTACGTCGCACAGACCACGAATCTTCTACAATTGATGCCCACGCAGACTGCGACGTGTCCGGCTGGTACGTCGGAGGGTGTGCGGCGGGAGGACATTGCCGCCTTCTTGCGCCACCGCCGGAGGAGTTGCCGGAGTTTCACAATATGGCGAATCTTGCTGCACGCAGACATTTTCTTTTCTTCTTGTTTTTTTTTCCGATGGAAAATTCTTGGGGTTTGTTTGGAGTGTTCGTTTGAGAAGTGAGTTGAAAGAGAGGGGAAGGGGGTTTGAATAACGGGGAAGGGATTATTGTTTTATAAGCATGGGGATTATAAAATGCCCTTGATTTTTGAGATAATTACAAGATTGCGACTGTCATATATATATATATATAGAATAAATTTAAAACATATTTTTTAAGTAACATATTTCTTTTAATTTTAATAAAAATATATTATTTAAAAAATATTTTTTAATTTCACCCTCTATATATATATGGTTTGTATTTTTGGAATTATATGTTTCGTAATTTCCTACTTCTACATATCTGTGGGTAATTATAATGCTTTGTAAAAGCATAATTAAATTAAGGACAAGTCTATATATATAATATTTAAATATAAAATTAAATATTATATTTATTTTAATTATTAAAAAATAAGATATAATACAAATTTTAATATTATATTATATTTTTTAATAATTATGATGACTATAATATTTAGATGTTAAATACTTATTTTTCTTCTTAAATTAAGGATAATTTTAATCAAATTGAGGGATGAACCGCATCAGTCGTGTGACCACTGTTTTTGGAATGGAAAGAAATAGTAATTTCATATACTCAAAATTTATTTTTATTTTTACATTTATCTCTAAAATTGAGATTTGAGGTCATTGAACCTGGTAATTAGTAAAAATAAATCATAAGTAAATTCGGACGCTTGTAAGTTTAATCACGGGGGCGATTAATTTACACGTAGACAAGTAATGGCGCAGGTTCTCCTCGGCTATGTTTGGTTGTCATAATTATAATTTTAAAATTATAATTTATGTTATTATAAAATATAATTTATGAGATTATAATATTTGATTAAATATGATATTAAATAATTTTTCACATTAAATTATTTTATAATTTTTGTATTAATAATCTCAAGTTTAAATTTAAGAACAAATAAAACACTTATTAATAGCGTTATCCAAAGTATAATTCTTTTCAACAAATATAAACTTGAGATTATAATTTATATTTTAAAATTATAATTTTAAATTTATAATTCTTATAAACAAACATGACTTTAATATTTAAGGGGTGAACTATCCATAGAACAAATGCAAATTTATCAAATAATACTCCATATAAATCAAAAAACGTTATTTTCTTTTTCGTATCCAGTAAATGGTGAGTATTTAACTATAAAAAGTGATAGCAACATTATATGTCAATGAATTAGACTCTCTCTAATACTCGGTTAAAAGAGTCTTTAAAAATCTTCGTGAGACTAATTACTTCAATCATGTGAATGAAAAAAAAATGTTAATATTACATAATAACCGCTTCTTATATACTCTTTTCTTTTTATTATATTAGTAGTTTAAAATTTTCTTTTCTTTTTAAAATATAAGACGTTTTATATATATTTAAGAATTTTTTTTTAATCATTTGCTACGTTACTCTTAAAAATAGAGTAATTGAGAGAGAGAATATAGAGTAATTAAGTAATGTATGGATAGTAATGAAATTTCAAATCAACATTAATTACCTAAAATTAGTATTATTAAAATTTCTTAATATGTGTGATTATGTCTTAAACGACCTATATAACGAAAAAGAGAGAATATATATATATATATATATATATATATATATATATATATATATATGTGTGTGTGTGTGTGTGTGTATTTAAAAATACACTTAAAATTTTGTTCTTGTATATATATTTTATTTCAAATACATATTATTTAACTCAGAGCGATATTTATGAGTTGGTGTAGTACATTTTTTAAATCTGCCACTGGATAGAGGTTGTTCTAAGTTCTAACCATTGGAAGTTATTAGCATTATTTTTAATATTTATACAAAGATTAATAAATATTAAAAACAGAAATTAACACCCTTATCAATTGGCAGACAAGGCAAATGCAGCCGGGCTAGGTCGGAATAATAGACGGCAGTCCAATTGGTGGTGGGGTTGTGGGATTCTTTTGATAGCACGAAGTCAGAAATTCAAAGCTCCAAGACCAACCCGAATCCGAACCCACCACAAGCAGAATTACCAAAGTTTAAAAATAAAATAAAATGTGTTATTCAGTTTTTATTCCTTCTTCTTCTTCTTCTGTTGTAGGAGAGGAGAGAGGTAGTTGGACTTGGGGTCAATATAAAGATGCTTTCCTTCAACTCCTAATAATTATAAATAAAATAGATAATAATATATTTAAGTGGTTTAAATTTAACCATTACTCTGAACTTTGCCCATGTGCAAGCATACCCCATCTTTTTCCATCATGAAATTCCATTATAAGAAGCCAAAATGTTCTCCTTTTAAATAAACCAACATATATATACGACATAAATTTCTGGTGATGAATTGATCGCAAAGAATACAGTGGAGTATATTTTAAAAATTAATATTTTTATAAGAAAAATTAATCTTCTCGTAAAACTCTATTCATATGAAGGTGGGTCTTACTTACTATTAATGTGAATAGAATTTTATAAAAATATCAATTTTTTATATTTTTATGACACTTGTTTTACCTTTTTAGTGTATTAGAACTCACAATTGATCTACATCCCCACTTCGATTACCAAGATTAAGTAGAGATTAAGTTTTATATCGAATCAATTTTTAATTTAATTTGAATATTAGGTATTTTGTATTGTTTTAGATTAATTATCAATTAATTAATAAATGATGGAGCTAACTTTGTGATTTCAATAAGCGCAAAACTGAGAACACACTTGGCCTATTTGCCATACGCTATTGAACCACCTTTAAATAATTATGAAAGTGTTGTTAAATTTATTATTTGCTATAAAAACATTATTTTTGCACTTACAATATTAATTGCCCTTTCATATACTTAAATTAAGGGGACGGTAAATGCATTATATTTTTTTGAATCCTGCTACATATAACGATAAATTTATGACAATATTAAATGTCGACGTACTTAGACATATGGGATTGAATTAAAAAATGACCTATACAGTATTATTCCTTTTTATCGCTTAGCTAGAATTTTACTTTAGTCGCAAATAGATTTGTCCACAAATAGATCATTTTCCTATTTTTATTTCTTTCAATCTATAACAAGATTGCGGCTGATATTGCTTAAATAAGAGTAATTTATCTTTGAAACTCCGATCAAAGTAGATCATACAGTCACAATTTTAATCATCAAAATATGATCTCGTTGACAAATAAAGTTTAATTGTGTTGTGGAGTGCATTATCTATTCCCTTAAAAAAAAAAAAAAGGGTTAATACTAAGATAAGAGTATTACATTTTGTTTCTAACTATGAAGGAGAAAGAGTACGACTTTCAAGATCCTGAACAATTGGTCAAGCGGGTGATGGTATTTTTAGGACAACACTACATTTATTATATCTGGATACAATATAAAACATTATATAATTCTCAATTATTAAAAAATAACATCTGATACAAAAATAGTGTCCGAATATAGTGTGCCTAGACTTATTTGTACTTTTATTATTGGGCTCTATCCACACATGACAACCTCCACTCCAGTTCTCTCAGTTAAGTGACTCTACCTAAGCCTTGTTTTCCTCCTCCCAGCTTCTTTTTTTCATTTATTAATCTTCTTTATAATTTGTAAGTACTAATATACATATATATATATATATATATATATATATATATATATATATATATATATATATAGAGAGAGAGAGAGAGAGAGAGAGAGAGAGAGAGAGAGAGAGAGAGAGAAGTGTAGTATGAGCTTAAAATTGCTGACATGCTGCACTTAAGTGAAGCATCAAGAACAAGAAGAATAATAATCTTGATTAATAATAGCGAGAGAGATTTGAAGGTCCAAAATTGAAACTATGGTCGGTAAAGGGCAATATCAATATGATTCAAGGGCCCACGTGCATGTTGACAAGAGTCTGTATACATACCCCAATGGTTTCTCTTGGACTCCAAGTACCCTACTTGTTAAGATTTAAGAAGGATCATGCAACATTTATTTATAAAACATTATTTAATTGTTAAATGTCTTTAGCAAATATACCACCAAACAAGCAAACAGTGTTATAATCGTCCAACATCTATCAATAATATCCAATTTTATCTGCAAATATTACTAGAAAAAGGATTAGTAGTGTAGTTGTTAGTTGTTTTGTTCCTTTATATAAACATTATTATGTCATTCATCGTTGCTACACAAATTAAGTCACAAAATAGTGGAAGATTTTGGGAATATAATGCTGCTGTACAGAACATTAATTAAGTTGGCAAAATGGCTTCTTGATCGATTGTAAGAATCCCCAAGTAGTTGGAAATGATGAGGAGAAAAAGGTAATCCGGGTGAGCTAATTTATGAGACATTTTAAATATATGAGAATTAATTTCTCCTAAAAAAGTAAGCTCTTAACTTCATAATTTTATGAGGTTAGTTCATTAATTAGTGCTTATTTATAATCTCTAAGGATGTTTAGTTTATGCTAATACCTTATTATGGTTGTAATTAATGTCTAGTGTTTGTGCCATAAATATTATGTTTTTAGGGTTACATGATGTTATGTTGCATGTCTGTAAATTACATCAACCATTGGATTGGTGGTTTATTTAGTGAAGAAATTTCAAATCTTTATATCTCAAGTGAAATTTTGAATCATATATATACAATCTGAACAAATATTAAAGAAATATTTTCCCCTTTGCTAAAATATTAGGCTTAACACATAGTTATCTTATGAAAGTTTCAAAACTATTTTAAAATGTAGGAATAAATACTAATAATATGTACAATACGAATTAACTTTTGATTATAACGTGATTATTTTTAAAATTTCTCTCATTAGTTATTACTCATTCTGCATTATATTTTGAATCATGTTTTATATTACGATAATATTCTTCTAAATTATAATTACAAAAAAATATAGAAACATGAAATTAGTTAGAATAAGATTAATTAGAATTATAAAAATAACTTCTATTAGATATATTTTTTAAAAAATTGTCATTAATACATATCCACATATCTGATAAAAATAAAATTATATGCAAATTCATATATATATATATATATATATATATATATATATATATATATATATATATATATATATGTGTGTGCAAACTTTTTCTTGGGAAACATGACAGGGGTAGTGCCACTTGCTCTGCTGGCAGTGGGTCCCATAAACAGAACCTCCTAATTAGCCAATCAAAAAAGTTTGTGAATAATTTTATAAACACAATAGAATTTTTATTTTCAAGTAAAAATTAATATTTTTATATGAAAAAAAAAATTAAAAAATTATTATTTTTATTTATAAAACTATTACCTCTTTTTAATAATTACTTTATAGAAAGAAGAAGCGTCTAGGTTCGGAGGAAGTCCTTAGTTGTACTGGAGCGTGTCACGGACCACACGGCCCCACGCCCGGCGTCTCTTCCTCGCACGGGCCAGTTGGACGTTTTAAATTCAAAAAGCCTGAAATAAAATCTCCTGTCACACCCCAATTTGATTTTCTTTCTTTTTGGTGCTATTCACCTAAAATTGTTTCTTCAAGACTTCCCTTCCACCAGATAATTTATTTTTTTCTGTCTTTCTATTATACAATTAATGCTACATCATGGATCAAATTGATCGAGGAAAAATGGACTCTTCAAATGGGACTTATGTGAATGATCATTCTAAATTGTTAGTCCTCACTGCAGGGTAAGGCTGACAATAATTATTAGTGAATTTTTTAGGATAATATTAGAAAAATATTTATACATAATATCATATTATGATATCAATAGTTATTATTGTCAAATTAATTATGTCCTACGTTTCAACTCTAATAATAAATATTCCCTCATTCTAAGAAAGAATATTAGCTTTTTTATACTCAAATTATATATATATATATATATATATATATATATATATATATATATATATATATATACACACACACACACACACACATCAACAAAACTTTTCTAATAAATTTTAGTATTAATAATGATTTAATATTGAAAACATATATATGAATTAAAATAGGATGAGGAGAATGTCATAGAGACTATTTTTAGCCCACCATCAATGATGAGAATAATTGTCTCTTTTTCTTTTCTATCTGTATTGTCTCCATGACAATAAATTTTTTATAAGAATAAATTTAGATACACAATTTTAAAATATAACTTTAAATATTATATGTATTATAATTATTCAAAAATAGAGTCTCATATAAAAATTTGTGTCAAGTCTTAATTTTTAATAATTAATATATATATATAATATTTAAAGTAGAGTCCTCTTAGCATGTGTCCTTAGGGTACATGCTAAGCGCGAAAAATAAAGGTAAGTTTTTTTTATTTATATATTTATACGGAATTCAATACATAGGGTTCACTAGTATATTATATTTTTTTATACATTGAATTCAGTATAAATATATAAATAAATATTATTATATATTATTTTTAACGCTTAGAATGTGTTCTTAAAATACATTCTAAGAAAAAGTAATATTTGAATACAGCATGCGTACAGTTGTACTTCATAAATTTTAAAGTTACAGTCCTAAATCATCAATGTGGAGTAGTGTGTGCCTCGTGCATCTTTGGGACCCACCCATATCATATCATCATAACTGGATTGTAATCACACATTGCGCAGCACAATTCACCATTGGTCATGCACCCTACATTATCATTATGTGCGCGAATGTGTTGGAGAGATTAAAAATAGTACTAATACAAACCCTAAAATAAATTAAGCTTGTTAATGCATATAATTTTTGGAAAAAAAAATTATATTGCGATCAAAACATGTTAAACTTTTATTACAAGTAAACATATAATTTAATTATAAATAAATTTGTATTAATTTACAAATATTATTGTATCAATTTGCAACAAAAATCTAATATATTTTTGTTACGATATATAAAATGTCTAATTACATTTAGGAGGCGACGCAAGTTCATTTAGTTCAATAGACTTTACTAGTTTATAATGCTAACTAATCTCCCTTTTGGGAATCTATTTATCCGTCTCATCCATTGGAACTTTATGCGGATTAAGGTCGAGAATCTTAATTAATCTTAACCATGACCATGTAGTGGGCAGAAGTATAAACAACATAATTAACTTAAAAGCAGCAGATAGACTAATTAGAGACATTTGGACGGTCGATGAGATTATAAATTTCAAAAAATTCTTTATGAGCTGTGATTTTCTTGGCGTATGCGAAGCATTGTTGAGCGGCTGCCACGTAGAAAGCGTTACATATCCTAATGTTTAATTAATGTGTAATTATCAAATATTCTTTAATTAATGTGTAATTATCAAATATTCTTTGGCGCGTATAAGGTTAAGAGAGTGATAATAAGGACAATAGCACGAACGTGAGGCATATATTTTGTTGTTTTTTTTGTTTAGACAAACTATTCTTAATTAATTAATAAGCTATAAAAGGGTACTATATATGAACGACATGGATTTTAGTTTATTTAATGCTAGCTAATAATGTGATGGCAATTAACCTTCAAGTTCAGTGAATGGTGGCTGTTCATTTGCTGGATTAATTTGTAATTGTATTTGACTTGCAGATGAGATCGTGTTTACATACAAGTAACCAAATCTCAAATTGACAACAATTAGATCATATATATGATTTTGTTAGGGGAGAACCGGAGAGTTCATGCGTCTTTTGCGTGGTTCAAAAGTTTAAGTCATTAGGTCTTGAGTCCATTCATTTATGTAAATTCTTTATTTTTTCATTATTTATCCGATATGATACTTCAACTCACTTATGATATTCTAATAATCTCTCGCTCACAAGTGAGTTCATTATACCAAGAGCTTCCTTTCACCGCAATATTAATTTTTAGCTAACTACTTTCAATTTTCTTATCGAGAGTCCATTTCGATCAAGAATTAAACATTTTCTATTCAATCACCGCGAATCACCAATTTCAAATAACTGATCTTAGAACCAATTGTCGACTAAACCCATCAATAATTCAATATCACCCATCAAGAGCACCATAAGAGAAATATCAACCCTTCATCGAGAATTCAACATCACGTGTCTTTTGAAGAGATTGTCGAAAACACGTATTCTTTGGAAGAGGCTCACCAATATGGGATCAATTTTCAGTAGCTTTGATACCAATTGTAGGAAAAGAACCGGCTAAGGGAGAACCGGGGAGCTTACCCTCTCCTGCGCGTACACAAAGTACTAGTATATATGTTTAGAACCTAATTTAATTCAAAAGCATAAACCATTAGGTGTAGTGATTGCTGGATAAGGAGAGATGAAATTAAACCGATGTTTGTCGCAAGATTTGAAACCTATGAGTTTATGCATAATTACTGTCTTTTAGCAAAACAATCACTTGTTTAGAGCTTTGGATTTCTTCTTCTGTTTGTTCTCTCATGCCCAAAAATTAAAACACAATGTGATCACTCGTGCGGGTGGGAAGATTAACTTTCATGCTTGCCCTGCTTCATGTTGGTTGTATACACGTGCGCAAACTAAGGATTGAATCACAAATTTTAATAAACTTTCATTTAAAAACCTCATAATTTATATATAATCTGATAATTAACCTCATAGCAACTTATATATTATGCACGTTTGAAGTTGAATTATAACTTATTCCTATTCCGGTGGTTGCAACTGTAACATTTATTGCGTTGGCCACAATACCAAAAATGGTGCAATACATTTAAACTACAAACACTATGTTTGCAAGTTAAATAAATTATGTATAAAATAAAAAATTTGTAGACGAATCAAATTTTCACGTGCTTTTGAAAATCTGAACACTCTATAAACGGGTAAATGAACAATCATTTGGTATCAGTTCAGTTTAATATATATATATATATATATATATAACATGGTACAAATAATTAAGTTGGGCGCACTACTTTTATGATTACCACTAGGCATTAATATTTTTAGACTCGGATCGGTTATCGAATCAAAAAAATTATCGAGTGAATAGGTCGTTGGTTCATTTAGTGATCAAACCGTTATTGAATCGTTAATGTCATAATTACATATTAAATAATTAAATATATTTTAAAATATTATACTTTTAATTTAATATGTACTGAATATGCAAAAAAATATTCATACATGTACATATACTTAATTACTTATAAAATTATAATGAAATCAAGATTTAACATATACTTAAATTACTTATGATAAACTAAAACTAAAACTATATTATATATTACACAATATGAATTACCTGTGAATTATTTGGGAATTGGGACTAAAGCAAAATGACAATTGATTTAATTAACAAGGGTGATGCCAATGCAATTACCCCAAAGTATTAAAATACACAGGGATTAATTCCAACTGTGGAAGTCGCAACAATCCCGAGAACAGAGCCCATGACTATGTTCTGCATAATTCTACTTTTAGTGCTTTTCATTGTATTTGGTCTCTTTGTGTCTCTTATGTTACGTTGAGAGAATAAAATAAATATATATATATATATATATAATAAAAAATAATGTTTTAAATGACTATTTTAAAAAAAAAATTATTTTAGTAAAATAAAAATTCATTCAATCTTTTAATTTTTATTCTACATGAAAGGTGGTGGAATAAAATTTATTCCAATAAAATAAATATATATGATAATTTTACTATTATATTACACAACTCACTCCCATCAACAATTAAATATATACTTGAAATATCTTAAAATTATTTTATTCCTTCTTCTATTTCATTCCTTCAATCTAAACGCAATTTTCTCTTATTAATGTTATTAAGTAGTTTATTTATTATACTTCATGTACCTAGGGCATGGTCCATGACATTTATATAGGCTAGGCTTGTGAAGTTCAAAGCACATTTATTTTGAGATCTTTATAAAGAACAATTGTTCTTGTTTACTTTCGCTCTATCTCTTTGGTGGATTTCCATCGAGTGTGAGTGTCTTATCCCGATTGTTCGCTTGTGTTTCCTTCTCTTTCCTCATTACCCGGTGTCAAAGGGAGACAAGCTGCAAATTGAAAGTTGAACTTGGAAGCCCGTGACTATGGTGAGCTAGTTAACGGCCTAAAGCTTGAAAATTAGGTACGCGTGATGGTGGCCAGTGGCTGTGAGGTAATCGGAGGGAGAGAAGGAGAACGCCGGTGAAGAAGAATACTCCTGACAACAATGAGACGGTGAGCTATTAGGAGAGATTGCGCGGCAGAGGAGTTCGAACTCCAAGTCTTCAATTGAAGTGTAAAGAAAATTCTAAAAACAAGTTCTAAAATTTTGATTTTTATAGTAAATATATAAATCAGTCAAACCCGTGAGTCAGTCACTGATTTGCTGACATGGTCGGTTCGACCGGTGAGTCAGCAATTTTGGACGATTAATTGTTATTTTCAATTAAAAGGGTCAAAGAGGCTCGTTTGTCCGACCAATTCTCAATTTAACGGATTGAACCGTCAATTTCGAACCGGTTTTCTAAGCATTGCTAGGCATAGACCAGTCTTAATTACCAGTTAGTAAATGTTTGTTTTCTAACTGTATAAACAGCATCAAGAGGCTGCAACATTGACAACAGAAACAAGGCAAACGTGAGGGTAAGTATTTTGTTATTTGTTGTTAAGATATATTGCAACAAGTTCTTACATGACTTAAACCACAAAAGCATAAATTAAAATGTGTACCAGTATGTTTTTAACCTCAAACTCTTTATCTTAATCTATGAGAATTAATACTATAAATTTGTTGGGAACAAAAAAATTATGAAATTAACAGGGACAGAACTGGAAAAAGATTGCACTAATTGTCCCAAACGAACAATATATTTGGGGAAGTGCGGAAACAGTTCTGAGTAAATTAGTTTGTCTTTTAGGAAAATATATATTTACTTGTTGATGAAATTAATCACCTGATCTCTGGTGAGAGCAGAGACAGAGGAGCTTGCCATGTTGGTAATTAACATGCAATGTACGGAAAATGGTGACATCCCATTAACTTTTTTTTTTTTGAACAACATTATTATTATAGTGGCATGAACTGACCTTATATAGTAACCTCATTATTATTATTATTATTATTATTATTATTATTATTATTATTATTATTATTATTATCACAAAATGTGTGATTTTTAATTCGACTTTTGTATTATTGATTGAACTACTAAGCAAAGATAAATGCTTTGTCTTGGTTTTTATGGCTATTTTTAATACTTTGGTTTTTCTATGTCATGCTTAACTGATGGACGTTGGCAGAAAAACTTGTGTCATTGGCTTCAAACATGCATCCAACTATTTTAAATAAATCAAAAGAAAATATATTAATTCAAATTCGAAAAATCCACTTAATTAATTGCTTCGGTAGGTATCATTTTACTTGCATAAGATTGTACTCCAGTTTCACGATAGCCCCACCTTCACCTTTTAAAGTTAGCTTACAAAATTTTAAATTCAAAATTAAACAGAATTTTATTTAAATTTCCTTAATAGACTTCACGAGTTAAAATAAGACTATTTTTTGGGATAGAAAAAATATAAGCGAGATATTCAATTGTATCGTAGTTATATATATATATATATATATATATATATATATATATAGGGTCGGCCCTGAGGGAGTGCAGTAGGGGCGATCGCACAGGGTCTCCAAATTCGGAGGTCCCACAAATTGTGTTTTATATATTAATGTCTGTTATTTTATATGTGAGAGAGGGCCCCTAATATTTTTTTTGCACAGAGCCCCCAATATAAATTATATTTTTAAAATCGGCCATATATATATATATATATATATATATATATATATATAGAGAGAGAGAGAGAGAGAGAGAGAGAGAGAGCCAAAAGAATCTTGTAAGAATAAATCTACACATACATTCTTCTTTTACACCCTCCACTCTTCTTATACCCTCACATAAATAACTCTTTTTCTGCCAAAAAAAAATAAAATCATGCAAATTAATTACATAAATACCCTCGATACAATTTATTTATTTATTTTTGTCAAAAAAGGTTGTTTATGTAAGGAGGGGTATGTGTAGATTTATTCATCTTTTAATTTACGTGGTTCAAATAAATTAAATGAATTTCAGCATGCAATTAATACTCTTTGTCTAGTAGCTAATCTGGATAGACTGATAGTAAATAAATGTATAACTCAAGAGAACCTCCTACCCCCAAAGGTTGATGAAACAACTATATATATATATAAAGCATAATTATTAGATTAATGACTGGTAGGTAATTTAGTCAGTTATCAAATTATTAAGCCTGGTTTTAGAATCAAGCACAATTTTAAGTCTCCTAAGTCATAACAGCTTTGCTTAAATTAAGTTTAATTACCAAAGAAAAGAAAATGCTTTAAATCAGGTTGGTGAGCTCTTAACAATAAAGCCATTTTTGTATAGATGAGTTCACAAGCTTTGACTATCATATCGTTTCAATTGTTATTATAACCCCAATTGCAAGTGTTTCAAAAATAAATAAATAAACTGGTTTTTAATCATTTACAGATTGTCCTTGTATAGAAGTATACACTCCACAAATTAGAATTTAGTAGTCAAGCTGTCAAACAACTTAATAAACCATATTTTCATGGAATAAGTTGTTCATATATGATAATGCAAATTTAAACCCATATATATAATATCTGATAATAAATTGATGAAGCAACACTGTAGAGGAAATTGTATCACCATTCAACTGGATTTAATTTTACAGAAAGAAATGTTTAGTAGTAAAGATTTCGGGCGAGAATTGAAGCAGTTTTTGTGATGGAAGCCAAAATAACTCATCTCCATGCCATGCATGGCCTGGCACTGTGACACTAACGAACCGTGCAATTATACTTGATATTAATTACATACAAATTTGATTAATTGTTGAAATTTTCGTCGAAAAATAATGTCACTAAAATAAATATATATTTAACAATATTTTTATAATAATTTTTTTGATATTTAATACTTTAAAAGACATTTATTAATCTGACAAAGTCATTTTTACACCCACAATTTGTAGCCAAAAATTTACGTAAAATTCTCTCTCTAGATATATGTGTGTGAGTATTATATATATATATATATATATATATATATATATATATATATATATATATATATATATATATATATATAGTCGGACTCTCTGACGAATCGGCTATAGAGACGGTTTTGTTCGTCGTTATAGTGTAGAAAACCGATATCATAATTATGGCGATAGTTCGAACCGTCGTCATAATTTAGAAACATTGACTTTTTATGATTTAACGACAAACGAATCGTGTATTTTATTTTTGGTTTTTTTATGAGTTTTTTGTGTATGTAAATTAAAACGGAACCGAACAGAACCCTATTCTCTTACGTAACTACTGGTACTTATTACTATATTTAGCTTTTTTTAAGAATCTTTGATTCTATTATGTATAGTACTCCACCCAGTAGTTTTATTTTCTTGTATGAGAGGAGTAGGTAGGAGTATGTATAATAAAGTCAACAGCCGAACGAGCGCACTACCCCAACCGAAAGTTGTCCCTGTTCCAGCTTTTTCATTTGGACGGTGAAATTTATACTTTACGGAGGTCTATTAGTTAATAATAATTTAAAAAATTAATATTTTTACATGTTAATTTAATATTTTTATAAATATATTTTATTTAATTTTATAAAAATATTAAATAAACTTATGAAAATATTAATTCTTAAAATTTAATATTAGCTAGTGGTGATGTGATGGTAAAAATAATACTAACAAATTTTAAAATATTATGTCCTTTTAGAATGTAAACATTTTTTTTTTAAAAATGAAATAAAAAAGAAAATTAACCTCTAATTTTAGAACGGGTGTAGTATTTATTTAACTCTTTCTCAAAAATGCTATATGATCTACTAATAATATCACTCGCTCCTTAATCCTTATAGAGAGAGAGAGAGTATTCACATGGGTATTTTAATCTTTATGCCAGGATTAGTGTATCAACAAATCATGTAGGTTTTCTAGTGGATCAACACCTTTCTTTTCTAATACTTCTAGCCTTCTAGGCACTAGAGAATAACAATTAATGAAGTTCGAGTCCTCCTGCCATTGTAGTGCACAACAAATATTAATATGAGCTTCTTTGGGTCTGCTATATGAGGTCTCTGTTCTATATGTGCATGTCAAAATAAGATAAATAGTTGGTGATAAATATGTACAGTTTATAATAGGGCATGATTTGGATCACCAATTGACGCGATTAGATATATTGTGCGACACAGATGTATGTAAATATGACCTAATTGTAAGATTTTATGATGACGCTCATATCTAGTTAGTATGATAACTTTGGTTGGTGAAATAGATAGATGTTATGCCTTAATTAGTCTTGCAGCTAATTATTCTCCGACATTTTAAATTTTCTAGTGGCTGCAAATGATTGAGAGGATTTAGTCCACAATTATAAATTCATCACGCATTTAAAGGAAATTTCTAGATCATGTTTGTTTGCAAGAATTATAATTCTGGAATTATAATCCTAATAAATGAATTATAATCTCAAAATTATATTTATTTGCAAGAATTACACTTAGAATAAGACTATTAATCATATCTTTGTCTTGTTTGTTTTAAAATTTTGATTTGGAACTATTAGTCCAGGGATTATAAAATAATTTAATACGGATGACTATTTAATACCATGTTCAATAAAGAATTATAATCCCAAGATTATTAAATCATTTTATAATCATGGATTAATAGTCTCAAGTTTAAATAAAAATAAATAAGACATTTTTGAAATTAATATTTTTATCTTTAAGTGTAATCCTTACAAACAAATATAACTTTAGAATTATAATCCATATCTTGAATTATAATCATAAGAGTATAATTCTTACAAATAAACTTCTTACAAATAAACGTAGCCTTAGTTATTTAACTCCATGACATAAAATAATAACAAGAAAGTTTTACGTTTCGCGTATCAAGTATTATCATTCAACATTAGCATGGTGATAAAAGAACTAAACATCTCGTACATTCTACTGCAAATTTCGCTCCGCATACCCGATCTGTGAATGGTGAAGTCTCTCCTTAAGTTGGTGTTTGAAATTTTTAATGCGAAAGTAGTTTGATATGTAAAGTATTCAAATTAGCAAGCAGCAGTCGCAGCTACAAAACAAGGGATGAACAATTTTGTTAATATAATTATTGGGGGATTAACATACAAAGATCTTTGAGATCCATAACACCGGAGAGATATATATATATAGAGAGAGAGAGGATGTGAGTAGGTGGGTGAGAGATTAAGATTCCAGCGTATTTCTTCCTACTTCTTGCTTTAGTTAGGACTTAGGAGAGAGAATATGTAAGCACGTTACAAGGCCGGAGTACGCGGGAGGTTTTTTTGTCACAACCCTTTCTTTATCTCTTCTCTGTTTGTTTCTCTTCTGACTATTATTATAACCAGACCTGCACATGGGAGGAAGATGCAACTAATACCATTCACTAACTTCTCTCCTTCTCTCTCTTAACATTTACTTTTGAGATATAATTTTAAAATTATAATTTTTTAAATATACTCTTAATATTAACAATGAATTCGTTCTTATTTTTGATGGTGTGAATCCAACGGTTGAAAAGTAATGACAAGTTAAAAATATCACATCATTGTATCGTTCTAAAATAAAAATCTCTCTATCTTTAGGAAAGTCTTCATTATAAATTAGTAGCTCCAACTTTCTTCAATTTGTTGTTGGATTTGGGGAGAGGGGTCCCATGAAGGGAAATGGGGTAGTGTTCATGAAAGAAACCCCATACCCACTTATATATGTTAATCTATCATTTATATTTGTTTATATTTCTCACTCGAATAATAAATAAGAAGGTGCAATACCAATCACACAAGTACATGGCACAAATGGTATGCACTCCCCAAATCCAATAAAAATGATTGAATAATCCAACCAAAGCAAACAAAAAAATTATTCAATAACTACCTGGACTCCTTACTATTTTCATATTTAACTAAAATTGATTTCCACGTTGGCACTGCCTAGATCTCTGACATCTGTCCAGTCGAGCACATCTCAATAGATCACCAAGTTATTATGGGTCCCACTCAAGATCCAAATCTCAGTTGTACAATATTTGATCGACCTAAAGACCATTTACCAGCAGAATATGAGTGGTGGTGACCATTTGCCAATAGTATCACAAATATTCAACAAAACATTGTTTCAGGCCTCTGTATAATTGCTAAATCCACCATCCAGGATTCTCACAAGTGCCCATAAAAAGCATCAATGCCACACAATCTTAGCCACAAGGATTTTATGTAGACTAATATCATATATTATTCATATGTAAGCGAACACTAATTAAGTATAAATATTCGGTGAAAAAAGAAAAATTCAGGAAACTCCTCTACTTTTGATGTTGGGGCCCTAGCCGTCAAAACTTGAATCCAATATCCCAGAACATTCAGAATAAGAATTGTCATAAAAGCTATGGTAACAGAAGCAGACACCATAATGATAAATAATTTCATTTCCACAAGAGAGATGCATTGTGTATTGACAGTATTGTTCTATAGTTTACTACAAATCCTCCAGCGAATCATACTTGGCCATCAAATGCATCAACCAAAAAGCTAGGACTCAAAGAAAGAAAAAGAAAAGCAAAACTTCCATAAACTCATTCACACATGAAAAATAGGCCAATTTTCAACCCCACTAAAGCATGATGTTTGAAAGAGCCATAAGAGGCTTTCAAGTACAGGTATGGTGATTTGCACCAAAAAAAACAATTATGGGCCATAAACAAGCAGATAAACCCTCAAGAAGTTTGGTTCCACAGAACAATCGTTGCTTGTTTGTTCTCCACGAGTTTTGCCTTCATCATACATCACACCTCCCCAAAAGGGCCCTAAAAACTTCAACTTCGCAACACCGAAACAAGTTTGTATACTCTGTTGAACAAGCATAGCAAAATTTTTAAAAAGCACATCTATTTTACCTCTAAATTTCTTTTGAAAAATATGTCCATCTAACGGGGAAAACCAAATAACATGCACAAGGAATATAATGCAACTCACCAGCTAATAAGATAAAGAGAAAGAGGAGAAATTTCCCACCCCTAAAGCCGAAGTACTTTTTAAATAGACCAAAGGAAAAGTTCCACAGCATGTTTAGTTAATGCTTTGCTCTTATACTTTGGTGACCTTCAAACAGAGAGTTTGAAGACACTTTTTGAAGGGAAATCATTTCCCCATCATGTTCCTTTTCTGGTATTCGAGGTCTTTTGAGACAAGAAGCTAGTAACTAATATCCAAGGAACTTGAGGCTAAAAAAATGGTGTGCAAGGGGCTTTGGATTGAGTGATGAGAAAGTTAAAAGTTAGACTATTGTTCCAATAGTTCCAAACTGCGTTAAAAATTGCTCTTTCTTTGTCATATTCTTCTTCAATATTCTTTTGATTTCTATTTTATTCTTATATCGTTACTGCCTTGGAAATTTTTTTACACAAAGTAAATAGCTTCCAGTAGCGGAAAGGGAGTGCATATATCCCCAACACTAATTAATGCAGTCAGACACCAACACAAGGTATGCAAAGCAAAGAATCAAAGCTCAAAATACTATAATCCCGACTATGCCCAACACAAACTCGCGCTTCCCACGTAACCATCCTCCTTACTCTGCACTTCCACTATAGCTCTCACCACGTGTGAACTCCTCAGCAGCTCCACTCACCTCTTTACAAAATTAACAGACTAATTCCCATAAATTTCTATGTGAATGAAATCTAGGATCTCCCTTATAAAACTCCCCTTCAAGAGCAATTGACAGCTATATTTCCAACAACCACCTCATCCCTAGGCTGAAAAGGCAATAATTTGAACACAATGAATCAAAAATCATGTCCTCATAGTATTTGACATGCAATTATCTTTGTCTATTCCATCTTCTTGTCTACTCTTTGTTTCAAAAGTTGAGGGATTTGAGAGATTCATGGTAATAAGCAAAGAATTTCCAGGATTTTATTATATCCTTACAAAATAGAACTACTGTTTTTTCACACCACCTTTGGGATAAACTAATTTCTTCAGCTTAAGAAAATAAACCCAACCTGAATGAAACTCAATCTGTTGTTTTTGAAAACAATAAATTGCTAAGAAAAGAGAGTTTCCAGCAAGGTATTTAGACTTTATGAGGAACAGTTAAGTAGGTTGTTCCCCAGTAGTTCATGGGTTGTACTTAAAACTTTCTCTTAAGGAAGGTGAAGAGTCTGACTAAATCAACTCTCATTGGCATACATCAGGGATCGTACGATATCCATGGCTTGTGGGAGCTGCAAGTATGTAGGGTGGAGCCCTGCATCACAAAGTGATGTTCGGTTGGACCATTTCCTTGTCACCCCAAAATAATAATATAGTGAAATCACCACAATCTCCACTTTCTTTCTTTTTTAAAATTAAAAATTGGAAAAAAAATACTGCATCAAAAACAAATAATAGTGTCCCTCCAACCCCAAAAAAGAAAATGAAAATGAAAGAAAAAATATAAAACAAAAGACACAAAGATTGGCAGTAAATTCCGCTACATATAATATAAAACTTTAAATTAGGAATTACCTAACATCAGTGCCAGTCAGAAATTACTTTATTAGTTCATCAATTGATATAAAATTGAGATGGAAAGCCAAGAGGGGTGATATGGAAAGATATAAATTACCTAAAAGAATAGCACTTTGAGCATCTTCCTTGCATACAAAATCATCAAGATTCACTAGTTTTCCTTCTCTTAGACTTTTTATTTTGACGATCGGCATTAAAGGAAAATGTTCCCCCATCAACCACTACTTTATTAAGCTCCATCATTTCCCCTGTTCCCTCATTTTCTCTCCGCTTCTTGGTATTACTGTAGAATTTTTCCACACACACATAGTTGCAGTATGTTCAAAAGCTTGTTTGTTTTTTCAGTTTATATGTACAAAAAGAAATTGAATTCCATTAGCATGATGAAGTTTAGACGGCACCTGTCAGCCTGCGACAATTCTTCTGAATTTGCATGCAGCCAGTGGGCACTTCCTGTATTACTTGGAAGCAAAGAACCACAAATATGAAGTATCTCCTCATCGAAACTACAAAGATAATTCCCAGACAAATCCATATTTAAAAGTCCATATGATATCAATGTTTGTAATGCTATGCTATAATTAACATTGTAGTTAGTTTATCACACAAAATCTAGGAACATAATGGATCTCAATATTGCTTCTTATAAACAAAAGATAAACTACACAAATTATAGTCGATTTACAGTATTTGAACTAAAAATCGAAGTACAAAGCAACAGGCTACAACAGAATACATAAAAAAATGTAAGTTGTTTGTCTAAAAGTAAAAAAAGTATTTAATATCCCCAATTTTGGGATAAAATAGTATTCACATACACACACAATAATAGATTCGTGAATAATAAGTCGATAATGAACTCAATAAGTACAACCAATGATTCATATGATAATTTAACAATATAAAAAGCTCCCTTCCTAAGTTTAGAGCAAGTTTGAAAACCAATCTAATAATTTCTTCTTATCCTTAGTAAACAATATGTACAGATAATAATGACTGAGTAGTGATTTCAAGTTCTTAAAGTTTCAACATCATATTTAGTTATGAAACTTTACTGTTTTTCTAACTCCAAATTTCCTACTATTGCTCTATTCTCAAATTTAGGCAAGTAACAATGTGTATGCAAACCTGTCTTACAGTGCAGGACTCTGACAGTTAACAATAGCTGACTTTAATGTACATCATCAGTAGTTCACTGGACATTTACTATGCCCAATATAGCATGTCATGACTTATGCAATTGGTAAATATTTCATCCTAAATAACATATGCAACTGTACTGCCTAAACCAAGTAACAACCTTTTGGATAGGAGTGCATTTTTACTATTTAAATGATGTCATCAATCAAATAAGAAACTTGGATATACTCTAATTTATTACTTTATAGTATACTGTATACTTAAACAAAATTGTGATAATACAGAATGATTAAGCCTTAAACTAGCATATTCAGACATTTTATGCGTGTACTGAGAGAGAAAAGATTTATCTGAGTAAAATACGTTTTGAATATATCACCTCTTGACTATGAAGCGTATAATAGTTCCGACTTTAATCTTATGTTGCTTGTGAAGTCTGCTAACGTACACTTCCTTGCCATGTTTCTGTAACAAAATACACATTAAAGGTAAAGAGTTCGTTGCTACTGATTCTCAATCCAATAGATAGGATATATATATATATTTGTAAATCACAACAGTTCGAGAAACTTACAATCTTATATTTAAACTCTTCGCGAATATCTTCCTCTATTATGGAAGCAGATGAAAAGCCAAGAACAATGACATGAATTGACTGTTGGCTAAGTTTAACTACCTTTCCTTCTGAATGCATAAAATATCAGTAAATATCACCAGAAAATAAAAGTAGCAATTTAACAAAGTATAACCAGAAATTTGACGAAATTATAGACAGGGATCTTGACTACAACCCAGCCACCCCTTCCCCTATTCTCCTTTTCCCTCCCATGAGTGTTTCAATAGTGTTCCTAGAATAAGAGATACGTCTACAGAGATGTAATTAAGACGTGCTAGTGAAATAACTTTATAACAGGGTCATTCAAACTTCATAAGCTAGAGAAGTTGACAACAACCTGAACTGCATATATAATTTAGAGGTACTTCTGAATATATGTCATGCTAAAGACTATAATTTGCACAAATTTACCTAAAATCATATCTGGCTTTGGATAAAAAAGTAAAAGTTTTCCAGTCAGTCTCACACCAAAATAAGGATGAATCCCAGGAAGAATCTTAGCCAAATCACCAATGATGTTCACATCATAAGCCAATACGACACCATCAAAAGTTTCGTTGAACCTGTAAGAGAGACAATTATAAAAAGTGAAAAGAATAGCTCATATCAATATTGGCTCATCCACTCTTAAATCTTTTAATAGCATACATGGGAAAATATCTAAGCTCAATTTGATTTCAAATGAATGCTATTTGCATACCAACATGTTATATTTGTAACTTTGATGAACTTGCATTTACAATAAGCAACCCAAATGCATAAATGTAAATAAGCTGAAAGAGTCATTTTAAACAGATTAAATTAGACTGAACAAGTGTATTGAGCATCATGAAGATTTCACAATGGCTGACATATCTGATATCTCACTGCCTAATTCAATTCCAGAAAGACGTGAACCTATTAAAACAATTTATTCATACGCAATACTTCAATCATCCTTAAGAATGTCGAGCACATACAACTTATAAGTACAACATTCATCAAACTGTAACGTGAGATTCAATCAATAAAAGTCAGAATACAATTTATTAGTGTTTTACATGGTATCATTAAGCCTTTTCTTCTCATTAACATAATTACAGATTGTGGCGGGTGAGGGTGAAGTAGAGTCATCAACGAACCCCAAAAGATGTCGCCAACAAGCAATGAAAGGAATTGAGCTCCCCAATAAGGGTAATTATCCGGAGAAGCTTAAGACCGCGTTCAGATTGCAGCAATAAAAGGGGGAATGTAATGGCTCATTTCTAAATGGAAATGGAAAAAAGAAAAAAAAACGATGTTGGTTGTTCTATTAGAATGAAATGAATCATTTTCATTGCTACCAAATTGATGATTTTCATTACTTATTGAATAATGACAAATTCCATTTCATTTCTCATTCCGTTCCCTTATCTATTGTTATGTTCATACCGTAATTTCATTCCTCCAATCCAAGCAAAACATAACATTTTAACAGTTAATTGAGCGGAGGCATTAATTGAAGCCACATGAATTCAATGGACAAAACATCGACCGTGAATATTGCAGATACATCCCATCCGAATGAGCATCTGAAAGAGAAGCTGAGAGACAGACGGTCAACATTGATGCCTGGCTGAATCAATGTCTAATGGGATGTATCTGCAAAATTTGTCCATGTTCTATGTCTATAACCTTAATGAAAACATATAAAACGGGTGTGATACTGATTTGTGTACATCAAAAATCAGATTAGGAAAGATGTAAATGAATAATTTAGAAGGGATAAGAGTAAGAAAAACAATTACTTGAAAAGTAGAGAACTGAGCTCACTAAGAATTGCGTCTGAGACCTTTTTGGCCTTCGATGGGTGAACATATACCACCAAACTCGCATCGGCCACCTTCAATCCCTCCATTGCCGCGTCTTTAATCCTTCGAATCAGCTGTTGCTTTTTTGTGTGGGAAAAATATTGGGGACCTTATGGCTGAACCCTAGCAAAACCCTTAAAAGCGGCGGAACCAGGACAGGCGGTGTCGAGTCCAAGGGTTTGTGGATGAATTATTTTAAAATGACTTACTACAAGTTAGAATTTAAAATAGTTTATAAATTATTTTTAGCGGTGATTTAAAAATAAAAATAAAAATATTAGGTAGTATTTTAATTTATAAATTGAAAATTAAATTAAAATAAAATATAAAAATATTTGATTAGAATAATTTATAAGTTAAAATAATATATAAAATTTACGAAAATAAAAGTAAAAGTATTTTTATATTTGGTCAAATTTATTTATTTTAAAAAAAAATATAAGTCATTTTTAAAAAAATAAAAAATAATTATTTCTCAAAAATGACCTATAAATCATTTTATAAATTAAAAAATAAGTCATAACCAAACAGGTTAATAGTAAAAAGAGATTTTATATATTAGTTTAACCAACTTATAAACTGTAGCCATACAAGCGCTAAACATCATCTTAATACTCTCGTCAAAAAGTTTTCATCTAATTCTTAAAAAAATAATTTGTAAAATTTAAAAGTTAAATTAATGTAAATTTATTAATTGGATAATATTTACGCCGTTTCAAATTATGAGATTAATATTGAGTTTTTAAATGTCAATTTCAAATATTTTTTAATTTAAAATTAACATGAATTCATTTAGTTTATATCATTACAATTATGAATATCATAAAGTATCTAAAATATAATACAAGTTATAAGATTTATTATTTTTAAATTTAAATGAATCATGTCAATTTTATAATTAAAAATATCTTAAATTGATTTTTAAAAATTTAATATTGAACTTATAATTTAGAACGGATGGAGTACTATATTATTTAAAAAGAATTATTAACTAAAAAATATTATTTTGAAAATTAAAATAAGTTCACATTTTAATTTTAAAATTTCATAAATTAACTATAATTAAAATTAAATGAAACTATTTTTACACCAATGAAGTGAAAAGAGTACATTTTAATTTGCTTACATATAACTAGTGAGACTTTTGTTTAATGCGTCGGAATAAGTTTAATATACCTCTTAATCTATCAATGTCACAATTTTAAGTATTATTTATCAAGAGAGGCACTTGAATGATTTTTTATTTACAATTAACATTTATATGATTTAAAAGTTACAAATCATCATGTATTTCATTGTCCATTCAACATTTAAATGTCATTTCTTTTAAGTATTTAACATTAAGATCTTATCACTTAATCAAACGAACAACATAATATAAGTGTTTGGTGGTTTCCTCTTTCTTATTTGTTAGAAAACCTTTAAAAAAGCTTAGTTGATCCAATATTGTTTCATCTTAATTTCGTTTGTTTTGAGATATATATTAATCAATTATGATTTTGTTTTTTCTTTTCTTGATTCTTTTACAATCAAAATGTATAGAGAACATGTTTTATGATTCTTTCTTCTTTTTGTCGATTCTTTTTTTATCAGAATGTAAAAATCATGTTTTTCTATTGACTCTTTTCCCATCAAAATGTATACATTATGTTCGTAGATCAACAAATTATAAGTCTCTCTTTTTTAGTGTATGGCATCATCAAGTAAGTTAACGTGAGTTATGTGACAATCTCAAAGTTAGGCTAATAGAGTCTAAATTTAAGTTGTCAAAATATACGACAACTATTATAATACAATAACTCGTACAATAACTAAGTCTTCATTATTATTATCATACTATTTTATAATATGATGAAGACTACTATAACGATTATCTCAGACCATCACTCCATTCACCTCTTTTCTCCACTAGTTCCGGTTACATTCTCATTTCATGAATAATTGAACAAAAAGGAAAAGGGTGAGCTCAAATAGCCCAGTAAAATATATCATGACTAAGATAATGACGAATAAATTATCGTTAGCCTTCAACAGTTGAGTTCTTCATAGAATAATTTAAACAGCAAGTTTCAAATCAACAAATACAGTTAAATTATTAAACAAAGTTCAGATCAACAACTGCAACAGAATAACAACTATTAAAAAAATCATATTGACCATGATGTCCACTTGCTTCTCCTTTTAAGAAAAAAAACATCATCAATTTTTATCATCTGAAACATCACTGGTCATGATAATACCAATTTACAGTTTCTGGTCATAATCATGCAAGTCAACAATTTATATTTGCACTACAGGCCAAAGATAAAATTCAGCACGTGCCCTAAAAGGCACACCATCAATTATATCGCCTTTAACCTATTAACACATTTATACAATATGTGTCACAGGCTACAGATATTAATAACAACTTGATTCTTGATGATTAGAATAACAACAGTGATATAGATGATGAACAGAAGAAACATGATAGACAATAAATGTCGGAAGTTTAAAATTTTACTTTGTGCAGATTCAAATAATATCCAAATTGTCAATATGATGTGGAGTAAAATTCAAAAATGATATTCAAGATCCATAATTCAGAATAACGGTTACAGTTCAATAGAAAAGTTTAGAAAAATAGGAAGGTTCAATTTAAATGATATTAGATGAAACACAAACTATTAAGGAATATATAATCATTTCAAAAAGTTTTACCAAATAGTTTTTGCCATAGTAAGTTTAAAAGTATGATATTAGATGAAACACAAACTATTAAGGAATATATAATCATTTCAAAAAGTTTTACCAAATAGTTTTTACCATAGTAAGTTTAAAAGTATGAAAGAAATGAAACTCCTTACCGTAGTAGGTTTAAATAATAGAATATGATATTCCTTACTTTATCACGTGAAAAGAGTCTGCTTAAATATAGTGGACCAACCTATATATTTATAATATAATTAGTAATTATCACATATAAATTTCATAGTGAATGATAACTCGTATATTATGAATTATCAAAAATATTTATATAATATAAATTTTTGTAGTGTAAAGAATAAAATATAATAACTTCAAAAATAATTTTTAAAATAATATTTCAAATAAATCTTTCAAAAAAGCTTTTCAGAATAAATATTCTTAAAAAAGAGTCTTCTAAAGAAATATTTATGAATACCGTGTGAAATAGGCATTTGTGTAATTATTACTCTTTAAATAAAATACTAACTTGAGAAATTCTTGCACTTCTTTTGGCTTACTAACTCTCAAAATATTCTAACTATTCTTAGATAAATACTCACAAAATACTTGCGAATTTTTTATATATTTTAAGTGTGATTTTTCTATTTAGCTGAGCAACCTATTTATAGGAGAAGGGAGTGTGTACTATGCGGTAAGTGAGCAGTTGGCGTGCTACACGCCAGCCTAACTTTTTCAAATTGGCAGTGCAGCCTGACTGCCTTTTTCCTTCACCAACTTCTCCAGCCAATGTTCAATTTTCAT